>JADRCH010000046.1:2234244-2248573 GCA_019843965.1 Rhynchomys soricoides
CATCCATCCATCCATCCATCCACCCTCCCATCCATCCACTCACTCACCCACCCACCCATCCATCTATCCATCTATTCATTCATTTGCCCATCCATCCACCCATCCATTGATCCATCATCCATCCATCCATCCACCCGTCCATCCATCAGCCATAATCCATCTACCCATCCATCCATCCATCCATCTGTATGAACATGCACAGTTACACCACGTTTAACTTCCAGAAGCCCTAATTCAGACATTTCCAATGCTTGGTTACTCTGCTCACCTATCTGCTTGACATAAAAGAGTTAATATCCAAAATAGAATGATGGGGACAGATCAGTAAATGACAAATAGCTTCACAGAATGTATTTACATTGCGGTGAGGCATATGATTGACTACTCTCCCAAACAGCTGATTTTCACATCATTGGGGTGGGGGGAGGTTCACAGTTTTTCTTTTCTGAAGAGGAATTAAGGTCTTTAAACTTTTTTTTTATTGTGTGTGTGTGTGTGTGTCTGTTTGTATGTCTGTGTGTGTCTGTGTGTGTGTGTGTGTTTGTGTGTCTCTGTGTGTGCATGCTTGCATGATGAGTACAGACATGGGTGTGACAGTCAGGACAACACTGGGAAAATGCTTCTCCCCTTCAGCTATGGGTTCCGGGGAATTGAACTCACATTGTCATGGTTGTGCAGCAAGCTCTTTTGTCCGCTGAGCCATCTCACAGGCCCAAAATTGAAAATTCTTTTTTCTTTTAAAAATAAGTCTTTTTTTTTTTTTTTTTTTTTAAATTATATGTACGTCTGTCTGTGTGTGAGCATGTGCATGTGGGTATCCCTGCAGGCTGGAAGAGGGCATCAGATCCCTTGGAGTTGAGTCGCAAGTTGTTTTGGGCCACCCATCATGGATGCTAGGAATTGAACTCTGTTCCTGTGTGAGATCAGCAAGCATTCTTAACTACCAAGCCATCTCTCCAGCCCTTAGCCCTTTAAAATAACCACAACCCAATTCCCTTTGGTGATAAAACTCAGCGAAGATGGGTTTTACTTAAATGAATCAGACAAGCTCAATGAAGGAGAAATCAGCTTTTATTTACAGAAGATCTGTCAAGTGTCCTTTCCAGTTTCTTATAAGCCTCAACTCTGTGACTCAGGCTCAAGGACAGGGAGTGGACGCTGCAGTGCAAGCAGATGCTGGTAAACAGAGTGGGAACCTTGGGTGATGGGGGTGGGGTCCATGCTGCCGTGGCTGTGGCGGTGGCTCTCCCTCCTCCAGCATGCCCACCAGTCACGATCCTGGTACCTGCCCCACTGTGGCTGTCAGAGGGGAGACCTGTCTATTAACTAGTATTTTCCACTTGTTCCTTACCTGATGGTTTAGTAACCCATGTTCTCATGGGATCAGGTGCTGCCTGACAACCTAGATCTACAGATTAGACACAGGTTCTCTCTAGCACTGAGGAAACCTCAAGGCCCGAAGGTTATCGCTATTCATAACCAACTAACAAACTGAAATACAGAGGCCAACGTAAAATGCTTTTCCCTTCAGTGTATGTTCAGAAAGCTTTGTTTTAACCTGAAAAGTAGGGTTCTGCCTGCTTCTTACAGCAAATATATTTCTAAGGTGTGGCTACTGTGCAGCCGAAGCTTGGAGATGCACAGGCATCCTGCATTCTCTGCCTGTTTGCACGGCCATGATTCAGTCAGGTGTCAGGTTTAAGCAGTAATCTTCAAGAGTGATGATTCCACTTTAGGATGCATAAATAAGTCCAAATAAATGCAGGTCCACTGCCTCAGACGCAGCAGTCCAGAGGGCAAGGTGCATCATTGATGAAGAAATGATCCCGTCACGCCTCACAGTGACGCAGTGATGTCGCACAGTGACGCAGTGACGTCTTACTGTCTCGCAGCCTTAACCAGTAGTCACCTTTTTAATTATTCTTGTGAAAGTGACAGTTACTTCCTGTTTCTGTCCCCTTCAATCCAGTACTGCTCAGTCTGCATCTCTGTGAGCCGGGAAATGGTGCGCTGAAAGGCGAAGATTTCCTCCTCCCCCGTAAACATGGAGAGCCCTGCTGAATCCTGTGAGCAGAAGAGGCAGACAAAAGCCAGCCCCTGTGAAAACTGTTACTCTGTAGGAAGACTTGCAGAAACAAATCCTGGTTTAAAGAACCAGGATTTAGATACTATATTTTTCCATAGACAATCTCTCAAATGAGACTAAAGTGTCAACTGATCTAAACCAATAGATAATCAACAGATCCAGGAAGAAAAAAGGAAAACTATCAGATCAAAGCCAAGTACAGAAGGTTTTGCTCAGAATGGAAGTTTGCTGCAAATTCTAAAGGAACATGCTAGAAAGAAATCTCTCGGGGCTGGAGAGATGGCTTAGGGGTTAAGAGTACTGACTGCTCTTCCAGAGGTCTTGAGTTCAATTCCCAGCAACCACATGGTGGCTCACAACCATCTGTAATGGGATCTGATGTCCTCCTCTGGTGTGTCTGAAGACAGCTGCAGTGTACTCATATAAATAAAATCAATCTTTTTAAAAAAAAAAGAAAGAAATCTCTCTCCAAAAGCAGCCAATAGCTAAATGATAATTTTGCCAGGTGCAGTGATTTACCACCTTCTAATCCCAGAACTCCATAGGCTAAGACAGGAAGATTGTAAGTTCAAGACAACACTCTGTTTTAGAGAGAGAGAGAGAGAGAGAGAGAGAGAGAGAGAGAGAGAGAGAAGAGGAGAGAGACTGGGAGGTTCCGTGGTTCCTGGCCTGGAGAACCTGTCTGAATCCGACTTTGTAAAGACTAGAGCTGCTTTGGTCCTCAGTTTCAGGTGTCTGGAATCTGCTGAGGGTTAGGCTAAGGAGCCTTCCTGCTGTGAGACCAGGCAGCACCCTTAGGACTGGGAATATCACCGTGGCATGTGGTCATGAGGACTGCTTTGGATTTTCCTTCCTCTCCTTGGGAGTTCGCTCTTAAATTCTTTTAGAGAAAACTTCAATGCTCCTAAGCCCGTCATCCCCACTGAGTCCCTGTGACTCTAGGACTCCGAGGTCACATTCCCTGACTTCTCCATGATGGCCTGAGTTCACTGAGGCCCATTTCTAAACCCTGACTCTTGTTAAGAGCCTCGGCTGAGAAACTAATTTGACTGACTAGCCCCTCAGGAACATTCCTGGAAATCAACAAGGGCAATGACTGTATAATAGGCCTTGCACTTTGAGAGGCAACATTGCTGTGGCTCCCACACAGGGGGTTTAAACGGTTACTCCTACATCACTATAGTCCGGATGTCTGTGTCTTCCAAAATGTCCGTGTTTGAAACCTTAGCCCTCAAAGGGACATTATGTGACAGAGCCTTGGGGCTCTGTTGATTAAGTCTTGAGAGTGGGGTCTTCACGAACAGCAATGATGTCTTTATAAAAGAAGGCCCAGAATGATCCTTCCTTCCTTCCTTCCTTCCTTCCTTCCTTCCTTCCTTCCTTCCACCACGTGAGGCAATGACAAAATAACTTGACCTCAGACTCAGAACTGTGAGGAACAGCTTCTGTGGTGCAGAAGCCATATACGGTACAGTATTTTGCTACAGCGGCCTGAAGAGTAGGACACACAGAGCAATTGTGTTTTCAAAGTTTACCCAAGGATGAATAAAAGTCTATTCAAGTCAACAAGAATTTACCTTTGGGCCTAGAAGAATGTCATCCCGTTCTTGGGGTCAAATGACGGCAATTAATTTTTTTGAGATTTAACTGTTTTGTTTTGTTTTTTAATTTTTATATGTATGGATGTCTTGCCTGCATGTATGTCTATGCACTGTGCACCTGCAGCACACATAGAGGCCTGAAAAGTGCATCAGATCCCCCAGAATTTGTTAGCTGCCATGAGGTTGCTGGGAATTGAACCCAGAACCCAAGTCCTCTGGATGAGCAGTCAGTGCTCTGAACCACTAAGCTATCTCTCCAATCCCAGTGCTGACAGTTTAACATTTGACTAATAGGTCAATGGTTTGATAGGTGATCAATATACCCCCTAATGCTTTCACAGAAGAAGGGAATCCTTCTGATTGGCCTGGGATGAATCCAGAGTTCAAACTCCAGAAAAAAACCCAGACCATATCAGTCTGTTTCCTATAGAGGATCCCTGAGCCTGGCACCCAGAGGTGCTCTGTAAAGGTTTCCTTCATGAAAAGTCTGGAACTAAAGCATGGATTTCTTCTTTAAGCTGGGGACTTGCTAGGTTCTCTATGGGACTCTGTTTCTGCTATGTGAAAATGAAGTGAAGACTTACACAATCAATGGGGGCTCCAATGTGCTGAAACAGACAGAGCCAGGTGGGCAGCATTGCCCGATGACTAACTGTACACTGCATTCCTTCTGCAACATGTGACCTGTATCACACCCTAAACCACTGAGCCATTTTATAATAAAATGAAATTAAGTTAGTATCACTTACCTGGCTCAGCCCCAAATCGTCCATCAGTATTCTGCTTTGGTCCGACTCACTGTCATGATGCTGATGCAGAAATAAGCTTTCGATAGGAGCTGAAGCACAGCAGATTATGCGCACCTGAACCGGGAAGAGAGGATGGTGGGGCTCCAGTCACAAGACGAAACCTGTCTGTCACGTAAGGGGCTTGGGGCTTTGCTTTTACAATGGCTGTGGTTTTTCCTACTAGTCTGTACTTACGTGATGTTTGAAAATCACATAGCATGTGCCAAGGCATTTCCACACAGCTTAGACCACGCTGTGAAGCAGACAGCAAGGGCTTTATACAGCGAACCTCAGGCCTGTGGCAGTCTCAGTCCGGACCCCTGGGTCCTACTCCAGTGGTCTTCCTTTACATCTCTGGTTTGGATGTCCATGGCCTCTCCAAAGCTCATGTTGAAAACCCCCCAAAACAGGACTAGTAAGGGGTGGGGCCATTGGGGTCATGGTGTTCCACAAAGATCTGACTGAACCCTTTTTTTTTCTTTTTGAGACAGGGTTTCTCTGTGTAGGCCTGGCTGTCCTGGAATTCACTCTGTAGACCAGGCTGGCCTGGAACTCAGAAATCTGCCTGCCTCTGCCTCCAAAGTGCTGGGATTAAAGGCGTGCGCCACCATTGCCGGCTCCAGACCTTTTTTCTATTAGCATCCTGCAGGGCGCTCTTCAAAGAGAATGACATCAACTTCCTCTCATTATCTCAGTATTAGGTGGGTGGGCAGACATGATCACAGCTTGAAAAAAGTTTATGTCTTTTATATATCTTATGTCCATTAGTTTATCATACTTGTTCTTTGTGTCATTTTGTCTTCCAGGCAGATATAGCTCAGGCTATCCCCCAACCCATTATATTCCTGCCTCTTCCTCCTATGCACCAAGGTTATAGGCCGTAGCTCAGGTTATCCCCCAACCATGTAGCTCAGGCTATCCCCCAACCCATTATATTCCTGCCTCTTCCACCCATGCACCAGGATTACAGTCATGTACACCATGCCCAGCTCCAAAACATAGCCCTCCTGATGTTTAAAGAACCCAGATTTGTTGTGAGCCTGTCAAAAATCATCATTCAAGTAAATAATGAATGCTTTAAAACAACATGTTGACTTTCAGGACCCACATTCCCATTTTATTTTAATAAATCTTTCAATCACATTTGGCACTTGCTCCATTACTTAAATGGATATGTCCTATTTCATAAATCTCCATGAGTACATTCTAGAATAATGTCTGCTTAACACTCTCAATTGCTGAAATAAGATAATTCTGACCATACTTTAAAAGAGAATAAAATCTCTCAATATGCGGTTTGTTAGAATGAATGTCAGGGTTAGTTTGAGTATTCTGCCACACACTGCCAGGTAAAGCTCTGATCCCTTTAAATAAGTGAGAAGCTGGGAGACAGCAGAGTCACAGCTGAAGACATTTCCAGCTTGAACATAAACCACGGGCACCTTTACCCTCGATTCCAATGCCACCTCCACTCTTTTCTTCGGGAAGCCTTTGCCCTTTGGAAACCAGCAATACCCTCCAGCCTCATGGACTGCACCTGATGGGTGGAGACCCACCATTAGCGCAGGGCAGTGCCTCACGATGAGCCTGGTGCCTCAGCTCCCTGATGTCACTGTCGGCCGGCCATCTCCTGACCCCCTGCTCATGTGGCTTTTGCTGCATGCTGACATCAGGCTTTCCTGAGCTGCTTCACCAGAGCCTGCAGGCTGCCTTTCATTCTTGTCCCAGGCTACCCCTCCTGCCCTGAGCAGCCAGCCCTTCATCCCCTGAACATTTATAAGGAACATGGCTACCAGGCCCCATGTCTGGGACTCATTAGCCAGGGTGGGGATGGAGGGGCTCTGGAGTTTGGATTTTAAGTAGCCATGATGTTTCAGATGCAACCACAGAAGATATCCCTGGGCCTCTCTCAACTATTCCTGGACACCAAGGCTCAGAGACCTCTTTCTGTGTGGTCATCCTGAACTAGTAATAGAATACGATCTCTGCAAATAAAATACATGTTGCTTGGGCCCTGGGTCCTGGGCTCCAGAATGGCGACTACTGTGTCTCAGTTGCCACTGTCTTTCAGCTTAGCATCTTGCTCGGGATCACAGAGGTCACTGAATGGATGAGTAAATGAAGCGTTAAACTCTCCCAGCTTCTGTTCCTTTCTCCTTTCCTACATAATCCCCTCAGTTTTAGAATTACTGCTTAATTCTGAGCAAAGACTAGAGAGGGAGATCCTGAGTAGTTAAAAAAACACAACAACCCACGCTTAAGCTACTTTTACTGTGGGTATCTTCTTTTGGGGGTGTACACTGGGAAGAGGGGCTCACTTGGATGTAACCTGCCACACTTCTTTTTACAAAATCATGCAAGTATCATTATTACCCTTCATTTGTACAGAAGGTAGCCGAATTTTGGAGGCTGAGCCAATTTCCAGGACAGACAGCCCAGTGTCAGGGTCTGCTCCTTAACCACTAGGCTATATTGCCTTTCGTGGGCAGGGAATGGCTCTGCACTGCCTGGCTAAAACATGGGGCTTAAAAACAGAACACCATGATGTCTCTTGCTGGTTAGTTCCTGGGGATCACAGGGAGCATTTCCATAAGGCAAAGGGACATTCATTATTCTCGGGCCAACGTGTGAGCACTGAGCACTCAGTCTGGTATACGCAATCTTCTTGTGGGATAATGGAACACAGATGTAGCAGAGAGCAACTTGTAATGGAGCTTGACACTACTGCAGCAAGGAACAGCAGTAAAGGAGTTAGCACATCCGGGATTCCAGCCCAGGTCATCTGACTTCACGGCCCACGATGCTTAGCTCTGTGAAAATGGCGTCCACCCTTACCTTGAAGTCATAGAAGTTATCAATGAGAGTGATGAATCTTCGAGCTTGCGTCCTCTTTGCTAGTGAAAACTGTGGAATGTTTCGTATGATTACCGTATCAAAATTCTTTGATAATTCCAAATAGTCACTTGCTCCAAGTGGCTGTAAGTAAAACAGAGAAGGGAGCTGTGGTCATCTTTGGAATCATTGAATTGGAAAGCATGTCACAGAGGGATTTAGATGGTAACTTTGAAGGCCAGGTAAGGACACAGGCGTGTACATAACAAATGGTAGGGACCCTTGCCCTTCCTCAATCTTCCCAGGTTGAGTCTCCACCCCCAGACCTTGTGCCTAACCCTGGCTGAAGCCGCAGCACCCTCTTTAGCCATGATAGAGTTTCAGGCTTGGGGGGGGGGGGGATTTCTGGTTGAACCCTGATACTCTCCGAGGGCCCCTCCTGATGAGAAGAGCTAACTGTGCCTGCTCTGGGTACTACTTATTAACTGAGCCCTTGGGGTACATTATGTGGTCTTTCTATTCCTCGGCTGTCTAGAACACAGTCACTTGTTTCTGCCTCACATGAGGACTAGGTAAAATAACACTTAGCACAGCGGCTGGGGCATGCCTCTGAGTCTAAACCATTTTTGTTGTTGCTTTTGAGAAAAAGGTCTATGTATTCTAGGCTGGCTGAGAACTCACTATCTAGGCTGTCTTGGGACTCACAGTGATCTTCCTGCCTCTGCCTCCACAGTATGAGCATTGGAGGTGTGCATTCCTCTGGCAGGCTGGGCCATTTTTGTGATTACTATTTTGAACTCAAGTGATTTGGCTGAGGCCAAATGAGCCTGGTATGTAAAGACATATCGTTCCCAATGGGAACGAACTAATTGGCTCTACCCAATGTCTGCACCCCCAAACCAGAGGGCAGCCTGGTGCATTCTCCTGACATTGGAGTCACAGCAGGGACCTTGGAGAGCCCTTGCAATCACCACCACTCAAGGAGGTGCAGGGAAAGACCAAATGATCACAGCCCCACTGCCCCAAAGCTACGCTACTCTTTAGAAATCAGTTAGGGCCGTCTCACCTTCTGGAAATAGGAAACAGATGCAAAAAAAATATGTAAAATCTCATGCTTGGTATGTGGTTCTTATAATTAAGCTGGTGCTTATTATGTGGGTGTGAGTTGTTTTATCAAACCAACCACCATCAGAGGTGTGCTGGGGTGCCAGGGGCTCACCCGGCTGTCTCACCAAGTACACACCTTTGTCCATAGGTCCAGGTTTACCATTATGTTAGCAAATGTCCCCTCCCTCCTATCGGGGAAAATAGTTCCGTGCTCACTCACATAAAGAAAATAAAGCGCAATGTAGGCTCCCCCTCCCCCTTTTTTTTTTGGTTTTTCGAGACAGGGTTTCTCTGTGTAGCCCTGGCTGTCCTGGAACTCACTCTGTAGACCAGGCTGGCCTCGAACTCAGAAATCCGCGTCTCTGCCTCCCAAGTGCTGGCATTAAAGGCGTGCGCCACCACGCCTTTTTCTGCCAGGCTATTGAGGGAGATCTTACAGATCTTTGAGAATCTTTGTTTAAACATTTTTCTCTCTCTCTCTCTCTCCTTTAAAAACAACAGCTGCTGAAGAAACATGAAGTTGCTCTTCAGTGTGTACAGCCTGGGATGATGAAAACAGTCAAGAGGACAGTGCTGATGGCTGTGACACTGGGCTTGCAGTAAGTTCCTGCCGACGGGTCCCACGGCTACAATGATAAAGTCTGCATTCTATTTCATTTTATCAAGTTAAAACTCCACGCTAGGCCATAGATCGAGAGCAAGATTACTTCCTTCTTTACAAACACCAGAAAGGAGAATATAATGTACTAATTAGTGAAGACTTTTCCAAAGGAAGTAAGCTCCGATAAAATGGATTTAAAATAAAGTGGGACCTCATGAGCTGGGGTGGGGCTCAGTTGGTGGAGTGAGTTCCATCCCAGCGCTGTGTAAACCTATCCGTGGTGAACCCCTGGGTCTCCACACTTGGGAGGTGGAGGAAGAGGATCAAACAGAGGTCAGCTGGGGCTACAGAGTGAGCTTGAGGTCAGCCTCATACACTTGAGACTTGATCTCAAAAAAAAAAAAAAAAAACCATTAGAAAATGAAAACAGGCCAGGTACAGTGGAGCACGCCTTTAAACTCTAGTACTGGGAGGCAGAGAGAGGTGAATCTCTAGAAGTTCAAGGCCAGCCTGGTCTACATAGTAAGTTCCAGGATAGCCAGGGCTACAGAAAGAGACTCTATCTCAAAAACAAAAGAAAGAAACAAAGAGGGGTTTTAATTGGTATATTACACATAGTGGCTTTGTTGTTTAAATGTCTATAACACAGGAAAATTCAGGACTGAATCTGGTGAGCTACATGAGTGCTTATTAATTAGAAGTGTTATGTTTCATCTGGCAAGGCAAATGAGGGGTTGGAGATGCTGCCCCGTTCCTTGCAGTCAGGCGGCCTTGAGCAGATTGCTCTGAAGTTTGGGTTCTTCACCAGTGAAGGAGATTCTATCTAGCAGGCTTGTCCTGAGGACTCAACGTCTTGACAACCGAGTAAATGCTTTGTAAATGCTGGTCACCTACAGATTCACGGAAGAGGGCACGTGGGACACCCCTTGGAGTGGCATATTCAGTGCACAGCTATGACCCAGTAACAATTCAGTAATCCTTTCATGAGGTCATGAGGTCAGGTAGCCTCAGTGAGTGAACAGCTGTCCCGACCCAGTCTGTCCTCCAGGAAAGGACACTGCTGCCTCTAGCTCTTCCCACTGTGCTCCACATGGCCTCTGCCCATGAAGTCATATGTAGGTGACAAATGGCTTCTGTATCAGACCTTGTCCTCAACGCATGGCAGGGGAGGAGCACAGGCCTCCACTATGTTCACCCTAACGTGGTACAAAGGATGTAGGATGTGCTTAATATTTACGAAATGAATCAGTAGAGAGATACACTGATAATTTGTAAGCCTGCCAGGGGAGAAGGCCAGTTACATCTTTTGAACTCATTGGTCTCCAAAGTAATGAAACACACACACACACACACACACACACATACCCCGGATTTCACTATGTTGCTCTAGCGACTTGGAATTTGCACAGTCAATCAGGCTGGCCTCAAACTCACAGAGACCCATCTGTTTCTGCCTCCGAGGTGCTGAGATTAAAGGTGCACATCACCACGCCCAGCTACCTGATAATTGTTTTTCATTATATAACATGCAGAATTAAATGTTTTCACTGATTGCCGATAGTGCTGTAAGCCACACAAATGTTATCACTTTTGATGCATGCCAGCCATCATGGAGACTATAGGAGATCATACATAGATACTGCTGCCATGAAATCCCTTGCTTTCTGGCACTCAGTGTTTAAGATGTTTTGAACCATTCAATGTATTAATTAAAAGAATATTCTAGAAAATTACAAGTTAAAACATCTGGCACATTTTTGGAGAAATGAAGGGCACCCATTTGGGGTGGCCTAAGCCTGGGACAGCTGCAGGTGTCCCTGCATGCTTGTCTGTACCTGCATGGACTGTGGTTCTCCATCTATCTAAGATATGAGGTGAAGGGATCTGTCTGCTTTTCAAACCAGGTTTGTAATCTAAGGCCATTAGAAAGACATAAGACAGTTTCAAGTTCTAAGCTTAGGTCTCAACACCTAAGGTTTCTGCATTCCTAGGTCAACTGCTGCAGAGAACACAGAAAGGCTAATTGTCTTGACGAGAACGCACCCTGAACCAGCATCAAGCTGGCAGGTCCCCAAACAGACAAGAGTCCAACTCAGATCAGCAAAACTGCAGATGCCAAAGCTAGTCCAACAGAGATCAAAAGAACATCCCAGCTGACCAGGACACTAGAGGGCAGGAATAAATGCTTATTGTAATCCACTGAGTTTGGGGATGATTTATTATGCAGCAGTAGCTAAGGAGCCATTCTCACTAGAGAGAGCTACTACAGAATTCTATGTTCTCATTATTGAGAACAAGTTCAGCACATGTAGCAAAATATGGTCTAGGTTTTTTAGTTCTACATTACTGGTAAAAATACATAAAGATATATTCAGTGATTTACTTGATTCCACTTACTCCTGTATTGATCTCAAATTTTATGTCATAGTATGCATCTTTTTTTCTCCAGAAATAAAGCATATGATTTACTACACACAGGAATCAAATAAAAAAGTTAGAAAATTGTGTAGCATCCTGATAGGATGCAGGAAGACTTGGAAACGACTGACTAAAAGCAGAGAGTCGCAAGGAAAGAATGGATTGATGTGAAGAGGGCATTAGGGGAGATCAGAAACGAATTGGGAAGCATTTTAAGAGCATTCCAACAGAAATCTTAATGTAGGGGTTGAATTGACAATTCACAGAACGAGAAATCTACATAAAGTATAGGGTCTACGAGCCAAGGGAAGAAGGATCGCCAAAGAAGGATGGAATGACATTGACAGGCCATGTCTCACATCCTGGTCTTGCAAAAGAAAGTGAACAGCTGCTCCATGTAGGCAAGCATGTGACCACGCTCCCAGCCCGCTGAGGACTAAGTTCACTCACTTGTTCCAGAACACAACATGTTAGACTCTTTACATGAGCCCTTTACATGGTATAAACTTGACCCGGTCACTTCTAGAAAACAGAAGGACAAAGTAATTGAGATCCAGCAAAAGGCTCTGTATGCACAGGGACACTTGGAGCTGTGTGCACAGGGACACTTAGAGCTGTGTGCACGGGGACACTCAGAGCTGTGTGCATGGGGACACTTGGAGCTGTGTGTGCATGGGGTCACTTGGAGCTGTGTGTGCATGGGGACACTTGGAGCTGTGTGTGCATGGGGTCACTTGGAGCTGTGTGTGCATGGGGACACTTGGAGCTGTGTGCATGGGGACACTTGGATCAGTGTAGCCAAACTGGACCTTACATCTGATGGGGGCAGTGAGCTAATAAAGAGATATGCATATGGGTCATTGCCAACAACAATGGTGATCATAAAAAATATTTTACGATATGGAAACACACCCATGAGAAACATCTGAGTGAAAGAAGCATAACACAAGTTCACAGTTGTGTTAAGACATGTGTTTCGCTCAAACTACATAAGCGGGAGAGGGACCGACTGCTACCTGCAAGCACACCAGGAGTTCTGTTTGAAGAGCTTCATTAAAAAAAAAAATCTACATTTTACAAAAGAAGTAAAATGCATTATGACAAAAGAGAATAGAACAGAATGATGACGTTAAGCAATGCTGAATAGCTTTCCTAATTCCTACTTATAATTTTAACACTGCGTATGGTGTGTGTGTGTACAGGCATGTTCACATGCACATACATGATGTGTCTGAGTAGCCACGTGGAAGTCAGAAGAGAACTGTGGGGTCGGGCCTGGCCGTCCACATGGTTCCAGGGGTTAGACTCATAGACTCAGGTTTCCAGGCTCACACGAGCCTGATATGCCATCCTACATTTTCAGCCATCCAGTCCCCTGCACGCTTTCCAATACTAATGTAAAGTCGATGTGTAAAATATCCAGCACAAATGCAAATACAATCACACAACACATGATGATGTTTTGGGTCAACAGCTGGGGGGTGTCATATACAACAGGGGCCCATGAAATGATAAGGGAGCCGAAAAATTCCTGTATCCTGGTAGCTGTCTGTACCCTTTCTACATGTACACACAAACACTTGCTCCTGTGTTTCAGCATCTTTGGCATGCATTCCGTGCAGTGATTCCCTGTGTAGGTTGGTAGCTCGGGAGCAACAGACTCTCCACTGAGCCTACGTTCCCTTGAGCACCACTCTATGGTGTTTGCTTGACAAAACTGCCTCCTGAAGCATTTCTCAGAGCCCATACTGATATTAAGGTGTGTGTGACTGCACTGAAAAACTGGAAAGGTTATAAATCTTTTCATTTCAGGTTTGTCATCGCCACCTTTTAATAGACCACTGTACAAGACTGGGAGGCTCGGAGGCTCACTGCAATCTTACCTCCTTCAGTCCCTGGCAGAAAGGAACAAATACTTGAATTTTATGTAAGTCATAAACACAAGACTTCCTCCCGCTGTGCATGATGGGACAGGTCAATAATCTCAGCATTTGGGCAGAATAGGCAAGGGGGTCAGGAGTTCAAAGCCATTCTTTGATATGTAGTAGATTTGAGGCCAGCCTGGGTTAGGTGAGATCCTGCCTAAAAATAATATACAAACAAAAGACTTCTAAATCAATTACAACTTGGATGAGGAATAATATTAAATCCTTTAAAAATTCTGAAAGCACACTGACCTTCTGACCATAGTAACATAAAACTAACTGGCATGCACGAGTGTCATGGCAGTTGCAGATACCTGTGCTTTTATTTTACAGTGCTTTATCTTCCTGTGGAAGTAAGCCGTTGCATAGGATATTTTCTGAAACCATAACTGATATTGTGAATTCATGCAATGTGCCCTATGAATAATTAAAGCCCATGATTACTTCTGAGTACTAAATGGGCACTTCACTTAGTAGTATCCTTGTTATTCAAGTAGCATTATCTACAGCGGGTTCCTGTGACAGATAATGATGACATTCTCCATCTTTCTACCTGAACAATTAAAAAGTTTAATAGTCTTTGATGCGGCTGGTTATCTGGATAATTTTCGAGACAGGAACAATTAAAATCCACTTATTCGATGGTTTGTGCATTCCTCACTATTGTCTCAAACTCTTTGTTTCTGTAGAAACCTGATGGAAACTTAAGGAACTTTACATCTATAATGAGTTTACAGAGAGCCTTTGTTTTCCTTAATTACCAGGAGTATACAGCTGCATCGCACGAACAGTTTCTCTGGCAAACTTGGAGGAATAAAGAGCTCGCTTGCTGGCATCTTTCTCCTGTGTGAGGAATAGCACAGCTGTCTGCTTTGGTTTTGACCCTGGTGCCAGGAGTGGGGAGTTTCTCCATGCCCGGCCCCCAGCGCTGGCCCCTGCCCTACAGTAAGCCCCGCCCCCAGCGCTGCCCC
>JADRCH010000046.1:2248583-2262584 GCA_019843965.1 Rhynchomys soricoides
CTACAGTAAGCCCCGCCCCCAGCGCTGCCCCCTGCCCTACAGTAAGCAGCTATCCACTTCCTCATCCCCACAGGAGCTGTCAGCTTGAGTTTCTTTCTCCAGGCTTTACTATAAAGCTTATTCTGCTCAAGTAGGATGATTATCATGCCAGGCTCTGTCTAGATTATACCATCCTACGAGTCACTCTCCATCCATTTAGCCTGTCTTTGTAAAGCTCTTGCAGCAGTCCTGGAGAGCACCTCATTAAACAAGCATGCACGGCATCTTGCTTTGTTTACAATAGGAATGGCCACACCTCAGTTCATAAAATACCCCAGGAATGAATGTTTGATGGGAGTTACAGTGAACGTGGCCTTCTCAGAACAAACCAAAAGATCCCATGAGTTGATGTTATTAAACAACGTACAGCTGTCAGATTCCAAATCTGTAACTAGAAAACAGAACACTGACATCTATTAGTAAAGTATATCCCCAAGAAATCTCAGGAACATGAGACTGTAAGACCCAGCGAGGGAATACTTTACCATGCTAGGAAATTGTGCTAACTCTTACGGACTCTCTTCAAAAGTGTTCTCGGGAGTGCTGAGGAAAACTCATCCTTCTTTGTGAAAGTCATTTCAAGTTCTAAGTCTGCGGATCAAGCCCCTATTAGTGCTTAATGCAGGCCTCCTGGGAGTGACATTCTAACAGTAAGCCTGCGGAAACAAACCTCCCATCCCTGAACAAGCCTGGTGCAATAAAGAACTCTCCAATTTCTATAGAAGCCTAATTTCTGGAGATTCTAGGACTGAAAACCCCCTCATAGCACAATTCACACCAGGCAGCTCCACCAAGAACCTCCCACGTGACAAGCAAGCTTAGTTGGGTCATGGGAGTGCTTCTGGCTTAGCGGAGGAGGAGGAGGAGGAGGAGGAGGAGGAGGAGGAGGAAGAGGAGGAAGAGGAAGAGGAAGAGGAAGGAGGAAGGAAGTTCGGTGGTTGGCAGGAAGCAGTTGGCTTACACAGCCAGTGGTAGGGAGGGAAAGAAAGTGCAGGGCTGTTAGAAGTGACATTGGAAGAACAGGAAGGGGGGGCTGGAGGGATGACTCAGCAAAGAGCCTTTGCTGCTCTTCCCAGGACCTGAGTGCAGTGGTTAGTGCTCATATGAGGCAGTGTAAATTCCAGCTCCAGGGGATCTGATGCCCCCTTCTGGCCTCCATGGGAACACACACACATACAGCATACACTCACACAGATACACATAAATAAGATACACGTTTAAAAAGGAATATGAAGAAAAAGGAAGCCATTATCAGTAAACCCATAATTACTAATAAGAATCACTGAATATAAACACCAGTACAACCCAAGGTAACACATAAAACCCACAGAAGCAGCTCCACAGGGTGGGTTATAGGAACAACCTGGGATCTAGTTTCTTAAATAGTCGGCTGACCAGGATGGCGTATCCAGGTACTTCACACACATCTAAGACTTTTGGAAACGTAAGAAGCTGGATTCATCTATAGTACAGATTGAAAATGGCGGATGGGTTAGTGTGGCTTAGAGACAGTCACTTGGACACTCAAACATATCTACAGGAAGAATGCTCTGCCTGGGTAGTTCACAAACTACCCAAGGTTTTCAGCCATGGTGTAAGGCACAGTGAGAAGGCAGCCTGGAGTCCATTATCAACACAGCCACATCTTCTGCTTGTAAGACTGGTGAGCCAGGCCTTCTCAGATGCTGACTAAGGTAAGCATGGCCTGGAGGTGACCCCTACTGGGAAGATGAGTGGCCTGGCTACACTCTCCAGCTGGCTCTTAGGCTTACAGGTAAGACGTTCTCTTTCATTTATGTAGAAGCCACCAGAAGACTTTGGACTACTAGACTCTGTTCCTCCTGGCTCCCTTGTTCTTCAGGCCGACCAGGTTCCAGAAAAATGGGGTAGGTTAAATGAGTTGACCAGTGTATTCCACTCGGGGTTTTATGTGTCCCCTATATCAGGAATACAAACAACAAGTCTTGGGTTTTTATTTTTTTTGTTTTCTCTCCAGAGACATATCATCTGTGTATGTGATTGCTTTGGTAATTAGTCCTGGTAGGGGGGGGGGGGGGGGGGGGGGGGGAGTTTGAGAGTGTGGGGGTGTGGTTACAGGGATAAATCCAGGGCCTGGGATGCTTGAAACACAGTTCCACCTCCAGGTCTCAGCCCAGGTCTCACTGGCCAGGGCCACCTCCAGGTCTCAGCCCAGGTCTCACTGGCCAAAGCCATTGTGTTTCAGTTTTTATTGGTGGGCTGGGCAGAGTGGGGAATCACAGGCACACACTTGCCAGTGTTCTACTACTGCACATCCCCAGCTTAATCTCCTTCAGGGCTGTGGTCTGAAGGCAGTTTAACACGATCCTCAGCTGTTCAATGCGTTGAGTTACCCCTTTACAACAATAAAGGACTAACTAGCCACATCAGCTGGCTAACCATTTCCATGAATGTCTCACACAGAGGACGATGGTATTTGACTGTAGAGACTACAGCGGATGACAAATTGTACGACCAACACGGAAATGTTTCTATTTTTCCCCTGTTCATTTTAAAAATGGAATACATTTAGCCAGACATCTACAGGAGAGCGGTGTAGGAATTGGCAACAACATGTCTCTGCCCACCAAATGACAAGTCAAAGTAGCACTTGGCCACTTACATAATGGAGCCTCCTGATCATCCCTCAGCAGAGGGCAGCATTTGCTGTGTCTGTGAGACAGACGGCCAGTACTGTAAATGTCTCTTGTCTGGCTCTGAGATATTTCCAGAAATTTGGGAGACTAGTCACAGGATGTAAGATCAGGTTCTGGCCCCACCAGCAAAGGGTTGGCACAGGGGTGTCAACTTGGGGGTTGTGGGGTGCAAGGCAGGGAAAGGCTTTAGAAAATGAACTGATTTTAAATTCCAGGGCCCTAATGTCTGAACATGGCAAAGCTGAGTACGTGCAGAGGTCTCCTTCCAAGTGTTTCGTTTGCAGCTAGATGGTTTGTTTTTTGTTTTTTGTTTTTTGTTTTTTTTGCTGTTGTTTTGGTTTTCCTCTGAGAGGGTCCACTGGGGACAAACTGCTTCCTCCTGGGCTCGGATGTTTGAAAAGGGCAATCAGTACTGGAAGGGAAGTGGATGTCTCTAAGAGTTACGATTCCGCCTCCAGTTCTGCTTTCCACGTCATCAGAGTACTGGGTGAAGATGCCCATTCACCCCAGCAAGGCTGAACGCCTGGCCACGCATGCTGCTGAGCATGCGTCAAACCCTTCAAACCAAGAACAATACTGTGGATAGAACAGCTCACCCCATCTTCTTGCCTAGAAGACAACCTTGAATTATCTGCAGCCCAAGTTTTATCAAAAGATAACTGTTCAAGGAAACCAACCCGGAACAGCCTAAGCCCCGCACAGCCTAAGCCCGGAACAGCCTAAGCCCCACACAGCCTAAGCCCCGCACAGCCTAAGCCCGGCACAGCCTAAGCCCGGCACAGCCTAAGCCCCGCACAGCCTAAGCCCCGCACAGCCTAAGCCCCGCACAGCCTTAGCCCCGCACAGCCTAAGCCCCGCACAGCCTAAGCCCCGCACAGCCTTAGCCCCGCACAGCCTTAGCCCGGCACAGCCTGAGCCCCGCACAGCCTGAGCCCCGCACAGCCTGAGCCCCGCACAGCCTGAGCCCCGCACAGCCTGAGCCCGGCACAGCCTGAGCCCCGCACAGCCTGAGCCCCGCACAGCCTGAGCCCCGCACAGCCTGAGCCCCGCACAGTTCTAACCCCTTACAACCTTTTCTGGGTTGAGGGATGTTCAGGGACTCAAACTTGTGGGACATGACTTTGATGTCCCAGCTCTAGCTTTGCGAGGGAGTTTTCTAGATTAACTGAGGTGGGAAAGCCTACCAGAATGAAGTCAGTGCCACTCCATGGCTGGGATCCTGGACTGAATGGGCAGGGAGCCCCAGAACCTGCCTGTCTCTGCCTCTTTCCTGCTGGAACCACAGTTGTATGCCACCAAGCCTGGCTTTCTGCTGAGTGCTTAGGAGCAAACTTAGCTTCCTGTGCTTATGGCAAGCACTCTACTGAGCTACCTCATCCCACCCAGGTTTCAAGACTACATACTTTTGCTTTCTTTTCTTTTTGCTATTTTTTGTTTTTGAGACCATCTAGCAAGGCTCTGCGTAGCCCTGGGGGACTTGGAACGCCCTATGCAGACCACAGACCACAGACCACAGGTTTCTTCTACGTCTGCTTCTTGAGAGCTGAAACTGCAGGCATGTGCCACCATGCTGGCCTATCAGTAATTTTTCTGTTATTTTAAATCTGGTATTAAGCACATGTTTTCTAAAGGATCGGGTCTATAATTGTGTGTATATGTGTGCAGGCACATCTTTGTGGGCACACATCTGTGGGAGCACACATACTTGTGCGCATGTGCATATGTAGAGGTCAGAGGCTGATTCTGGCCACCTTCTTCAACAGCTTTCTACTTTGTTTACTGAAGTAGAGTCTTCTAATGAGCCTGGAGCTCTCTGACTCAGCTAGTCTAGATAGCTAGCTTGTCTCAGGGATTCCATGTCCCCAATGCAAGGTTTATAAACCCACTAGTTCTTACATAGGTAACAGAATCAGAATCTGGACTCTTGTCTTCACACATAGCAAGAAACTTTATCTTCCAAGTTGAGGGACTCTAGACCCTAGGTCCAGAGTATTTTAAGATTTATTTTTAATTATATGCTTGCTCAGGAGTGGGGAGTGGGCTTTGTAGCACATGCATGTGAGTGCAGTTGCCCTTGAAAGCCAAAAAGGGTGTCAAATCCCCTGAAGTGGGAGATGGGTGGTTGTGAGCTGCCAGGAATGGGTGCTGGGAACTGAACTTGGGTCCTAAATGACAGTAGTGCTTGCTAACTGCCAAGCCAACTCTCTAGTGCCAGGTCTAGAATTATTAAGTTTAAAATTTCCATTGGTTTTGTTTCCTTTTATATTTTCAATTTCTCTCCTAAGATTTCTTACTTTTTTCACTTATTGCTACTAGTATATTTTCCTTCATACCTTTGAACATACATATAACCCCCACCTTTTCTGAGGCAACTCTGGTTAGCCTAACACCTGCTGTGTAGACCAGGCTGGTCTCGAACTCACAAAAATCTGCTTCCTCAAGCTACTTTGCAAGCGTTGTCTAGGGCTGGCGAGATGGCTTAAAGGGTAAGGACACCTACCACCAAGCCCGACATCGGGCTCCCCCGTGTGGTAAAAACATAGAGCTCACTCCTTTGCCCTCTGGTCTCCACACACAGCACGCCATGCAGGCACCCCCTCCCCACTAATAAATAGTTGTGATTCAAAAAAATATCATCTGTAATTCTGAAATTTGCATCATCTCAGGGTAAGTCTCTGCTGGTTACCGCCTGTCTCAGTTAGGGTTTCTATGAACCAAGGTAACTCTTATAAAGGACAACATTTAGTTGGAGCTGGCTTACAAGTTCAGAGGTTCAGTCCATTATCATCATGGCAGGAAGCATGTCAGCATCCCGGCAGGCATAGCGCTGGAGGAGCTGAGAGTTTTACATTTTGTTCCGAAGACAAACAGGAGAAGTTGTTTCATTGGCAGCTAGGATGCTGGTCTCCAAGCCCACCCCAATGTGACACACTTCCTCCAACAAGGCCACACCTACTCCAACAAGGCCACACCTCCTAATAGTGCCACTCCCTGGGCCAAGCACATTCAAACCACCACATCGTCCCTTTCAAAATAGGGTCATTTTCTGGCACCTGCCTACACCTAGTGATTTTGGGTGGCATGGCATGTTGCAGACTTGGAATTACTATATATGCTGATTTATTTCAATGCTTCTACTTTAGCAGATAATTAACTTAGGTGGTCTCAGACTTCAAGCTCTGCCTTCGGTGAGACAGTGCTGACTCCTCTGTCTACTGAATTTTAGGTAACTATAAGATTGTGGTCTGCCTTCAGGCAAAAGACTATACAAATGATAAACTCAGCCCATCGATCCTGCACCCCAATTTCTCCATGCTTTTGACTGGCCATGCCATTTGGTCAGTAGTTCTTCAGACTTTTGTCCAGGATTTACAATGTGGTTGGCAAGCGAGCTGGCCAAACGGAAGCTACCCCAGCAGTATGGGGGTATAAAACATCCTCCTGGCTCTAGCGACCTCTGAACCAACTCTATCATTTCCAGCCCTGTTCTCCTCAGCAACATAAACCCTAGCAGGCAGAAGTCACAGGAGTGCTCTAGGACAAGCATCTCCCCTCTTCTGCTCACCCTGCACTTTCATACCCAACTCAGAGCTCTCAAGGCTGAGCTCCTCTCTCACCCACAGCTTTTGCTCCTGTGCATCTTGTGGTGCTAAGCTTAGTCGGCTCTGTGTGCTGGGGTACACACTCACCACATTCTCTCTTCAGAACTAAGACTGCAAGAGCAGAGACTGACTCCTCTGCCCCGGGACCTACCCCCTCGCTGCCTAGAACTGAGCCAGCCTTCCTTACATCTCAGTAGATACTTGCTGACGGTGATGGAAAGGCTCAGTCTGTAAGGAGGGCAGGAGTCTGTCCATTAGCTTGCACAGGCAATGTAAACGAGATTGAGCATGTTGAGTGCTGCAGCCCCATCTTCCCAAAAGAGATGCCCTATTCCCTAGGGGCAGCCCTGTTCCCTAGGGGGCAGCCCTGTTCCTCTGCCTCCTGAACCATACTGGTGAAATCTGCTGACCAACACACAGCTTCACAAACCTTCCTAAAACTCTTGGGCTCTGTAAGAGCCAGAGGTGGTGGGTGCCTCTAATTTGTGGGAGTCAGTTCTCTCCTAGCATGGGGATCCCAGGAACTAAATTCAGGTCACTAGGCTTGGCAGAAAAGGGCTCTACCCACTGAGCATGCTCATGGGCTCTGAAGAAAAGTACTAGATTTAACCCAATACAATTTTGTCCTTGAGACAAAGGTCATCTGTAAAGTGTGCTCTTCTCTCCTGAGACCCGTGAGGAATCCCTGGTGGCTTCCACTGTACAGGGACTGGACCGGCTTTTAAACCAGTCTTAAAGAGCAGACCATCAAGTATCCTGGCTAGGAAAGGAAACAGAGATTGTGAGGCCTTGAGAGACAAAAGGTGGCCATTGAGCTAGATCGGGAAACATTCCTGATAGTCCAAAGACAGGCCAAAGATAACTAAACGAAAAGGCAGGGCCAGGAGCAGAGATGCCTCAGGCCCCACACAATGGACAGAATTCTCTGTTGTCAAAGACAGGCTGAAGCCACAGGTGGGTGGTTACCACCACGGGCCTCCAATCATAAAAAAGTCAAAATTAACCACCAATGTGAGCCTGCCCTTTCATGCTGTTGCCAAGCTCTGCCCCAGAAAAATGTATAAAAAGTGTGTACCTTACTAACCCGGGGTCGCCATTGCCCAGTTGGTAGGGCAGCCCCAGTGCACTGGATTCAATAGACCTCTTGCTTTTTGCATCATTCTCAGTATCTGTGTCTTTGTGGGGTGGGCCACCCAGACATGTAGTCTTTCGAGTCCGACAAGATTTTTGTTTGTTTGTTTTGGGTTTTGTTTTTGTTTTCTCAAAGAAGTGCTAGGCAGCTGAGTTTGAGAAGTCTGTGGCTTGCAGAGTCTACAGTGTACAGCAGAGCTGGAGAGATGGCTCAGTGGCTTAGAGTGCTGGCTGCTCTTTCAGAGGACCTGGGTTCGATTCCTAGCACCCACACATGGCTCACAACCACCTGTAACTCCAGTTCCAGGACATCTGAAACCCTCCTCTGGACTCCAGGAGCACCAGGCATGCACACGGGACACATGCACACATGCAGGCAAAAGATTCATACACATAAAAGAAATTTAAAAATATTTAAGTCTGCAGCCATAAACAACAGCCACAAAGGTATCATTCTTGATCCGGTTTGGAAACAGACCCATGGTCAAAGAGTCTTGCCTAAGGACTTGCCCTCCAACAGAAATGTCCCTGGAGAGAACAATGTGTCCCTTGAGTCAGTTTCCTTTCCTCCTTTTGACTCCTCCCCAAGACCCCTTTCATCACGGACACGATCACTTATGACTCCATGTCCAAAAAGTTACCACATTTCTACTCCAGAATCTCTCCATGATCAACTCTCCAAAAGTCTTTTCTTCTTTATCTAAAATGGTACAATAGAGAGAAAGTGCCAATAAGCTGTAACCTAGCACAGACAGGTTTTTAGAGAACAACCACAACCTGACAGAAAATTATTTTCTCCTTTATGTCCACAGTTTCAAAATCATGACATGAGCTCAGGGACCGAGGGATGAGGGCCTTTCTCCTTTTGAAATCAGACTATGGTCCGCACCGATTGGAGAATTTACTCCAAATCCCTTTTCATTGCACACATGGGTGACGTTGACCTACCCGAGCATGCCTTCCATCCCTCTCTGTGAGCTGAAGTATATCCCCAAAGTGAAGCCACAGGACAAATGGAGGCCATGGTTACTGAAGATGTACACCGGCAAACAAGAGAGAGAAACACAAAAGGCGCCTCCTGACGTCACAACTGACCAGGGTTACAGCGGGACAGACAGAGGACAAAACACAGCACTGGATTCATACTCCCATAAAAACCAGACCAATTTTCCACTAAGGTCTTTATCATCGATGTCACTTGAGGCTTCTCTGTCGCCTCTGCTTTAGGGGGTTGGCTAGCTGTCTTATTCAGAACATGGCTTTGTCAGGAGTCAGCATAGGTAAGAGAAGAATTCCTCAAGAATGGTCCTGATGCTAGGAAGAGAAAGGGCCATGGAGATTCCTGGACTGCCTCAGCCTGCTAACAAATGCCCCCATCCTGATGCTAATTACCACTGGGGCATCCAAAGACAGTCAGCAGCAATCTTGGCCAAATAGCACAGATAAAACCATTCACCCTTCAGCATTTCCTGACACTGCCAAGATAGGACACAAACCCAGAGGCAGCTCTCAACCAGTTCATTGGGAATAAAACCAAATAAAGCATGAGGTGGAAGGAGGGGTCCAGTCAAGAATTCTCTAGAAGATCCTATATGATAAGACTTGTAGTTTAACAGTATATAAGTTAGTATGATTTAATTGAGACAAATGAAGGCCGATACGTGACTCTGATTCTGATGGACATCTATTCCTTGAGCACCAAGGGCAAGTGAGTGAGCGGGGGGGGGGGGAGGACAGGACAGTGACAGCGAATACCTACCAACAGCCATGCTTATGCATCCATGGAAGTATTTTCCGCCCAGACTTTCCACAAACACACCTGGCCACCTGTCATTTTAAAACCACAAATAATGACGTGCTCTTGCAAACAGTTACCTGTGAACACAGTTATTAGTTGAGGAACCAATTTTCTGCAGGTGTAAAAATTATATTTCTCAAAAGGAAAATTCAGGAGTAGCCAGTTTACTCATTAAGCCCTTAGAATTCAGCTTTGGCTTGCTTTCTCTGAAAATGATTCTTTCCTTTTTGGGTCACAAAAGTTTAACTGTAATGCAAGTAGATCCCCGGTACTATGGTTCTCTTAAGAATAACCAAGGAATCCCAGAGGCGTTGGTTCCCGTGGGTACTTTGTTATTAGAACTTCAAACTGAGGAAAACTTAAATTGTATTAACTACTGGAATCCACAACGGCAAAAACATTATTAGACTGGTAACATTTAAAAACTAGTTGAATTTTCCAAAATAAAGACAGTCTCATGATAAGGGTGACACTGGTTTACATTTGAAAAAGAATCTCTTTCATGTTTGGTTCAGTAGAAAGTGGCTAGTTCTCACCTGTTTGTGCATGCCATCCCTTGCAGTGAGTAGTGTTGGCTGGGGTCTTTAGGGAAGCTGGTTACAGGGGTCAGTGGTTGGGGAGGTATTAACAGCCTTTCCAGATAATTACAGGCTCATCCTTTGATGCTACAAGAGACTCCTTTGGAAGATGGAATACTACAGACTGGGGGAAAGGGCAACCATTGTGAGGCAAATCTGACCAGCCCTATGGAGGGCCAGCATGAAGACGGCTTACAGGGAGACTTGACGAGCCATGGTGACAGAACAGACTCCAGGTATGACGAATCGGAAGCACCACCTGGCCCATCAGCCCAGTGTAATCATGAGAAAGACAGAAGGCTGAACAGGAGGACAAAGAGTTCAGGGCCAGCTAAGTCACATAGAGAGACAGGGTTCTAGCCCCGCCTCCTCTCCTCAGACTCCTGAAAGTCTGCATTTGTTGATACCATCAATCTCACCAGGGATGTGGGGAGGCTCAAAGACTGGGACCATGATGGCAAAGGCAAGTGCCAAAATTTTAACTTTTACTTATTCGCTCAGACTTCAACACTGGTGACAAACATTGCTCACTGTTTTAACTTGAAATGACAGTCTCTACTCATTTCCAAGAAAAGTCTGTCAAACACTGTGGGGAATGTCTGCCAAGTGGAGTAACCACACTCTGTCGTCCAGTCTTCTATATAAGAACTGGTAATCTTTAAGGGAGGTGTCTTAATCAGGGTTTCTATTCCTGCACAAACATCATGACCAGGAAGCAAGTTGGGGAAGAAAGGGTTTATTGAGCTTATACTTCCACACTGCTGTTGATCACTAAAGGAAGTCAGGACTGGAACTCAAGCAGGTCAGGAAGCAGGAGCTGATGCAGAGGCCATGGAGGGATGTTCCTTACTGGCTTGGTTCTCCTGGCTTGCTCAGCCTGCCTTCTTATAGAACCCAAGACTACCAGCCCAGGGATGGCACCACCCACAAGGGGCCCTCCCCCCTTGATCACTAATTGAGAAAATGCCTTCCCGCTGGATCTCATGGAGGCATTTCCTCACCTGAAACTCCTTTCTCTGTGATAACTCCAGCTTGTGTCAAGTTGACACACAAAACCAGCTAGTACAGGAAGAAAAAAACCAAAACCAAAACAAACAGGAGCTTCTTTCCCTTAAGGCAAAGAGGGGTACCTGGTATACAGAAGTGTCTCATAAAGTCAGCCTTTCATCCTCACAAAAATAGTAAGAATACGTGTTCTCAAATCAGTCATCTGATCGCCCTATGAGGACCCAGCCTAGATGGAGTGCGTGCGCGTGCGCTCTCTCTCTCCTTGGCTTTGCGCTCTCTCTCTCTCTCCTTGGCTTTTGCTGTGTTTTTTTTTCTCTGTGAGAGCCCAGCTATGGAGAGCGTAGCATGGTCTGGTGCCACTGTTTGCACTCGACAGGTTTTACCTGTCATTTCTATGGCACCATTGCTAGAAATCTCACCCCAGTGGGCTCACAGGGGCCCCTGCTTACCTGTGATTACTCAACACAAATCACTGATATAAATAACTACTAGACATGCCACAGCTCTGGATCCAGAAAATGTACCACATCTCTGGCTTCACTTTTCTTTGGGGACACTCTGATAAAGCCGAAATATTTGACTTAAGGACCTCTTGGGACTGGAGGTGTCTGCTTCCTCAGCTAGCGTCATACTCCATTTGTGTCTCACAGATGACCTCTGATGTGGACATGTGCAAAGAATCTGAGTAGATTTCACGGCAGAATTAGAATTCTATAACGAACTCAGACAGAACTTGCCCAGGCATTCCCAGGCCATAATGTAGTGGTAAAGAATGTAGCATCTAACCCTCAAACCAGTACGGGGTTCAAGTCTTCCTTTTGCTATTTACTAGCTGTATGACCAGACGAAAGTTACTTAACATCCAAATACCTCCATTTCCCCATCTCTAAAATGGGACGATAACAGCACCTATTTATCGTGGCATTAAATAAGCTACTATATAAAGAACACTTGGAATGATGCCTTCCTTATACGTGGCTCTGTTAGCTGTTATTTTATATGGGTGCCAAGGGGGAGTCTCCTATTTTGGACTGGTCTTCTGAGCATGACAATGCTGAATCAGAGACTCCGCTTGGAACAGGCAGGCGAGAGGGATGTAGAGGGTGGAACTCCCTGGGCCATTTTGGTTTCCTTACGGAGCCTGTCAAAGGTTTTGAGTTAAAACCTTCTCGAACCTTGGTAACACACGGATAGAGAAGTTGCTGCCCACTTAGAAGTCCACAAAAACATCAAAACATTATCTCCCCCCACCCCCATGGTTCAAAACTAATCATTGCAGTGTGTCAGCCATTTGCTCCTTGGGGGATGACTTTATCAAGATGACAACAGTAGTGGCAGCTGAGTGGGTCTCAGGCCTGCCAGAGACTACACTGTTGATCAAAAGCTGTACCCCAGCCCCCAGATGTTTGCTCAAATACCTGGGTTGGATGTGTCTTTTTTTAAATCTTTCCTGACTATCGTTTGGCAGCTCTGCAGTCTGGCTCATAAGATCATCATGACTAATTAAGAGTTTTGGGCTTAATCTGAAGTTGATTGATCTCAAGGATTCTCCTTATGCAGCTATTCAGTCTCTGAATTGCCACAATTATAAAGCTGCAAAGAAATGCAAAATCACCATAATAAAGAAAATGGTAGTAAGGAATGACCTTCCTCAGACATTCTCCATAGTGGGCTTAACCCTGGGGAACAAGCCAACGCCCAGCCAGCCACTCAGGGCTTGTCTGATGCAGAAAACATCCCAGCTACAAGGAAATAAATGCTGACTTACCTGTGCAAGTAACTGGCAAATGAAGGGTCTCTCTAACTAGAGGAAGGAAGAAGGCGGCGGCAGTGATGGCACCACAAAAACTCTAACAAAAACAACTGGAATATTCAGGCACTTAAAGGTTAGCAAGAAAGCACGGGATTCTGGAGCGTTTTCTAGAAAGGGTTTCCTATGCAACTGAACAACCAACCGGTCACAACACCAAAGATATAACAGTGTCTAGAACTTCAGTAAGACTGTTATGACAAAATAAATGGAAATCTCATGTTACTGTTGATTTTGAGAATTTGGTTCATAGTTGTCATGCTGTCCAAACTTTTGTCAAATAAAGGTGAGGTGTGTTGGTATTATTTTCATTTTTCAATATTAAGTCCTGATTAACCTCCTTCCCTCCAACCCCACTGCACCAAAAAGCAAAAAGACGATATGGGATTTTGGATCCTAAACAGCCTCTTTCTGATACCACGTGTCCAGAATGAACGAGCCTCATATAGAGATACAGACACTCAGGATCTGCTCCACGAGAGGTCCCTGGCCTCCTCCAGGACCCCACAGCCTGCCTGTTCCCTTGTCTCACTGGGGGTCCTCCTGCAGTGAGAGGAGGGCCTTCATCCTTGACAAGAGTCTGTAACCAAGTACAAGTCCAAGTAGATTTTCTCCGTGCAAGTACAAGCAATTGGGAGAGAAGGGAAGAGTCATGTCAGCCACAGTGGGGATCAGAGGTTACCTCTCCATCAGAGAGTCTTAATTAATCCTAACTGTATTCCTTCTAAAGAGCTAAATGACTGCAGGTCGGACTCATCTGTGGTTTAAAGGTGACAAATTCTTGCCGGCTAGGAGTAGCTCAACAGCTTTTGAGAAACACACTAGTTTAACACTCAGCAGGTATAAATGAGGGTGGTCTTCACTGTGCCTCAAAACAGCTCTGCCTGGGTTAGCTAAAAGGGATTGGGACGGGGATGATGCTCGACTGAGGGACTCTGTGGAAGGTACTTGAACATCTCAGGATTTACACTGGAGAGTGACAGTAAGTAGTCTGCTGAGTGCTGAGAACTACCAAACTTTGAAAAGACAGACTTCATATCTATAGAAGATTTGTGGTCAAAACCATTCTGATAGATGGGGTGGGGAGGGTGTTGTATGTGCATATACTGCATCT
This sequence comes from Rhynchomys soricoides, assembly GCA_019843965.1. Lineage (NCBI taxonomy): Eukaryota > Metazoa > Chordata > Mammalia > Rodentia > Muridae > Rhynchomys > Rhynchomys soricoides. Next base: position 2,262,339 of record JADRCH010000046.1, read on the forward strand.
GTGAGGGGTGTTGTATGTGCATATATTGCATCTGTGAGGGGAGTATATGTGCATATATTGCATCTGTGGGGGGTGTTGCATGTGCATATGGGGGTGTTGCATGTGCATATATCGCATCTGTGAGGTGTTGTATATGCATATGGGGGTGTTGTATGTGCATATATTGCATCTGTGAGGGGTGATGTATGTGCATATATCACATCTGTGAGGTGTTGTATGTGCATATACTGCATCTGTGAGGTGTTG
>JADRCH010000046.1:2262594-2303215 GCA_019843965.1 Rhynchomys soricoides
ACTGCATCTGTGAGAGGTGTTGTATGTGCATATACTGCATCTGTGAGATAAACTATTTTTATTATAATACCAGTGTCCTTGTTGTAGAGATAGACGTTCTTTCACCTGGCCCAATCAGCTCAGACAGCACAGCAGCCGAACAATGGATCTGAAGAGTGCATTCTTTCCGCCACATCCCCTGAGATCACAGTAAAATAGCTTACCATGCCCCCCCACCAACCTGGACTCATTACCCCATTTATCCCGTGCGCGGGCTAGAAGGCAACTTGGAGGACTTGTTCTCTCATCTTCAACTTACAGGACCGGGGACTAGAACTCCGGTGGCCAGGCTTGGCTGCAAGTGTCCTTCCCCACTGTGCCCTCTTGCCAGCCCTCACCTCCATTTCCCTTACTCCCCTCTAATGGGACGTTCACAATAAGCCATACATTACTTCTGCTTCCAGCAATGACTGCCAGTCGCCTCTGCACTTCTGGTGTCTCCTAAAAGCCCTTCAGAGAGCAGATTTTGTGCGGGTGCCTATAAAAATGGCTGCAAATGTCCCTTATGGAGACTTCCACCTCCCTCCTGACTCTGTGAGTGGCATTTTAAAATCTGAAGCTGGCAGAAGGGAAGCCATGAAGTATTTTAACATGTGAAAAGGCCAGTGAGTCTGGCCAGGCCTGGGTACTTACTCTCTCACACAGCTCTTCAAATGTGCAGTCGGCAACGGTTCCACAGGCTTTATTCAGCCTCAGCTCTCTGCCTTGTACTTTCAGAATCCTTGGGCTGGTTACTATGGGAACAGGAACAAAGACTCAATCTTGTCTGGATAATTACTATAAAATTCATCTCTTACAGATAGGAAATGCATAGCTTGATGAATAATAGCACATGATTCAACACATAAATTAGAGAAAATGCTGATACAATGACAGCCACTTGAGTGTGGCAGCAACCCATATACAGCAAAGGAACTTATTAATTGGTCAGTGGAGATTGGGCATTGTGTTCTAAATGTATTCTCTTTCAAGAGAAATTAACTTACGTACAATCATTTTGTTTCTGAGCCAGCTCATCAAACAACTTATCTACGACAACCCCGACATCAGTCTCACTTGTGCTACAGTGAAAAGAATAATAGAATATGAAATTAATAACACTCGAAACCAACATCAAACAGCTGCCTGAGCCTGCTTAGCTTTTTGCCCATAAAAAAAAGGAAGCACAGGATGTTAGGCTCCACATACAAACATTAGATTTGGAATACACTTAAAAGCAGAGAATATTAACTCTCAGGTAGACGACCCTGCCTTATTTGCATACATTGAAAGACTTCTGAGCTTCTAGATGTTTCCAGTAATGAGACGATACAGGCAGAGTAAATCCATTAATGCTCTGTGTACACAATGAGAAGAAAGCTTCTGGCTCTCTCTTGCCAAACAAGAGCAAATAGGCAAGGCGGTCAGCAAGTACCCTTTGAAATCTCCACGTGAAACCAAATATTGAGGGTGGTTTTAGAACGAGAAAAACCAAGTCAAGCCACTGGCTGAGAGGACTGAGCACTCAGAATGAGATCACTAGCTTCCAAATACCAGCTCAACTGGCACCTCGGAAACTTTATCAGACTTGTATGCATCTGAACACACACAGGACAGCCTCCTGTCAGGATAAGGACAAGGACAGACCCCAGTTTCTCTCAGAAGTGTCCCTGTTGGAATCGCCCCCCGCCCCCCTTGTGGGAAGGCCCTCTGTGAGGCCTTCATTGCACCAGCTATGGAGTGAGTCTTACAGCCCAGTCCTTTGTATTCTAATTAGAGATTACCATATGGCTTAAGGAGCTCACATATAGACGTGTGATCGTGCTATGGCCGCTTTTCTTCTCACTTTTTTTTTTTTTTTTCAGAGAAGGGTTGATAAATTAACAGTCGATAGAAGAAATAACTGGTAGAAGAAAGTCCGTTCCAAAAAACCCCTCCGAGTGCCAATCTAAGTTTCTTCGGATCCCGAGTACAAACTTGCACAAGATGACCTGACAATATGCTTAATGTTGACAGAAATCAATCTTAGCTAATCGTGGAAGTGACTGACATCCGTTCAGTTTTATTGAGAATTAGTCGGTAAGATAAAGTTTAGACTAAACAGAATCTGCCTTAGCAGGTGGGTGACATTTCACACACAGCCATGGAATTCCTCAGCTGGAGCAAATGCAGCAACTTAGAGCAGGCCAGCGCAGTCATCGCGAGGGGCTGCCCGCCTCTGCAGGTTTCAGAAATATCACTGGGTGTGGTTGACACCATAAAGAACAATCCCTGAGTTTCATAAAGCCCTATAAGGCCTTCCAACTAAGCCACATTAAAGTAACTAAATGACAGTATAGTAAGACTGATTTAAAGAGACAATCACCAAAAAAAAAAAAAAAATAATAATTTTTAAAAGTAATGTTTCAAATTACACTTGCATTCCATGTGAAGGCCAGAGAAAAATGTGTGGGAGTCTGAATATATCGAGAAACTGCAAAGTCAATGCTGATGCCAACCACATGGGATTCAGTAGAACAATTCCTTCTGTGCAGTGGAATTATACATACACGCAATGTTTTTGAGAAGTGATGTGTATGTGCATGCTCATGTGCGCGTGCACACACACACTCAGTCTCACCAGCACACGTATGTATTACAGGTATGCAGTGCATGTGCATGTGGAAGCCAGAGGCTGACATCAGGTGTCTTTCTCACTTTCTCAGTTGCTCCTCAATTGGCTAGAGTGGCTGACCGTGAACTCCAGGGCTGCCTCTTTGAGTCCCCCCCCACACCTCACCCCCACACACCTCGAGCACTGAGATTGCAGAAACGTGACTCTGCATCTGGCTTTTATATGGGTGTTGGTGATCTGAACGCAGGGCCTTGTGCTTGTGTGGCAAGCCCTTTACCAGTTGGGCCATCTTCCCAACCCTGATTTAAAAACCAAAAAAAAAAAAACAATAGGTCACACTACATAGCGCAGGCTGACTTTGAACCTGCATTCTCCCTGTCTTAGCCTCCAGAGTGCCTGGCTAATGATCTACTTAGAAATTACTCTACTTCTTATTACCAGTGTATGTTAGGAGGCAGGGGTGGGGTGCATATGCCACACTGTGCATGTGGAGACCCAAGGACAGCTTTGCCATGTCAGTTTCCCATGGGTTCTGGGAACTGGACTCAGGCCATTAGGCTTTACCAGCTGAGCCATCTCACTGGTCCTAAAGGCATATTTGTCAAGGCATATGGAGTGGAACAAGGAGAGCAGGAGCAGAGCTCACTAGGACAGTACCTGCCTCCCATTGCACACAGGCATTCACATGCGTGCACGCACACACACAGAGGCATACATGTACACACACGCGCTTGCGTGCACACACAAACACACACACGCACACATACAGAGACGATCTCTCCTTTACAACATGGTCCAATTTCATGTTGCATTTTATTTATTTATTTATTTTTGTGGAAGGTCCTGCCCACCACGTAGTCTAGGCTGGCCTATAACTTGTAATCCTCCTGCCTTCGTCTCCTGAGTGCTACATTGTAAGACTGTACAGCCACACTCGGCACAAAATTTTTTTCATGTTAACGCTGTCTTATAAGAATTGTATTATGCTACTGTAAACGGATACTCTGGAGTTCCAAAATAGAAAAAGAGCATTCGCGTTAAGTGGTCTGAAGCCAACAGCATCTTCTAAAATGGATGGATGCGGCCCATGACTGCTGCCCGTCTACGCTAATGTGCACTTGGGCATAGAAGTAAGCTCTACTGCTGAAGTCAGGCCAGGAGCCTCATCTTCATACCGCCTTAAAGCATGTAGAGTGGGTGGCTACGGCACAGTTTGGCGTGTTCAGATTTAATCAGATGATATAAAATAAAGGCAAGCAGGAAGGGAATTCTTACCAAAAATAGACACTCTCAGATTCCTTAACAAATAACCTTTTATCTCCGCTATCTTCCCACATGCTACTCAGACCCCAATATTTGTATGTATGTGTGTATGCATGTTTTTATGTATGCATGTATGTGTGTATGCATGTATGTATGTATGCATGTATGTATGTGTGTAGGCATGTTTGTATGTATGCATGTATGTGTGTATGCATGTATGCATGTTTGTATGTATGTATATATGCATGTATGTATGCATGCATGTATGTATGTATGCATGTATGTATGTATGTATGCATATAGGCATGTATGTATGTATGTATGCATGTATGTATGTATGTATGTATGCATATAGGCATGTGTGCATGTATGTATGCATGTATGTATGCATGTATGCATGTATGTATGCATATAGGCATGTATGCATGTATGTATGCATGTATGCATGTTTGTATGTATGTATGTATGTATGCATGCATGTATGCACGTGTGCATGTATGCACGTGTGCATGTATGCATGTATGTATGCATGTGTGCATGCATGTATGTGTGCATGTATGTATGCATGCTTGTATGTATATATGTATGTATGCGTGTATATATGTATGTATGTATGTGTGCATGTTTATATGTATGTATGTATGTGTGCATGTATGTATGTATGTATGCGTGTATATATGTATGTATGTATGTATGTGGGATATATATGTGCAGGCACATGGGGGCTACGGAGCACACGCAGAGGCCAGAGAGCAACTCTGTGGGTCTGTTCTTTCCTTTGACCTTTACATGTCTGGAGTGACCAAAGGTCGGTCCTCCAGGCTTGTGCAGTAAGGTGTTAAACCCACTGAGCCATCCTGCAGGTCTGTATTCACTTTTTAAAAGACGAGTATTAGAAAAATAAAGACAGAAAAAAAAATGAACTACCCATTTACATTCGCCTCAAAGGCCCAGTTATGTACATATACGGCACATTTCCACATCAAATTTAAGCAGCTTTGCGTATATCTTGCACTTGCCACAAAAACCTTGAGCGATTCTAGTGTGCTGCCAGGGGAAGAGCAGAAGCCACCCTTCACTGGACTACTCTGCCATGGTGAGCCGCACGAGACTCCCGTCTCGCCATGGGGATCCTAGCGTTTTCACAGAAGAGAAGGCAGATACTCAGAACTCTGTCACTTATCTACTCTGAATATGCAGAGGCATAAACTTTCTGTATGATAGGAAATACAAATACAGCCTGGCTAGAGTGGGGCACTGTGGTAATGTCTGTATCGCCGCATATACAACGTTATCACGATCTAAAAACTTCCACAGGACTGTCAAAGGACCCTTAAGAAGCGACATAAAACAACGGCTAAAAACAAGGGTTCAGTTGGTAAAGAGCCTATCGTTCCTTCTTACCAAGTCATAAACAGGAAAAAAAAACCAAACCCATCATGCAGGTGTGTGTGGCCTGCCTCTAGCCCCAGCCCTTGGAGCTGAGGCTGGAAGATGGGGAGGGAGGGAACAGGAAATGACCCTTGCAGGCTCACTGTTGGGGTATGCCGCCAGCCGGCGGGCATTTGAGGAGTACAGGGACTTCGGGGATGATTGATGCACTGGGACCAGGAGGAGGAGACTCGTCAGGATGCTTGGATGGAAAAAGAACCTCTCATCCAGGTTCCTACCACCATGCCTTCTGCTTTGCTATATGCCTAGAAGCAACAGACTCAAGAACTGTGGGCAGACTCAAGAACTCCAAGACCATGGGACAGAATAGGCCACTGCTCCTTTCAGTGTTTCTCTCAGGTATGTGTCACAGTGATGTGACATCTTGAGTAGCCCAGTGAATGCACTGATGGTAACATCGAGGGGTGGCCCCGTCGGTCAATCTGTTTCTGAAGTCAGAGTTGTTGGAACAGAATCACTCCCTAAATGTCTGTGGCGTAGGGAGCCTAGTGGTGGTGTGCTATGATCTCTATGGATCACGAAACAAACAGAGCTCATGGTTGAACCTGGTTAGTGTAGACCCCTCCCCCTGCCCACAGCAACCCACTTCTGCAGCTAGGCTACTTCCTAAAAGCATCTACAACCACCAACAGCGGGGAGCAAACACATGCGCCTATGGGGACTTTTTACACTCAATCTATCCCACCCATAGGACAACACTTAGGGAACAGTAACGGCTAACTTCTGGGAGGAAGGTTCGCTGTGACACAAAAATAAAAGGAATCTAAAATAGACATTCAGTGATGGGGAATTTGATCAACTCATTTATCAACTGAACGATCAAGCAATTGAGGATTCCGTTCTTGGTTTGTTCCTTTATGCATCTCACAAAGTTCGGAGAATTGCTAACTTCCTGCAGTTTCTAAAGATGCCAATAAGCCTCTAATTAACTGGCTCCAACTCTTGCTGTTGCAATTACAGAGGCACCCTTTCACCTCCCTCTACCTTTCCCCATCTTCCAAGCACCACGAAATCTTCATAAAGAAGGGGAGGGGACCAAGAGTCACTGGCCTCTGTGGCTGGCGGCAGGTCTCATAACTGCCTTACCTCTTCCTTCTTCTCCAGAGAGCTGGTTAGGCTCCCTAAGGACAGATGACAGGGAGAAAAGCTTTGTTAAAATAGCTACTTGTAGCCGGGCAGTGGTGGCACACGCCTTTAATCCCAGCACTCGGGAGGCAGAGGCAGGTGGATTTCTGAGTTCGAGGCCAGCCTGGTCTACAGAGTGAGTTCCAGGGCAGCCAGGGCTACACAGAGAAACCCTGTCTCAACAAAACAAACAAACAAAAACAAAACAACTTGTAATAAAGGGAGTGTGTCACTGGGAGACGGCCTTGAGAGTTTAAAGACTCTCGTTTTGAGCTAAACCTCTGCTTTGGGAGTGTGTCACTGGGAGACGGCCTTGAAAGTTTAAAGACTCTCGTTTTGAGCTAAACCTCTGCTTCCTACTTAGTTTCCCAGATGGGAGCTCTCAGAGGCTGCTCTGGCCACCACGCCTTTGCTCTACCGCCCAATGGATTCTAACCCTCTGGTACATAAGTGCAAACAAATTCCTTCTCTATAAGTTGTCTTGGCTGTGGCGTTTTATCACAGCAATGGAAAAAAAGTAATACAATACCAATGATCAGTGTGGTAGATACTACCATAGTTTATACTTCTTCTTCTCCCTCTTCTTCTTTTGGTTTTCCGAAACAGGGTTTCTCTGTGTAGCCCTGGCTGTCCTGGAACTCACTCTGTAGATCAGGCTGGCCTCGAACTCAGAAATCTGACTCTGCCTCCCGAGTGCTGGGATTAAAGGCGTGCGCCACCACTGCCCGGGCCATAGTTTATACTTCAACTGGTGATTGGCAGTGCACAGGATAGACGATGCCATCTACAGCCTTACTTAGCACCTACAATCCTGCAACTCTTGATCCATTGTAACGATTATGATGTGTGCATTGGAAATGGCTTCAATATTAATACCTAGGATTCTGCAACTCTTTCTGTTGTAATGACTATGGTGTGTAGATTATAGATTGCTCCCAATGTAAGTTGCTTCCAATTATTTTTTAGGTAAGAGCAGAACATAAAATCATATATAACTGAATTAATGAAACAAACCAGAGATTTTCTTTTTTTCCCAGAATTTTTTAAATAAAATATCATGATTATAAAACTAAAATGTAAAATTACATTTCAAAACATCTAAGATTCCCCTTACTATTTTTTTTAATTTTTAAGATTTTTTTATTTTTTTATTTTAAGAATATGAATGTTTTGCCTGCATGTGTGTCTGTGTGCCATGCCTGCAAAGGCCAGAAGATGGCGTGAGATATCCTGGAACAGGTGGTTGTGAGCGGCCACATAGGCACTGGGAATCAAATCCAGGACCTCTGGAAGAGCAGCCAATGCTCTCAACCACTGAGCCGTCTCTCCAGCCCTCACCCATGGCTGCTGTTAAGCAGAAAATTTCAAATGTATGACATTATTATAAAAACTTCATCCCAGAGAAAACACATTTAAATTCAAACAAACAAAATAAAACATACAAATGAAAAACAAGAGAAAGAAAGAAGGAAAGACAGACAGACAGACAGAGAGAGAGCATGGCATTCTCCATTTCCATGCTGGAGGAGCAGCGAGGGCTTCATCACAGTTCTGAAGAGAAACCACTTAAGGGAGGAGAACATTACCTTAAACTAAAACTCTTTATTCAGAGATGCAACCAGAACCACGTAGCTCTAATGAGGGCCAGGATTTGCTAGGTTTTTGATTTGTTAGTTTGGGGTTTTATAAGACTGATTTTTATTATTTTTATCAATGTGTGTTTGTAGAATGCTGTATTTGTGGGAATGCCCACAGAGCCCAGAAGAAGGCAATGAATGCTTTGGGACCTGGGCTACGGGCGGTTGTGAGCGGCCTGAGACGGGTGCCAGGAACCAAACTCGGGTTCTTTGGAAGGACAGCAAGTGATCTTAAACGCTGAGACTTTTCTCCAGATCTTCACAAGTATTTTAAATGAACTTTTATGAATACATGTTATACAGGACTTTTTTCTAAAGACCTTATAACAAAAGAAAGGTTAGGTTATGTAAATCAGGAGACCGGTGGTGGTCAGTCTCCAGGACAGACGGCTGGGAGCTCAGTCTCAGAACAACCTAGTCAAGAGGTTTTGGGGACTGGAGAGATGGCTCAGTATCCATGGAAAAATGTGAGCATGGGTGCATACACCTGAAATCCCAGTACTGGGGTGCTGGAGAAATGAAGGCCCTTGGGGCTTGCTAACCAGCAGAATTGGTGATCTCCATGTCCAGCGAGTGGTTTGTCTGAAGAAACAAAAGAGATGGAGAGAGGCTAAAGAATACACCTGCCATGGACTTCTGGCTGTCATGTGCACACTCATGTGTACCTGCACAAACATATGAACACACACCTAACCACATACCCCCCCCCCGAAATGAGCTTAATTCTGAGTTTTCTCTTGGAGCTACAAAATTGTATGTAGCAATGTAGCAGATAGCCCAGCCAGTTAGTTTTATGTAGCTCCATTCCAACCATGAAGAGGCATATCCCGGAGAGGGGGAGTGGCACCAAACTGGCCAGAAGACAGGGATTGAGGCCGAGGTTGTGAACCGTATTCCTTTCCTCCCCTGAAGGAAGCAGAAAATGAGCAGGAACGAGGGGTGCCGTGTAGTGGCAGAGCGCCTGCCGAGCCTGCACAAGTGCCTGGTTTGATCCCCAGCTCTATGAGAATTAACTGACTTGCTTCAGTTCCCTGGAGACAGCTGGACTCTGGGTAATGGCTAATGGAACAACACTATTATATACTAGGCCTTTGTGAGGGTAAGATGCAAGAAAAGAAAGTCTGTCCACGGCCAATCAAAAGTTGACACAGAAGGAGCATTAGGGTCACTTCTGATCTGAGGCAAAGTCACTCTTTTCCAAAGCTGTTTCCCGAGGGCCCAGGCAGCCAGAGCACAGCACAGCCTTCTTTTCTTCTGCTCCGCCTGGCCCTGAAACCCGGCCAGGCTATCTAGTAGCTCCAGTCACCTTTGTTCCTCTCAGGAACTGTGCTCAGGGGCAGCTTTCCCTTTTCTGTTGAGCAGCACCACTGTGTCTTTAAGTCAGAAAAGCCCTGGAATCAGCCACTGTTCAGTTGCCAGGAAATCTGGCACCAACCCCCACAGGAATCTTGAGTATAGTACCTGCATTAAAAGCCCAGCTGCTTTGCAAGTATGAGAATCGTGGTTTGTCTTTTCCGCATTAAATCGGTCAACAGAAAATAAAATAATCAGTCATTCCAAATTTGAAAAAAAATAATTTACAGCTGAAGCCAGGCATTCAACGTAAAACTTAGCCTCAAAGAAACAGAACATGTCGGAAAAGGAGCTTATTATTACTGGATCATTTGAAATTCTCAACAGAAATTCCCAAACACTTGGGGCTTTCTGGAAGAGGGTCACGCATGAATTTAAATGGAAATTCATTTCTTCAAGAATCTCCCACTTCATTAGGATTGACTCAAGGGGAGGGAATGCTAACCATACTTTGCTCCTTTGTCCCCTTTCAAAAATCAACAGCTTGTTAAGGTATCAACAAGTAGACTGAAGCTGGCTTTCCTCAGCCCCCTCGCTCCCAGTGCTCTGTGCCAGAGAGCCAAAGTTGATCTGACAGAGAAATTTCTCCTTCCTCTTGGGGTTCGATGCCAAACTTTCCTGGCAGAATCTTTGCACTCCGCCGATTCCTTGTGCATTCATGCTGTATGGCTCTTTGTCCCCATACCAAACATAATCTGGGGCTGGAGGCAGGTCTAAAATTAAGTTGGTTTATATTTGCCTTAATACAAACCAGACTTGGTCATGTTTCAAATCCTGTAGGTGTGTTTTACATAACGGACTCTTTAGCCTGCTATTATCTTCTCAATCACACCCAGGCTTAATTGACTGCTCAGAGATGCATTTCAATCTGTACTTTCCCACCCTTCTCAGTCACCTGCTGAATAACTTACCTGGGTCCATTAACCCTGACCTGCATAGAATGCAGAAAGTGGGGTCCCTTCTCGGGCTGCAGAGCTTCGCCCCTCTCCTCTCCGCTAAAAATGTCTACTGATTTTCTATGGTGCGTTTTCCTAAGAGAAGTCAGTAGCTTAGCGTGGGGAGCTTCAGTTTGATACATTTTTTAAAATTTTCCTCTTTGTGTAATTTCAGAAAGGCAAAAGGAACGAAAGGTTTTAAAAACAGTAAGGTAAATGGACAGGTGAATAATGGGAAGAGGAGTCAGAGAGTTTGAAGAGCTTTTAAAAGTCCAAGTCTGTAACTAAGGACCTGGGACTTCTGCCAGATCAGGTTTTCTTATACTGGAGACTGACTTTCCGTTCTAACTGTGATCTGTTTGGAGATAAAGTAACAAGCAGACAAAAATGCTAAGAAACCTGAGCCGGGCATCATTGCTCATGCCTATGATCCCAAGATATGAGAAACTGAAGCAGGAGGATTACATAAGTTCAAAGGCACCCTGGACTACATAGCAAGTTCTGGGCTGAGCAAAACCCTGTCGTCAAAGCAGGTAGGGGCGGTAACGTTAAGAAGACTGAAAGATTGTATGCACGTGGTGGCTCACACAGTGCACGTTTAGAGGCTCTTACCTACAACTGGGTGCTTCTGTCCGGTGGTGTGAGATTGTCAGATGCAGCTCAGTAGAGCAGGAAAGATCGACGAGGAGCAGACAGAGACGGCTGCTCTGGCAGTCCGTACAGGGGTTCTGCTTTGCTGTGCCTTTTGTTAGGTGGTACTTCAAACAGTGTCACACACTTGGTATTAATTTCTCATTCAGTAGCCCTTGAGTTAATGTGTGATTAATTACTACTTAAGTGTACATCCAAATTATGTCAAATAGAACACTTCTATGGCGGTAACAGCTGAAAACTTGAGAAACACTTTGTGATTATGCTCTACAGGATCTAAAGCAGGAAGCTACTGTTTGTAATACACAGCTGTATGTTTATATCGGCAGGAAGGAGGGAAATGGTATTATTACCAAATAAAATGGACTGTAAGATAATAAAACAAGCAAGTCTAATCTGAAAGTCTAGGTTTCAGCCTAGGTGCGCTCCTTCATAGACGTCCCACGAACATTCCAAAGCAAAAACAAAAAGCAACTCTAAAATCTGAGATACTTCTAAGCGCTCTCGCTAAGGGATATTCAACCTGTCTGATGAACAGCTGCAAACTAACAAATGGGCTAGCCTGGGTGAAATGTACAAATTCCTACAGAGATACAGACTACTAAAACCAAACTTGTTCTGTGAGACCAGCGTTACCTGCTAACAAAACCAGACTGAAATATGCCCAGAAAACAAAACGAATGACAAATCTCTCCCTGACAGTTAACACAAGAGTCCCCAATAAAGCACTGGCAAGCCCAACCGAGCCAAGCATAGACGGGATTGTGCACTATGATTATTACAGTTTTGAGCCAGAAGTGTCCCCCCTCAAAACTGGCCCTTTCACTGGGGTTAAACTTACACTAAAGGTGTAGTTCCCAGCTCGCAGCACTATGGGGCAGGTAAAGGAATCTTAGGGGGTGAGGCCTACTTGAAGGCGGTCAAGATAGAGGGGGGTACGCTCGCTCGAATAAGACAATAAGACGGAGACTCTTGCTCCCTCTCTCCTGCTCTTCCCTTTCTGCTTCCCAGCTGCCTTTACCCCACCGCACTCCCAGCAACAATGACCAGCCTCGATCGACACAGGCCCTATGGCAGTGGGTGCTGCCTGCACATGGCCGGAAACCTGAGAAACCATGGGCAGGAAGAGGGTCTCCTCTTGCTAAGGAGCTTAACTCAGATGCTCAGCTCAGGGATGGAAAGCTGATCAGTATGACAGAATTTACTCCAGAAATGCAAGGCTAATCTAAAATCTAAAAATCAACTAGTGGCATCAAGTGTGTCAGTATAACAATGGAGCCGAATCACACCGCTATCTAAGTAAAAGCAGAAAATGCATCTCACCAAATCTAATATCACAAAAATGCTCAACAAACCAAAGAAAGAACATGATTAACGGGTAAGAGACATCTACGAAAACGCAGCGCAATGGCCTAAGTAATGGTCAAACTGAAGTCATTCCACATAGGCCAGAAACTAGACAGGGTTTATCGTCTCTCACTTCTTCTCAGTTCTAGAAGGGAAGTTAGATGGGACAAGTAAATAAAAGATGTCTACTCGCTTGAAGATGACATCATCTTGTATTTAGAAAATTCTGGGACCTCTACTAAGCATCAGCAGGATCAATATGCAAAAAACTTGCTGCATTTTATAATAGTAATAAAGACATTGAAAATAAAATCGGGGGGGGGATTCCTTTATAGAGCATAACAAAGACTAAAGTACTAGCATGAATGTAACAGAAGAACTATAAAGCATGCTCTGCACTAGAAAGGACAAAGCACCGATGGAAGACATTAAAGACCAGAATAAATAGGCCGTGTCTAACTGGGACATCCAGTGAGAGATTTCAAAGCACAAGTAGCAACATCTGGGACAAATACCTGACTTATGATTGTGGGTGTCTTAGTCAGGGTTTCTATTCCTGCACAAACATCATGACCAAGAAGCAAGTTGGGGAGGGAAGGGTTTATTCAGCTTACACTTCCACATTGCTGTTCATCACCAGAGGAAGTCAGGACTGGAACTCAAGCAGGTCAGGAAGCAGGAGCTGATGCAGAGGCCATGGAGGGATGTTTCTTACTGGCTTGCTCACTCAGCTTGCTTTCTTATAGAACCCAAGACTACCAGCCCAGGGATGGCACCACTCACAAGGGGCCCTCCCACCCTTGATCACTAATTGAGAAAATGCCTTATAGCTGGACCTGATGGAGGCATTTCCTCACCTGAAGCTCCTTTCTGTGACAACTCCAGCTTGTGTCAAGTTGACACACAAAACTAGCCAGGACAGTGGGGTATGGTGAAGGGGTCCCAAGATGTCCCGGACACCTTCCAAACCAGGAAGTGGCAACCTTCCAGACAGGAACTAGAATCTTTCCAAAGTTTGGCTAGAGAGATGGTTCCGTTATTAAGAGCACATGCTCTTCAGGAGGACCTGAGTTGGATTGGCAGCACCCACGTGAGGCAGCTTACAACTGCCTATAACGCTAGCTACAGTGCTCTGGCCTCTGCAGGCACCAAGTTCATACACACACACACACACACACACAGACACACACACACACACTCCATAATCAAAATTAAGGGGCTGGCAAGATTGCTTAGTGGTTAAGAACACAGGCTCTTCAAGGAGACCCAGGTTCAATAACCAGGACCTAGATGGCTTACAAGCATCTGTAACTCCAGTTTGGGGGATCAGACCCCCTTTCTAGCCTCTAAGGACACCATGCACATGATACACAGATGTATACGGAGGCAAAACACCCAAATGCTTATGACATTAATGAATTAAAGTTTTTGTCTTCAGAAATGATGCCAAGGTTCTGGGTGTTGGAAGGAATAGCAATGAAGCTAAGAGTCATTGCCAACAACGTGGACCTTGCAGCTGGTGGGTGAGGGGCGTTTATAAAGATGCAGCAGGAGAGAAGTGGGTGTTGCAGCTGTGCCCAAGTGGGTGAGAGAGTATGAGCTTCATCCTTCCTTTTCAGAGCTTCCTTCCTTAAACAGAGTGCTGGCCTTAGAGCACTGGGGAGCTTTTTGTGCCAACTGGTTGTGGCTCTTTAAGAACTGGACTTCAAAGATTGAGCCACCAAAATGATTCTCTTCTTGGAAGAAATGTTTCTGGGGAGGAAATCTGAGAACGGCTGTGAGAAGGAGCTTTTGCTAAGATATATATATATATATATATATATATATATATATATATATATATATATATCTCAAGTGAAAACTGATGACTATAGGTTATGTCTAAAGCATTCTAAGTCCTATTTTCTTCATTTTCAGAAGGTTCCACAGTCCACACACCTGCAGTTAAGACAGCCATGAAACCCCGGACCACTAACAGTGGTTTCATAGGGAGGCTGTTGTAGTAACGTCACCATGGTGACGGGTCTAGGAGATGGGAGCCAGCTGAAATAAAGGTTCTCAACTCTGGCAAGCGGCCTGTTGAGACAGACCTCTGGAGGTCTTTATTCTCCTATACACTGAGCTGGGGTGCTGAGAAGGCAAGGCCTTCACTCTCCCCAAGGTTGTACTGAGATGAGACAGTGTTACCTGTGAGACGAAAGGCAGACATGCTTCCTTCTGGCTGGAAAATGATAGGTTCCACACAAGCTCAGAGCTCCTCTCGTGTCACAGGACTCAAGGCCTGTTCTGGAACCATCTGGGAGTCAGGAAAACTCCCTCCCACCCCAGGGGACCCGGCACATGGAAGGAATGACATATCTTAATACTCAGGTTGCTCTCTGTACCAGACTAATAAAATCCTGTCTTTCTGACTCAGATGTCTTGCTTCTTCTGCCAAGATCCACAAAAATACTAGGAGGTAATCTGTGAACTCAGAGGCAGAGAACATAAAAATTCCAGGTCTTTGGAATCTCAGAGTCATTTTGATTTGCATTTCCCTGATGACTGAGCGCGATGAACATTTCCTTACGTATTTCTTGGCCATTAGAGATTTCTCTGTTGAGAATTCTCTGTTTAGCTTTGTACCCCATTTTTATTGGTTTTTGTGGGTTGTTGGTATCTAACTTCTTGAATTCTTTATATATTTTGGATATTAGTCCCCTGTTAAATGTAGGGTTGGTGAAAATCTTTTCCCAATCTGTAAGTGCTGTTTTGTCCTATTGGCAGTGCCCTTTGCCTTACAGAAGCTTTGCAGTTTCATGGGGTTCCATTTATCAATTGTTGATCTTAGTGTCTGAGCTATGGTATTCTATTCAGGAACGTGTCTCCTATACCAATGAGTTCAAGGCTATTCCCCACTTTCTCTTCTATTAGATTCAGTGTATCTGGTTTTATGTTAAGGTCTTTGATCCACTTGGACTTGAGTTTTGTGCAGGGTGATAAATACGGATCTATTTTCCTTCTACATGCAGACATCCAGTTAGAAGATGTTCTCTCTTTTCCACTGTATAGCTTGGGCTTCTTCGTCAAAAATCAAGTGTCCATAGGTGTGTGTTTACTTCTGGATCGTCGATTTGATTCCATTGATCAATTAGTCTTTATGCCCATACCATGCAGTTTTTTTACTATTGTTCTGTAGTACATCTTGAAGTCAGGGATGGGGATACATCCTGGCTTAGTTAGGGTTTCCACTGCTGTGAAGAGACACCATGACCAAGGCAACCCTTATAAAGGACAACATTTAATTGGGGCTGGCTTACAGGTTCAGAGGTTCAGTCCATTATCATCATGGCGGGAAGCATGGCAGCATGCAGGCAGACATGGTGCAGGAGGAGGAGCATCTTGATCCAACTACAGCCAGGAGCAGATTGGCATCCTCGGGCAGCTAGGAAGAGGGTCTCAAAGCCCACCCTCACAGTGACACACTCACTCCAACAGGGCCACATTTCTATCAGTGACACTCCCTGTGAGCCAAGCATATTCAAACTACCACATTCTACTCCCTGGTTCCATAGGCTTCTTCAAGCACATGAGTCTATGAGGGCCATAACCTAAGCATAGCATAATGCAAAATACATTTAGTCCAACTTCAAAAGTCCCCATAGTCTATCACAGTCTCACCAGTGTTTCAATATCCAAAGTTCAAATTCTCTTCTGAGATTCTCTTAACTGCAATCACCTATATAACCAAAAAGCAGATCACATACTTCGAACATTATAGGATATACATTACCATTCCAAAATGTCACAGTGAGGAAATACTGGACCAAAGCAAGAGCAAACACCAGCTGGGCAGACTCCAAACTGCATCTCCTTGTCTGATCTCCAACTCTGCTCAGCTTTG
This sequence comes from Rhynchomys soricoides, assembly GCA_019843965.1. NCBI lineage: Eukaryota > Metazoa > Chordata > Mammalia > Rodentia > Muridae > Rhynchomys > Rhynchomys soricoides. The sequence continues at coordinate 2,278,873 of JADRCH010000046.1, forward strand.
ATGACTGCAGCACAATTCTTTCTCTGGGGCTGGTTCCACTCCCTGTTAGCAGCTTTCCTTGGCAGGTATCCCATGGCTCTGGTATCTCCACCATCCTGGGATCTCCAAGGCAAAGTCAACGTTACAACTTCTTATTCCAATGTCTGGGATCCACACATGATCTTCTGGGCTCCTCTAAAGGGCTTGGGTGACTTCTCCAGCTCTGCCCTCTTTAGCATTCTAGGCTCTGGTTGATTCTATTCCACTGCTGCTACTGTTCTTGGTGGTCATCCCATGGTACTGGCATCTCCAATACACTGGGGTCTTCCCTTGTAACTAGGCTTCACCAATGGCCTCTCATAGGCTCTCTTCATGATGCCAAGCCTCAACTTCTTTGCATGACTCCTTCAGTCCTGGGCCATTAACTGCAGCTGAGGCTGCACCTTCAGCAATGGCCTTCCATGGCCTCTCACAGTGCCGAGCCTCAGCTGCTCTTCATGACCCCTTCATACCTTCAAAACCAGAACCACCTGGGTGATTCTTAAACATTACCAAGTACAGCTGCAGCATGAGATAAAACCTTGGCTAACTCTGGAACACAGTTTCTTTGTGCTCTCAGAAAACACTTCCCAGAAGATTTCATCTCATGGATGCTGGTCTCTTCTTAATCACCACTAATTTCTTAGCTCCAGCTAACCAGCATCAATTGTCCCAGTAGTCCCTTTTATTCTTGACTCTAAAGCCAGAGCCATGTGACCAAAGCTGCCAAGTTCTGCTGCTTGAAGGAACTGGAACATGGCCCCCCTGTTCTATTACATTATCACCAGCTTTCTGTCTTCCAACTCCTTCACTGCCTAAGCTTGGCTATCCTGGAACTTGTACTGTAGACTGACCTTGAACTCAGAGATTAATATGTACCACCTTACCTGGGCCTAAGCTTTTCATGGCCACTATGCCTCAAGATCCTGATCACAGGTGTGCAGCCCATTTCTGGTTGTAGTTCATCCCAGATATAGTCAAGCTGATCTCGGGGAATAGCCATCACACCTCCAAAAGTTCTTTTATTTTACAGGATTGTTTTAAATACCTAGGATTTTTTATTTTTCCATATGAAGTTCAGAATTATTCTTTCAAGGTCTGTAAAGAACACCCATCAGAATGGCTAAGATAAAAAACTCAGGTGACAGCACACGCTGGTGAGGATGTGGAGCACGGGGAACACTCCTCCATTGATGGTGGGAGTGCAAACTTGTACAGCCACTCTGGAAATCAATTTAGCATTTTCTCAGAAAATTGAAAATAGTTCTACCTCAAGATGCACCTATACCATGTCTAGGCATGTACCCCCAAAAGATGTTCCACCTTCCTACAATGACACTTGCTCAACTATGTTCATAGCAGCTTTATTCGTAATAGCCAGAAGCTGGAAACAACCCAGATGTCCCTCAACAAAAGAATGGATAAAGAACATGTGGTTCATTTGTACCATGGAATATGACTCGGCTATTAAATACAAAGACATCATGAAATTTGCAAATAGATGGAACTAGAAAATATCATCCTGAATGAGGTAACTCAGACCCAGAAAGACATGCATGGAATATACTCACTTGTAAATAGATATTAGCCATAAAGTACAGGATAACCACACTACAAGCCACAGACCCAAGAAACCAAATAAGAAGGAGGGCCCAAGGTAGGATGCTTGAATCTTTCTCAGAAGGGTAAATAGAATAGGTATCGGAGGTGGATGGAGGCAGGGAACTGGGTGTGAGAGAGGTGGAGAAGGGAGCAGGGAGTGGGAATCAGACATAGGGAGAGCGGAGGGGAGAGACAATAGAAATCGGCAGCGGGCAGGTGGGGGGCATTTCCAGGATGTGCCAGAGACCTGGGTGGAAGGGGGCCCTCTCTAGTTGCCTGGAAGACAATCTCCTTCTGCTGTCTTTGACGTAGAGCTCTCAGCTCCTTCCCCAGCACCCTCCTGCCTGGACACTTCCATGCTTCCCGCCATGATGATAATGGCCTGACCCTCTGATACTGTAAGCCAGCCCAATGCTGTCCCTTATAAGAATTGCCATGGTCATGGTGTCTCTTCACAACAATAAAATCGTGACGAGGACAGCACCTGTATGCCTACAAATACATTGCATTTAACACACACACAGAGACACATACACACACAATTTAAAGGAAAACAAGATCAAATCTTCCCGTGAGGCCATGGCTGCTGTGCTGAGAACAGAGACTGTATGTAAGCGTGGGGAAGACTAATTGTGTGTCTAAGAACATCTCATTCTAGATCCTTCCACAGACTCATCAGAAAAACCTCACATTTCTCAGTTCCTAAAAGCAAATGGCAAACAAACAGAAAACATGAGACTAAGGTGACCGGAAATTCTCTTTGGGAAACCTTAGTGGATCCTCCTGTTGCAGACGAGACAGCAAAACGGCCCTGGACAGCATCCTTTGAGGCCACCGCCATAGCTGCGCCCCCTGCTGGACAGACATGTTCATTGCATACACAAAATGATACCCCTCTCCTGTTACCAGCACCAAACAAAGAGCCCATCTGGAGCAAGTAGATTCTTGGGTAAGTGCGAGATAGGTCCTGCCTGACAAGCTTCATGAGGTTCAAAATAAGGTGTCCGAGTGGCCACCCAGACACAAACGGGAAATCCAAAACTGCCTGGGTTTTAACAGAGCACCTCAGCAAGAACCCAGAAATTGTGCTTGTCCAAGGACTAAAGATACAGCGACTGCAGAAGGAAAAACTGGACAGTGACGGGCTGGTTTCAACCAGGCGCAAATTTGAGCATTTATACTCAAACTCTCTGTTGCTGGCAACTTGTTAACATTGACCTAAGCTTAGCATGGGTAGGATTAAAAACTACTCTGGAACCTACTTAGAAAGACACTCTGAAGTCTGGGGAGATGTTTCAAAAGACAAACATGCTTTCTGTACAGGCTTGAGTTTGGATCCCTGGAACCTAGTGCAAAGCCGTAGAATAGCAACAGGGGAGGTGGAGACAGCAGAATCTACTGGAAGCTCAAGGGCCAGCTTGCCTGGAGCATGTGGCTCAGCAACAAACAAGACCCGGACTCGAACAAATCAGAAGGCAAGAGATGATAACCAGGACTGCCCTCTGACCTCTACAGGCATGCCACGGCCGGAGCACACACACTGGACACCTATACACAAAACTCCAACTGAAACGAACGACAAGCAAACAGGCCATGTCTGTGAGGATCAGTTCTTAGGAAGCAGACAATACTCTGAACTGTCCACCTTGCTCCATGTCAGCTTGGCAGGTTGTTTTGAATGAAACGCTCTGGTAATTTTTAGTATTATGTGGATTCTGGCTTGGGACATTTTTCATTGCCTTTGGAAACCTGAAGTACTAAAGTGCTGAGCTAATGAATATTTCTAGCCACCCCCGCCCGCCTGAATACACTGATCTCGTCTGAATATTTCTATTTAATTAGCAATCATGTATGGTTTTCTTTCTTTCTTTCTTTCTTTTGTAGAGGAATCTGACAGTAGGTGCTATCCCTGAGGGAGAAGCTAGGATTCTGCTTGTCAGGCAGCTGGACTCTAGTGAAATTGAGAGGGAGTGGTCTGGACCCATCTATTTAGAAACAGATTTTGCCCGGAGAGCAATAGGGGAAACATGTTTTGACAGGGCACTAGAATAGCACAGAATACAAGAGTCTTACAAAGGGAAACGCAGTAAGTTTTTCTCTAAGATAAGCTGGGTCTGGGGGTCTGTAATCTCAGATACTCAGAAGGATAAGGTAGGAAGCTCACAAGTTCAAGACCTGCCTGGACTCAGAGACAACTCAAGGCCAGGTCGGACAACCGAGTGAGAGTCTCAAAACAAAAGTCCGGGAGCTGGAGGGGAGGCTCAGTGGCCAAGGCTACGTTAGCAGAGGAGGACCTGGACTTAGCTCCTAGCACCCACTTCAGGCAGCTTTCAACCACTTGTCTGTAACACACACACACACACACCCCTGCCACCACCAGATAAATCTGTACACATAATTTAAAATAATAAACGCAAACCTTTCAAAAATAAATAATAAATAAAAAGTAAAATACTAGGGCTTGCGTGTGTCGTTTAGTGGTATAGTGTTTGCCCAGTGGCCAAAACATGTGACCCTCCGTGAGGTCCTGGGTTTAATCTTTAATACGACAAAAAGAAAAACCCAAAAAATCCAGTTAAAGCAGAAGTACTGTCATGACCTAATGGGATTTTCTCTTACGCTGCCATGGAGTTCTGCCTGTGGGCTCCTTCGAGGAAATGAGGGGTACACCCTGAGCCTCCTGAGCCTCCCAGCCTGCCGTATTTCAGGGTTCCCGTACATCCTGGTTTCCTGGACTCCAAGATGTTAACGTGAGTCTGTGTTTTCCCACTGCACGTCTTAGGAACTGAGTTTCACTATGCAAGAATTGCTTCGCTTTGCAGGCAGAAGAGATGGCTCAGAGGGCGCCTGCTCTAAAAGCTGACTACCTGATTTTGGTCCCCAGAACCCACATAGTGGTAAGAGTGAGCCAGCTCCCATAAGCTGCCTCTGACCTCCACACATGTCCCTGAGAAACGTGTGTTAGTGCATGAGTTTTCATGTAAACATGTAGACACATACATACACACAAAAAGGTAAATAAAAATAATTAAAATAATTAATTTTTAATAATTAAAATAATTTAAAAATAAAATAAAATCACCTTGATTTTATCAGAAGAACTGGATACTCCCAGGGTTAGGTAAAATTTCTATGCTTTCAGCAAAGGCAGCTTTTTTACCTCAAGAAACCCTACTAAGACTGTGTCGGCAGACAGAGACGTCATGATGCAGTCTTGAGCGTATGAATACGTGCATGTGCGTGCATGCGTGCGCATATGCGCATGCGTGCTTGCAGTCAATGTCTGGTAACTTCCTCAGTCATCTTTTTCATATTTTTTTGAGACAGTTAGAACTTAGAGATCTGACTATGCTGGCTGGCCAGTAAGCCTAGAGCCTCAGGTCTTCACATCCCTAGTACTGGGTAAATGGAGACATGCTGCCTCATCCATGGTTTCCGTGGCTGCTGGAAATCGAATCTCAGTCCTCATACCTACAAGTGAGCACTTCGCAGACTGACCGAGGCCCCAGCCCATTTTCTTCACTTAAGCAATTCCTCACCAAGACATATTTTAATCTTTCCGTAATACCTTGCCTAGGAACAGGGAATTCTCCTTTGAAAAAGGAATAAAGGAAACCATTTATTGACAAGTACCACATACTGGAAACATGAAATAGGCCACAGCAAGTCAAGGAAAGGTTATTAACGTCAGAAAAATAAAAGACCCAGAAAACCTCAAGATAAAAGAAGCCGGGAAGAGAGGGTCCATATGAAAGCAGACAATAGCATTCAGAGAATTGTTATGAATTATAAAGTACTTTAAAGACTAGGTACTTAAGGGTAGATGAAGAAGCATCATACTAATCATCTGAATATAAGCTGCAACCATCCCTTCACTATGCTATAAAGTATGCAATTTTAATTATGTGATTTTCCTGGCTAATTTCTGCTTCAAAAACAGTAAGCACTGCTGCTTACAAGGCAGTAAAGACAAGAAGTTTTCTCAACCTCTCCTAGGCACGCTGTCATCAAAATTTAAATTACCAGAAACATGCCCTTTAGATAAATTAGGCCTTGGGATGTAGCTCCTGAGAGCCCACTATATGCCAAACAGTGTTGGCAGATACTTAACAACAGTTGCATCTAGAAAGCACTTTTTCCTGCCCGGGGTTCTCATAAGTGACATTTTCAAACAAACTGCATTTGTTTGCTCAGCAATAACTGCATGTGCTGAATACATCTATTATTATAAATTGCTCCAACTCAGGAAAATCTTTTAAAGGACTTCAAGATATATACTCCATTGTATTTGCATATAGGATACATTTTATCCTATCAGTTATGCACAGGAGTCAATCAACAACAGTAAATATAGACAGATTGTCTAACAAAAACAATTTGGAGGAGGGGACAGGGATGGGAATTAATTGTCAGAGATGTCCACAAATAATTAATTCTTTTAGCACGTTGAAGATACTCTCTTAATATCACAGCCTCTTTTGGGGGGACACTCATTACTTCCTGACCATCTGTCATTTCCTCCCAAAAAACATAATTAAGGTTTCATCCAATCACACACGAGAAAGGACACAAATATGAACGATTAAAGCAGTATAAAGAAGTTAACATCATCACATTCTGTTTAAAAATTATAAAATTCAGATTAGCCTTTCCGGTTCTAATAATGCACTTATTTTCTTAATCTTTTCCTGATAAGTCATTAAATTATAAGCTTGAAAAATTAAACACACACACACACACACAGAGAACACTTACAGGTAGTAGAGTTTTCCTGCAGGGGCGAGTTCCCTTTTCCGATAATCGACCCCGGAATCCAGCTGCACCGTATTGCAATGTTCCTACAATGCAGACACGCACATAAAACCAAAATCTTTTAAAACCAGAAATAGATTTGACTTAAGGCCCACTCCATGAGATGGAGCCCACACCCAACACTGCTTGGATGACTAAGTACCGGAGACTAGATAGCCCAGGGATAATATCAAGCAAACACCAAATAAACGGTTCTAAACAATGAAAACAATTAAAATAAGAATGAGGAAATGATCCTTAATGACATTCTCCTAGACTCCTAGATCAGTGCCTTGCTCAGCCATCATCAGAGAAGCTTCCTCCTGCAGCCAATGGGAACACACACAGAGAGCCAGAGCCAGTGCGCGTGACTTGGGGAGAGAGACCTTGGAACACTCAGTCCTAAACTTGATGTCTCTATCAAATCTCTCCCCTGAGAGCTCAGGGGACCCTGTAGAAGAGGAGGCAGAAGGAGTGTGAGAGCCAGAGGGGATGGAGGACACCAGGAGAACACGGCCCTCTAAATCAACTGAGCAAAGCTCGTATGAGCTCACAGAATCTGAAGCTGCAAGCACGAGGCCTGCACAGGTCAGCACCAGGTCCTCTGCATGTGTACTTACTATAGCTTCCAGTTTAGTGTTTTATGGGACTCCTGAGTGTGTGAACAAGCAGGTCTCTGACTCTTATGTCTGCTCTTGGGGCTCTTTTCCTTCTGTCGGTTTGCCTTGTCCAAATTTGATGTGATGGTTTTACCTTATTATACTTTATTTTGTTGTGTTTTGTTGTTAAAAACATAAAATTAAAAAAAATTTAAAAAACCCGACTCTGACAAGTGAAAAACAAAAAACAAACAAGCAAAAAATCCCTAAGGAATGTGTGTGTGTGTGTATGTGTGTGTGTGTATGTGTGTGTGTGTGTGTGTATGTGTGTGTGTATGTGTGTGTATGTGTATGAATGTGTGCATGTGCATCTGTGTATGTGTATGTGTGGTTCCTGAGATGTTTCAATGAAATAATACAATGAACTTAGAAAACAATTTAACTCATGTAAGATTCATAAAATTGAAGTTGCAATATTAAGCATTTCCAAGTTCAGCTTGACCATGCAAAGGATGGAGTGACATGGTTCCTGCCCCTGGAACAGAGCCAGCAGGGCGTGGGCCTCCACAAGTGTTGATGGTTGCCGTGGGCACAAGGCTTGTTTGTATAAATATTTACGTATATTTTGCTTCATGTTTCTTTCCAGGGAAAAAATCTCCCTGCCAAGGGTAATGACTCCATGATAGTTAGAAGCAGCTTGAGTCCAGGAGGCAAGGATGGGTCTATCTATGTCTGAGCAAAATGGTAAATGCTGAGACCTTCAAGACAGCCCTTAAGGCTGTGGAAAAAAATCTCTGAAAACGTGAGTTCAGAAATATATAATTTCTCAACTATGCAAAATATAAGGATGCAATATGAATTAGATGAGGGGATTCATGGACCTGAAACAGAGGTACCTGCACTATGGGCCAGCTTGTTAGTGAGATACAAAGGCAGGCAGATTCCTGAGTTCAAGGTCAGCCTGGAACAGAGGCGTTTAGGCCCAGATGAGGCGAAAATGGTAATCTCAGGACGGGATCCCACCCAGCTAGCTCACTGCCTTTGCTTACAAAGGCAGGCAGATCTCCGAATTTATTTCCAATGTTTAAAAAAAAAATGTGTTTGTTGTCTCTAAGAATCAAGGGGCTGGGTCGTGGTGTGCTGTTTCATGGGATAATCAAAGGGGAACCTGGAGTAATGATTGAATTGATATATAAGTGAAAGACTGGGCTTTTGATTTGCAAGAGATGAGCTATCCAGAGAGTTATTAGAATTGCAAGAGAGAGCAATCAGGAAACCTGTCTCAAGCAGAACACAGACTGTCACTTGTACCGCCCAATCGAACCTGGAGTGGAGTCTTCACCTCTTCCAAACACTTGGAGAGGGGTCTCTTAGGGACCCCTCTCCAAGCCAAGGCTGTTCCTTGGCAGGTGGCACCTCCTTCGCAAAACACATACAATGCCAATAAAATAATAATACTTTTAAAGATTTACTTATTTATTTTTATGTATCTGTGAACACTGTAGCTGTATTCAGATGCACCTGAAGAGGGCATCATTGGATCCCATTACAAATGGTTGTGAGCCACCCCGTGGTTGCTGTGAACTGAACTTGAGAGGTCAGCTCCGGACCCCTCCCCACCCCCCAAGCACACGGGAGAAACAGGTTAGAAAGCAGTAGGTTGGAAGGGAGGGGCTGATTAAGCCCCTGCTACCTCAGTCCCTAAAGACCAATCAGTTTAAAAGTCACACTGCTCTGCCAATCACATTGTGCCTAATGGCGGCTGCTCTAAAATCCTATTTAAGGTCCCTGACGGGCTCCACGAGGTTGCCCTCCTGTCTTGGTATGTAGAGCAACCTCGGCATGCTGATGAATCAATAAATTTCTCTTGCATTAAATTCAGGGCCTCTGGAAGAGCAGGCAGTGCTCTTAACCACTGAGCCATCTCTCCAGCCCAATAAAATAATAATTTAAAAGTAAGTTTTGTATTATGTTTTTCGGAAGCTTTGCCAAATTTGTGCTGTCAGTGAATTTCCCCGAATCCCTACATTTGACATTTAACTGTATTCTTAAAATAACCAGTTCCTGTTACTCTGGAAAAAGAAGATGGAAGCTACCAGAAAGAACACTTCGGCCTGGAGGTGGAGGAAAAGCAGTCCAAGAGACAGCTGTGCTGACACTTGACACCGAATGACCACACTCAAGTGATCCTTTCTGCAAACCCATCTTCGTCCTGAATATTTGCCAGGCCCTCCCTCAGCCCTCCTTGCAGCCACCAAGTCTTCAGTGTCCTTTCCTGTTCCAGAAGATTCCTTTCAACTTGAATCATCCTGCATCATTGATCCTCTCTTCACCCAAATAATCCTCTCTTCCACCTTCTTGGCTGGTTATGCACATGTAAGTAACACGTGTGCACACACGCACACACACATGTGCGCACACACCACCCCAAATATCTTATTGCAAAAACTCATGAACTTTGCAGCACCTACCTAGATTAATAGGGTTTTGTGGGATGGAGGGAGCATGTGTACATACATACATACGTACGTAATACATGTTCACTGAGCAGCAGCGTAATCCAGAGTGTTTGGGACATGTTAAGAAATATTTATAGGATGTCCTTTTAGTTTGTATTAAAAACAAAAACTGAATTTTAAAAAACGAGATGAGGAAAAGTATCTTTATGACTTATTATTTTTTACTAATAAAAACTGCATTTTCCAAATCTCTTAGGCCAAGAACAGACAACAGTTCCAAAATAACCCCCAACACCTCTTAACCCACCGCGTTCCTACAATGTGTTGCTGATAGGTCAACCAATAAGAGTCAGGGCCCGTGATCCGTCCCCTCAAATCTTTTTACTTGTGAAGGGTGGAAATCCTGGACATGGCGGGGCAGGCCTATAGTCCCAGGACTCAGGAGGTTGAGGCACGAGGACTGTTGTGCATTTAAGAACGACCTGGCGATAGTGCCACAGCAGGTAACGCTGCATAGACAGACCCTGCAAACCAACTCCAAAACACTGGGCCTGGTGACTTAGGGAGAGCCTATTTCAAAATACAAATAAGACGGGGCGGCTCTGTGATACAACGCTTGCCTAGAGGCAGGGGCCACGGGGCAGCTCTGTGATACAACGCTTGCCTAGAGGCAGGGGCCATCTACCCTCTCTCTAGTACCAGGGAAAAGGAGAAAAAAATCGGAAATAATGATGGGTACCAAACACCTGACATGACACCCGCAGCACCTTCTTAGCTGGTAGATGGATTACTTCCTCAGGTACTCTGAAGTGCCAGGTAAGTGTCCAGCTGCCCAGAGGCCACCATGCCATGCTTAGAAAACCTAAGTTCTCCATGCAAAGATCCTGACAAGGATCTGCAATAACGTAAGGACAACATGTGGACCAGTTCCCAGCTATTCCCGCCACAGCCATTCGCCATGGTACTGGGGAAGTAGGCCGAGCGGCTGAGCCCACAAGAACTAAAGGCTGTAAGAAGTAACTGTTTTTAAGACTGCACGTTACAGACATGGGCTGTCCACTGAGTCACGGGAACATCCGGTCTGGGCACACCTGGGAAGTAGCATCCTTCCTCCCACCCACCCCCCAGGTGCAGAATAAGGGCACAGGGCTCCTTCTCAACGGCCCGGGGCAGAAGACCACCCATAGTGGCAACAAGAACCCATCCTCAGGGTGACCAGTGAGCTGGAGGTTGAGGGGGTTCTTCGGGACAGAGGCCTATTCAGGACATATCGGGATAGTCTGGGTAATCTCTTGACTTAAGAGCAGAGATCCAGAGAACTAGACTAGAGGGTAGGTACATGGGCAGTATTGGGACCATACAGCTTCCACTGTATATTTATTTTGCATAAAATAAGCTCCATGCAGCTGGACCTCTGAAGGAATCAAGACAGCTGAGCCTTGGCTGCACACATTCCACGAATGGCCCCTGAACCTAACAAAATCGTGGCTTCTTAACTGCCTTCACAGTCACCCGGGACTTATCATTTAAATCCACTCCACGGCTCATCCTTAGGATTGCCTGTAACCCATCACAGCAGAAAGGGGTGCAGCATCGCGCAAGCGCAAGCGCAAGCGCAAGCGCAGCATCGCGCACGCGCACCATCCCAGTCTTTCCTTGCTTTATAGGACCTGGTAACAATGAAAATAAAAGCCATGCTATCTATCGGTCCCTACCTCCATCTCTCTTCCTTTCTACTGTGGGAAACCCGAGGAAAGAGATTTATCTTCCCCTTTTCCCCTCCTGTGACGGCGAGGGCTCAGCCACCAGCATGATCAAAGAGCTGGTCTTCCTCTGCTTCTCCGAGGAAGCCATCCTGGGGTGTGGGCAAGGGTAGCCATCATCTGTTCCCTCCGCTGCACACAGCATACATACCACAGGGACAGGAACCTGTCCGTTCAGGGCCATGTATTCGCCAGGCTCTGTATCTCTTCTCGACTACAACTTCTTATCCTGTACGATCCCGTATTCCTAATTTAGCCTCTCCTTCTCTCTTTGCTTTCTCTTTTCTTTTCTTTTTCTTTTTCTTTTTTTTTTTTACGGTATTTAAAAATAAGGCTAATGGAAGTTGTACACGCTTCAGCTTCTTTCTGGGTAGCTAACTTCTCAAACGTGAGTGATTAAACGGCAGCAAATGATTTCATTTGTACTTTCCATAATCACCACCAAGGAACACCTAATCAGCAGCTAAGATCTGTAACCAAAGCCCCGGGATGTGAGCTCTTAATTGTCTGCAAGAGATTAACTCCCAGTTTATATTTTTAGAGAAAAATAAACGTCAAATCTTCAGATTGTTTGGGCTTATGCTAGCCTAGATTCTTCAAAGTGCTTTGCAAAAGGGTGTGAGAGGCTGGAAGCTACACTCTCTCCGAGTTGAGGACAAAGCTGAAGAATCTAGCCTCTAGGACATCCCCTTTTCTCCCGATGCCCTTCCAAGCCGGAGACCTCTAAAGAGAGCTGGTTTTCATGCATAAGCGCCATACCAATCAGCCTCCAAGTGAAATTTATTTTCAAATAGTTTGTGTATTTGTGTACAAAGGACAAATACAATTAAATCGTCTGAAAATGCAATCAGGAAGATCTGAGGGGGACAAGAAGGAGGCTGCATAAGGCAGCACGCACGAGTCGACGGCCTCTGACTTTGCAAAGAAAGGTATCTGAATAAAGTCACTGTACCTCAGCCACTGGCACTGTCCTCCGACGCCTGTCATCGGTACAGCAACTCGGAATGAGCCCTTTGGGAGCAGGGCATCTCACAGAGTGGCTTTCTACCGCTTAACTTTGCTTCCAGTTTGATGCTGGGGCCAGGGCTCAGAGGTGCAGCGCTCGCCCAACGTGGATGTGCCGGGTGCTAGGTCCTTCTTCCGGACTAGAAAGGCAGAAAGCCATTCCATGCGTTCCCAGTTTGAACAAAAAGACAACAAACGCAGTGGGGAAAATCTTTTAAAACCACAACCTATTAACCTCTAAGGAAAGACTAAGAAGATGTGCCAGTGCTCCATATATAGTTTATTTAATAGCTACTGCAAAATGAAAGAAAATATAACAGTGGGGAGAGTGCAGCACAAGTCGAATTTTTTTTTAAAATTTATTTATTTTTGTTTTATGTGCTCTGGTGTTTTACCTGCACATATCCATGTGAGGGAATCGGATCCTCGAGTTACAGCTGTGAGCTGCCATGTGGGTACTGGAAATTGGACGTAGGTGCCCTGGAGGTGCAACCTCGGCTCTTTTCTGGTGTTTTTTTGAGACAGGGTTTCTCTGTGTAGCCCTGGCTGTCCTGGAACTCACTCTGTAGACCAGGCTGGCCTCGAACTCAGAAATCCGCCTGCCTCTGCCTCCCGAGTGCTGGGATTAAAGGCGTGCGCCACCACTGCCGGAGCAGTCAGTGCTCTTAATGACTGAGCCATCTCTCTGGCCGCCCTAAGATGAGTTTTCATGTTACCTAGGTGACTATGTTAAACAGAAAGTTGAGGAATGAAACTATGAGCTTTTGATTGGTTTTACCTTTAGAAAGTAACGAATAAAAAGAAAAATGACTGAGACTATCCTGTTTCAGAAAATAAAATATTGTAATACATCTTACTGTTTTAATTCTTCTCAAAATTTTATCTTTTTGAACTAAATATGTGATCCATTCCATTCTTTTTGTTTGTTTGTTTGTTTTTGGTTTTTACGAGACAGGGTTTCTCTGTGCCATTCCATTCTTACTATTAAGCATGTGCATATACCCACACAAACACGAGCAAATGCACACCTCAATCCCTAAGTAAAGGCATAAAAATAAAAATAAGTCAGGCATAATGATGCATGCCTTTAATATCAGCACTCAAGAGGCAGAGACAGGCAGGTAACTCTGAGCTCCAGACTACATATATGGTCTACATAGTCAGTTCGAAGCGAGCCAGGGCTACATAGTGAGATTTTTGTCTCCAGAAAAATACATTTTTAAAAAAATCTAGTAAATCTCCTAGTCCCTTAAAAAAAAAAAAAAAAAAGTCTGCTAATAATTTACATGTTTTAAGTTTTTCCTAGATATAAAGAAATAATGGCCCGGCCGTGGTGGCGCACGCCTTTAATCCCAGCACTCGGGAGGCAGAGGCAGGCGGATTTCTGAGTTCGAGGCCAGCCTGGTCTACAGAGGGAGTTCTGGGACAGCCAGGGCTACACAGAGAAACCCTGTCTCGAAAAACCAAAAAAAAAAAAAAAAAAAGGAAATAATGGACGGGGGGGCTAGAGAGATCCCTCAGTGATACTGGCTGCTCTTCCAGACGATTAGATCCCCACTCAGAACCCACATGATGACGCACAACTGTCGAACTCCAGTTCTAAGAGATATGAAGCGCTCTCCTGGTCTTTTAGGGCACCAGGCACATAGGTAGTGCAGAGACATAAAAGCAAGCAACACACACACACACAGAGCACGATTGCAGTGAGAAACGGCCGGTGAGGGTTGGAGATGGAGCTCACTTGGTACAGTGCTTGCCTAGCGTGTCGGTTCTGTCCCCTGCACCATATAAAACCAGATGTGGTGTCGCATGCCTACAATTCCAGCAGAGGCAGGGGAACTGGAGTTGAGCCAGACTCAGCCACACAGCGAGTCTGAGACCTTGTCTCCAAACGAACAGGTGCAGAACAGACGGTTGTATACATGATCCCGAGAAGAATTAGTTTTGGTTTCTTAAAACTTTTATGAGAAAAAATATGGATAGGTATAAACATAGTAAAACTTTATAAAAACCACCTTTTAGGCTAAGAACAGAATTCCATGAGCAGGTGGCAAGTACCAGGGAGAAGCTGAGCCAAGAAGAGGGGTGAACAGATATGTCCTTAGTTTTCTGAGCCAGCTTTACATACCAACAGCTTAAGTCTCACTTAAGATAAACCACGTCCTGCTATTTCTAAAGCTTAAGAGTGTGTCCGTCCATGTGCACGTGTGTATGTGTGTGTGTGTGTGCATGTGTATATGTGTGTGCATGCATACATGTGTGTACATGTGTATGTGTGTATAAACTTGGGGTGCAGTTGAGTGTCCTGTTGTATGACTCTCCAGCTAACTCCATTGAAACAGAGTCTCTCCCTAAACCTGGAGCTCACTGGTTTTCAGGTGCTACGTCCTGTGGATCATCCTGTCTCCATCTCCCATGTTGCTGGGGCTACAAGCACCTAAATTTTTATGCAGGTACTAAGGATCTGAACCCAGGTCCCACTGTACAGCAAGCATTCCTACCTACTTGAGCCATCTCTCCAGCAACGATGATTAAAAACTTGGATACATAAGCTTCTCCATGTTTAGCTTTTGCCATTAAGACGTAATACAGACACCCAATCTGAACAAAGCATTACTAGAACTTCTGCGGTCCACACAGAATGTTCTCCTTCATATAGGTCTTCTTTTACGTTTGTGAGATTCCTGTTCCTAGGCATCGTATTGCCACTAGTTTAACTGTTGCTCTATCGTGTTTTCTTTGAGTGTGCCAGAAGAGAGTCATACTTCTGTGGCTCTATTAATTTGTTTGTTTGTTTATTGGTTTAGTTTTTGGTTTCTTAAGACACGGTCTCCTGTAGCCCAGGCTGACCTCTAAGTTGCTGTACGAGGATGATCATGAATCCTCCTGCCTCCACCTCCAGAGGCTGGGATTAGAGTATGCACCACAGAGCACAGCTTGTTCTGTGGTTCATGACAGCTATGGTTTACAGTTATTCAGTTTCACCACTAACATAGCGACAAACATTCTTGCATGTGGTTTCTGCTGTGGTGTGTCCATGCTCACGGTAGACAGACCCACAACGGGAACCGTTTGACCACACAATAAGGATATGCTTGGCTTCAGTGAACATTGGCAGCTTTTAAAGATGGCTGTACTGATCTACACTCACACCAGTGCCATGTGAATATCCCTGTTTATCTGCTGATGCTGTGATTACAAGTAAACCTGTCTGTTTATGTCAGAATCTCACTAGGTAGCCTGGGATAGCCTTGAACTTATCACTTAGCCCACATTGGCTCAAACTGGTGATCTACCTGTCTCAGCTTCCTAAATGCTGGGATTACAGGTGTGTACCACCACTAGCTTACAATTGGTGTGTGTATGTGTGGGTGTCTGTCTGTCTGTCTGCATGTATACTCACTTTCTGTGGTACATATGAACTGCCTGTGAGTGTCAAGACCTGAAGTTTATATTTGTGTTTTCCTTGCCCACTCTCCCCTTTATTTTCTGAGGTGTGCCCTCTTGCTGAGCCCGGAGATTGCCAATCAGTACCAGTGTCCCTAGCCAGCTTGCTCCAGGGACCCCCTGTCTCTGCTTCCCAAGGTCTGGGATCACTGGCAGCCATCACACCTATCTGGCTTCTGGGGACAAACTCAGACCGTCACGTTTGCACAGCTAGCATTTTATCCACTGAGCTAAGTCCCCGACCCCCTCACAACTGAATTTTAATTTTAATTTTAATATGGGGACTGTTTCTTTGGAACCTTCTTATACTTCTAAGTATGCCACGCTGTTTTATAGCACAAAATGTGCACTCGCACTTCAACAAGTACCTGCCAACTCCCATACTTGGTTTGGATCTGCCAAACAAACATGAACGAGCTGTGGTTTCGAGCTGCTTCCCAGGTGACTGGGCAGTTAATGGTGGTGAGGGGCTTTTGTCTGGTAGTCAGGTATCTGCCTCAACTTACACACCATTTTCTTTCCCTCCCAACCACTGGCAAAATTTCCAATTTGATAAGCTGATTTCTGCTGCCAATTAGTCATGTAATTCTATCTATCTATCATCTGTCTATCTATCATCTGTCTGTCTATCTATCATCTGTCTATCTATCATCTGTCTGTCTGTCTGTCTATCATCATCATCATCTATCTATCCTTTATTTTGCAATAAAGGGAATTGACTTCTCAATAAGCTGCTTCAGAATTTCTCCTCCTTTCTAAAAGCAACATGCACCTCTCAGTACTAACTCTGAATATTAATGGCCCCAATTCCCTGAAGCAAAAGACACAGACTAGCCAATTGGATTTAAAAAACAGGATCCATCTATTTTCTGCCTCCAAAAACCATACCTCGCCTAAGGTAGTCGCTACCTCGGGGTAAAAGAACGGAGCATGGCATCCGAGTAGATGGAGCTAGGATGCAAGTGGGCATTGCCACACTAATGCCTGGGAAGAGACTCAAGCCAAAACTAGTGAGAAGAGTCTTTAAAGGTCACTTGATTATGACTGAGGAGCGGCCCCTCAAGAAGACATTACAACTCTACACATGCTTGCCCCAAACACTGATGGACCCACCTTATAAAACAAATTCTACAAGATAGAAAGTCACAGGTTAACTCCACAATGGTGGGTGACTTCTGTACTCTATGGCCACCAACATACAGGTCATTCAATCAATCAATCAATCAGTCAATCAATAAACAAATGGAAACATTACAGTTAGAATGGCATCATAGGTCAAAAGGACCTAGTGGACATCTATACAGTATTCCGTCCAAACACCGCAAATAAGTTTCTCAGGAGCCCGTGAAACCGTCTCTAAGTTAGATCATATATTAGAGCACAATGCACATCCCAATGAATACAGAAAGACTGAAATAACTTCTTAGAGCTGCAGAGACGGGGTCATGGATCACATCTGATACGAAAGTATGGGGGGGCTGTGAAGTGGGGGCGTACTTGGGAAGGGGGATTCGAGATGGGGTGAGGAGAGGGTACCAGGAGGCCACCGAAACTCATGATGTATGAATAAATCATACTCAGTAATTTTAAAAACCACAAATAGTTTGAATGCAGGTACCCTGTGTGTAGACAACGCTGCTTTGAGAAGCCACAGGCGACTAAAAGTCCCGGGGCCAGGGGAAGGTGCGGGTGAGCATCCCCATTGCTCTTGGCCAGCTACCAGCACTAGATGGCAAGACCTATTGGGTTGCGAGACATAGAGAAGTCAGGCTGGGATGGGCCTGAGAAGTTCCTCCTGGCTGGCTAGCCCTCATAGTGCTGGGAGGCACTGTGCAGGCTGCTGGGACAGGATTACCGTCTACAATACTACTCCTCTGTGGACTCTGCTTGCAAGGCTCCACATGAGGGAACCCAGTCAGAAGGCCATGGCTAGGGACCATAGCTTCATATAACGGTACTGCTGATGCTTTGGTAGATGGACGGACATGATGTGCTATTCAAATTGCCTTCTATCCAACTACATCTATGCCCACAGATTACGGATGCTGTTGGTTTCAGGCAAGCGTCCTTTCGCAGAGGGTGGTGGTAACTGCTGAGCCCCACACCAGGTAAAGTACTGAGAAGTAAAGACTGTTGTTGAATACTCAGCCATAAGTTGGGCATCTATGTCACCTCCTATAGGGAGCAGGGACCATCACCAAAGGTGCAGCATGAATGTAAGGGTGCAGAAATTGAGGGATGTTGCTGTGAATGTCTGTGAAAGCTCTATAGGACTGGGTTCACCAACATCGTGCCATGGGTGGGGAGGAGCTCAGGAGAACCCACCCCTCTCTGAGGGTTTATAAACAGCTCATGGTGGTAGGGTGAGGGGAGGTATGAGGGAGAGAAATGACATTTACTTCAGTGGTGTAGCCAGTGGGAGGTGCCCCGTGCTTCTCTGCAGAGCTCCTAAGTTTCATGTAAGCAACACTAGTGAAATCCAGTGAGGTAGCAAATAAATTAAAATGAAAAATGAAAAATCGGGGACACGAAAGCAGAAGAGGACTCACTGGGGTCAGCAGGAGCTGGGGGAAGAGGCAGTGCGAGATAAGGCCAAAACATAGTACATGTGGTGCAGTGAAGGGCTGTTTCTGTTCATCAGGAAAGTGGGGAACAGCTGAGGAGGAAGGCACCCAGCGCTCACTCGTCCGCAGTTGTAAGACGCCGTTTCCATTCAGCCCAGAAGATGTCCCACTGACACTCCAAAGATATGATCATACTTCCGATGTCCCCACAGAGGAATCAGAACGAACACTGCAATCATTTTACAAGGAGTTAGTTTATGAACCAGCAAAATGGCTCAGCAGGTAAAGGTGCCTGCCTCCCAGGCTGATGACCGGAGTTCAACGTCCAGGTCCCAAGCGATGGAAAACGAAAATGGACCCCACAAGTGTCTCTGTCCTCCATGTTCGTGCCATGGTATGCTCTCCCAAAATAAACAAATTCCATTAAAATAGGTTTTTTTCAGAATTGAAAGAAGTAAAGGTACCCTGTCTCAAAGCCTACGGGCCTGAATTTAGTCTCAAAGAAGCACATGATAGAAAGACAGACCCGACACCTACAAGCTATCCTTTGACCTCCACATGTGCTGCAGTATGCGTGCGCGCGCGCGCGCACACACACACACACACACACACACAAATTGTTGAAGTAAATTAACAACAGCCTCTTAAACACAACTCAAATTAAGATATACCCACAATCCCATTAATTGACAACAAAATGAAACTATATATTTACAGATATAAATAAAACTACATATATACAGATATGTCTGCACATGGATCTACACAAACGTACTTTAAGATTTAATCGTGACTCTTCCTGAGGAGGGAAGGAGACCTAAGGTAGAGTTGAAGGTAGATAGAATGGGAGAGGAAAGAGGCAAAAGGTGGCTTTCGTCATTTAGTAAACACGCATGTGCACACACATCACGGTTAAATCTTAAATCCAGGATGTATCTCTTTACCACCAATAAGATTTTATAAGAGAAAAGATCTTCCTTCAAGCGCTTAGTGCGTTGTCCCCTAAAAGCAATGCTCAGAAGAAGCCGGTAGCTGCATGTCTTACTGGAATCACAATCAGTACGTGTTGCCACAACTGTGGCTAACACTCCAGTCTTTGCCTACTGCCGACTTTACCCAGGACAAACCAGTGTCCTCAGTCCTGACCGCAAACAGAAAGGTAAAGTGACATAGGATAGGTGTGCAGAAGTTCAAACATGCACCCTGAGACAAATTTTTGGAATAACTGTCCTACCAAACATTAAACAAACCTTTATTTTCTCCACAAAAAGAAACTGTCCAAGATCTCTTCAGGAAACAGGAACCCCCCAAAGTAGATGTCACTTTGAAGAAATCTAGATTATTCACAACCAAAAATCTACCAAAAGGATTTTTTTTTTCTTCTTCGTACAAATAGCCATGGTGAGAAAGAACTTGCCCATCCAACATGACCAGAACTCAATACTTCGCTGGCTGTGTTGGAAATGTGCAGAGTTCACAGCACACAGTTTTTATACTCAGAAATTGTGGAGTTAACTAAATCCCAATAAAATAGTTAGCTTCAAAACCAGACTCCAATCTTCTCTGTACACTTGGTTAATAATAATTTATGGTACCCAACATGTGATTATAAAATTCCAAACTCCAGCCCTTCTCTTTCTTCATTTCATTTGATCGACTTTTTCTCTGCCATTGTTCATTAGCGCTTTTCTCTGAGGATGAAAAGAGACAGCCTAAACCAATCCAATAGTTATGCCTGTTAAAAGAAGCTGAGTGCCGGGCATGGTGGCGCACGCCTTTAATCCCAGCACTTGGGAGGCAGAGGCAGGCGGGTTTCTGAGTTCCAGGGCAGCCTGGTCTAGAGAATGAGTTCCAGGACAGCCAGGGCTACACAGAGAAACCCTGTCTCGAAAAACAAACAAACAAACAAACAACAAACAAACAAAAAACCAAACAAACAAAAAAAGAATTCTTGATGGAAAAGAATGCAAAGTAAATAATTCTACCCAAAGGTTGTAATGTATGAAATATGCCAATAAAATGAGCACATGCACACAATTGTGCAGCATGGTCTGGAGGAAGAAACTCTCAATAAAGAACAGAAGTCTGGGTTGTAGACCTGGTTCTGCTGGTAGCTGACAATCTTAAGGAAAATGACAGCGCAATTTAAAGATAGCCCACGTACGCTCTTGGTTTTTCTGCCGTATGGAAACTACACAGATATGTTGGGGAATGATTGTGCAGTTTACACACACACACACACACTACTACTTTGGGTTGTAGAGAATTTTAAAGGTTACGTTAGATATTATGGAAGAATTTAGCCAGATAACCAAAGTTTACTAATATACGTATCCTACCACGCATTTTAGGCTAAGGAATAGAATCTATAGGTTCCCACACATCTTTAAAGACAATGACAAAGTTCTTTTTAAATAAAACCTAAGAGGTAAACTGAGCACTAGTTATGGATAGTAAGAACATATTGTAATTATGCATTCGGAAGCCTTTCTACGGATTCTAACTTACGTGCCAATGGACAGTCTGGCTTGTGTTAGTTTTATGCGCATATATATATAACGAGACAACACGGTCTTAGTAGCCTATGCATGGCGCACAGAGCAACTTAAAATGGGAAATAAAGACACAGACACGGTCAACGGCAAATGCACACACAAAGTATTTTGTGCCAAACACCCCTAGTATAATTATGATTTTTTGACGAAGAAAAAGTAGATTCACATAGTAGGAAAACAAATGTCTTAGGCATTTGGAGCCTGGAGATCTTGGCCAGACTATTGTTCACTGTGCACAGTTTGTGTCTTCTCGCTCAGGTGTTGTTGGAACAGCAGACTTAGAAGAAATAATGTCAATGAATCCTACCAAGCACTATACATGACCTCTGGGGTAATTAGCAATCATTCAAAAGCAACAAGACTAAAACGTTCTATTCTTTATTACTGTCAGCTCTTATCTTGATCAGCATTTTAATAAAGATGGTTCGTTTCTAAGACAGTTTCATGAATCAGTCATAATTACATTCTGACATGCAGTGAATAGTAAAGCAAAACTAAATATCACTTCATCAACCTTTCTCACCTTTATGCAAGTATTAACTGTAAATAATTTTTACACAGCCCTACAACAGGGGATCTGCATATTTCTTAGCTTTGTACATACTTTACCCCAAATGGATTTGCCGTGACCTATACCTGAAAAACACAATCAGCCATAATTATCCGGTTTTGTGAGATGTTCAGGTGTTGCCTTTCAGAGTTCAAATCAACTTCAAGTATAAAAGGCTACTTTAGTCTACAAATGCTACAATATGCAAAGTGGGTTAAGTAGCCAAAAGCGTCTCAGAGCATTGTGGCTGGAAAGAAGTCTACCCGGAATCACGACGTCATAAGAAAGCTATCCTGAAGCAGTGACACAAACGCCGATTCATAGATGACACCCGAGGAACGGACGGACGGGTGTGACTGAATTACACCTCACGTGTGCTGAAAGGAGAAGAGATATTAGCGGGATGCAGGGCGGCACTTAGGATCTGAAGGGAGATTGGGTTGTTTTGTTTTGTTTTGATGCGATGCCAAATCTCTGATGGGAGCAGCTGGAAATGTGTCAGAAACAGGAGACTTATGGAGGGGCATTTCTCTGAGCCTGAGCAGTCTGCATACCTACCCCGGCTTTCCCTCCACCCTGGCAGAAAAGACAGGTTACTTCTGAGTGTTCGGGTGACTCGTTTATTTTTGCTGGGGACCAATTTGAAAATATGCTGGACCGTCCAAGGGAACATAAATCAACTAGCAATGTAAGTGAACACTGGATTTTAGGTGAGTTGGTTGTTTTTAAGCACTCAAAAGCTTCAAAATAAATACAAGGCTGTCTCCAAAAGAATCTCTTCCTTCCCAGGAGTGAACCGACAGTGCACAGACCATTGTGGACACACGGTCAGGTTCTCAGGAGGTGAATTTGGCTCAAAAATAAAATGAAGTTTACAGTAAATAGACGGGTGATATTTTAACCAAGCTGATCTCATTTAAAAACTTAAATCCTGTAACTAACAACATGTTTCCCTTCTCCTTAGTGTCATTTCCATTTCAAGGTAAATTCTTTGCAAAAAGCAACCTAAAATTACTCCCTGTGTGGTTTCTCATCATCTGTCTTATAAAACAATCTTACTAGAATGTTACCGATTTGAAGACAGAAAGATTCACCAAACCGGGAGGGATTGAAAGAGCAGGAAATGCATTGTCTTCTGTGTGATAAATTTTGTTTAATTTATCGACTTGGCTCTCCTGCAGTCATCCTTTCTAGAGGTGCAAGCTAAGGAGTGGGGAGAAATTTTGGTTTAAAAAAAACAAAACAAAACAACCCCAGATTTCCCAGGGGAAAAAAAACAAAGCATGATTAAGATTTAAACAAAGCTAAAGATGGCTCCTTCAGAGGCCTGATGAGGTCCGCTACCTCATTAAGGACAACTGAAAACTTGTGATGCAGTTTTGTTTCAAGAGAATCCAAACGTCCTTGGTATAAAGCAGACGGGGTGCGGGGTCCATTCAGTCATTCTGTACTACAACCATTATGTCAAGAGTATAAAGCACTGCCTCTGTGCAGCCAGGCCACACTGACTTCCAACATCAAAGGCTCTGCACCACGAGGGGGTTTTTTTTTCTTCAAAATGTATTCAAACCAAGGGCAGAGAGACAACGATTCATACGCGCTAATTACGCCTAATTATCTATTCCCTTTTCTGACCAGCTCCGGCCAGGGCTAAATGCTGTCTGGATTTCTCACAACCTCCCTCTGCCCTACCCATCCTGCCCCACAGTGGAGGCTTTGAAGAACCTGGCTTTTCAGAGTTCCCTCTAAGTAGAGTTCAAGCAAATTAAATAATGACTCTGTTACCTTTGACACGTTTGTGCATTAGATATGAGGGCCTCTTGGTTAATTTGGCAAGTTCGTCACAACTCTTCATGGGTAGATCATCGTCAGACCCCTTTCTAGGGGCACCTCCTCATGTTTGCTTTTCATGATCCAAATGAAATGTTTATTGGATTAAAGTTTTTCTCTGCAGCCCTCCATGGTGGCCTGTGACAAAGAGCTTGAAAGTTCTTTTAATTGGCTCGAGTTTTAAGGGGAGAGAAGGGGAGAATTCTATCACACATGACATCACTAGCCAAGAAAACCGCATGTGCAATTAAACTAATTTATCTCGTGAGTCAAAGAAGCCACTAATTCATATTTAAGACACACTTCCTTTAAGCCATTTTTTTGTCGCCGCAGAACTGATTCCTTGTAATTAAATTGAAATAACTATTTATTCAAGGACAAAAATTCGAGTCTTAAACTATATATTTCATGTAAGCCGCAGTTGCTTGTATTTCAGTTAAAAACAAATCTATAACTGATATATTCTACAGAAAATCTTTATTTTCATCTTACAAAACAGGAAAAATATTTTTAAAACAATACACCCTAAATTATTCTCCTATAAGCTGTCTGACACAAAGTATTCATCTGGGGGTAAAGATGGACAAGAATTACGTCTTAAAATTATTTCGCAAAAATTTTAAATTTTTAATTCTATTTATATACTTCAAAAACACAAAACAAAAACATGATTACCAGTCAAGTTTAATTCCTCTATCAATAAATTTTTATTAAGTAGATTTTTTTCCCCTCAAGCTTATATGAAATAAGTTTATAGGTGACACACCACCTTGGGTAGATATCCTTAATTTACGTGGGCCTAAGAGACACTTATCACAGAAATGCATGTCAAATGATCATGGGGGGGGGTTCTTATAAGACATCAGACACCCTACAGGACTCAAGTGAACTCTAACAGTTTGTGGGAAGCCAGAGTCTCTTGAGTCCAGGAGCCTGGACTGCTGCTTCTGCTCTCCTTTGTCTCTTTCAGTTAAATATTGAAAAGGTAACTCCTGAGGAAGGGCGCCATCACGCTAAGGAAGGGTGAGGATACCTGAGGAAAGGCGCCATCACGCTAAGGAAGGGTGAGGACACCTAAGGAAAGGCGCCATCACGCTAAGGAAGGGTGACGACCCCGTAACACTGGTTGGGGGAGGGGGAAATCACGCTAAGGAAGGGTG
>JADRCH010000046.1:2303225-2332010 GCA_019843965.1 Rhynchomys soricoides
ACGCTAAGGAAGGGTGACGACACCCGTAACACTGGTTGGGGGAGGGGAAATAGAGCATCAGGCGTCAACTAGGTGGACACTACCCAGGAGGCAAATTCTGAGGATTCAATACACTGTGAGCTCCTGTGCCAAACAGCACCAGGAACACGGCAGCAAATAAATCTCAGCAGTTGTGAAAACCATGGTGGGACAGAGTGCAAGGTTCATGTGTTTAGCAACTCTAAAAATCCTAGCGCCGGTCCTGGACAAAAGATAAAGGCCATGGTGGTTTGCCTAAGGTCATAATCAATTTTTCTAAAGTGTGCCACTCAAGAGCACAGCCTAAGAACATTCTCCAAGTGTTCATTAGCTGGCTAAGAGTCCTTCAGAAAAGATTCTTAGAAAATAACATTTTGATCAAGAAAACATAACAGTCCAGAAATATTACCAAGGAGATGTACAGTCATTCCTGAATATTAAATAGTACAAACTTAGTAACGACAAAACTGTTACTCTCTTTGATTACTAAGTATCTATATGTTGCATATTTAAAATCAACTCACACTAAATTAAATCGTAATAAAAATACTCCCAATCGAGCAACATTTTGTCAGAAATGAAAACTTCCTAAGAGCTAATGCTGGGACCTTACTGTTCTCTAATTTCATGTTCTAACTGGCATTAACGTTAGAGAGACTTAGACTGTAGAATGCTTTGCAGGTTGTTGGCCACAAGCTTGCAGCTACCCTGCAAGGATCAACCACCTCAATTTAGCTTTTAAGGGAAAATAAAGAACTTTAAAGACAAGGCAGCTCGTTGTCCTTGTGCAGTGACAGTCAGACGCTGAGTTACTGGTGGCATCACATCTGTGTGAAGAAGAAGGTATCAGCTAATGCCCAGCCAGCCTGGCACACAGACCAAGTGAGACTGTTTTCTACATAAATAACAAAACCATCGAGTGGAAAGAAAGTTACAGATAGGATTCAGACGTAGGGTATCTGACCAATAGTTGACCAGGGCCTGGGTTCAGTCTCCAAGACTGCAAATCTACAGTATGCATGTATATTTGCTTGGATGCATGTATGCACATATGAAAAGGACATTTACACTGGACTCTAACCAAGCCAAGAATCTCAAGCTACTGAATTATCTGGAACTGATCATGGCTACCCTCTGGACTCTAACCAAGCCAAGAATCTCAAGAATCTGGACCTGATCGTGGCTACCCTCTTGGAATTTGACCTACCAAGCTCCCTCCTTTTACCAAGCGTTTCTCCAGCTGTTGAAGTAACACTTTCTCTGAGCACTACTACTGAGTTTGCCTGAGCATGGGGTTCCTGTCACATGACCAAGCGCTGCTTACGCATGTGATCTTAAGGAGCTGTTCATTCCTTGCACGCTCCATCAGTGAGGGCCACGCAGAAAAAAAAGAAAAAAGGAAAAAAAAGACACAAACCTTTCCAATAAAGCTTTATTCACAAACGTAGGTAGCTACTGCCTATGTATGCTGACCTTAGTAACAGATTACCCTGTTTCTGTAAACTCCTGCAGTACAGGGGCTGAGACAGATACACGTAAGTGTCAAGAATGAGCTTGTGCAGATACCAGCAAAAGTGTTAATGGTTTCATTGGTACACATACTTTAGAAAAGTCACCCAACACATAAAAACCGCAACGAGGCAAATACCACACTGCACCATCTGGCTAGTTGGGAGCTTCAACTTATAGACTTTAACGATTGCTCTATTAACCGTCTTTCTTGTGTAAGAGAAGGAAGTACCAACTTGGTCCTTTTTATTTGCGTGCACCAAATACATCTTGCTTTTATTTGGAGGCAGGGAGGCAGAAATCTAAGTTTTATACAAATGCGCAAAGCCTCCAGTAAGTGGAAGAATGGTAATGATTAGTTCATAAAATATTAATGAACTTAATTACTAATCACATTGTAAATTTACAGTCATCTCGGTTCCCCCCTTCCTATACCCCTTCCTTCGTGATCTTGCCTTCCAGGTTTCTTAGTAACTTGCGACTCTTTAAGTCTCCAGGTAAGTACCACGCGCTCCTTGGGAGAATCGTGACCTCCGCTGCTTTCTCCACTCAAGCTTCTGCTCTGCCAAGTGCTCCAGCACCGAGTACTTAATTCAATTACAGAAGTGCTCACATGACATGATAAAAATGCTATTGCCTGAAATGTTTAATCAGATTCAATTCAACCACCACCAATTATTTTACTGTAATATCTCTATTTATAAGTTATTCATTTTGACTGGGGGTATGAAATCTTAAAAGTAATTTGCTCAGGAAATTTTATAAAGACTGTAATTCCTACATTATCATGTGTCCAAAAAAATACATATCTGTGGGTTGTTTTTTTTAAAAGTTAACTCCCTCTGAAATGTAACAGGGATTTATTTATTTATGTATTTATGCATTTATGCATTTATTTATACACTGGCCCACTTATTTGGGGCAGGGTCTCACAATGTAGTCCAGGCTAGCCTCAAATGTGCAATCCTACTGCCTCAACATCTCGAGTGCCAGGATTACAGGAGTATGCCAACACATTTGGCATGTCGGGGTGGGGGGGTTAAATGTGCACAATGACCTAACTGACCAGAAACCATGTGTTCTTTTAACTATTTCATCTTATGTGCATGGGTGTTTTGCCTGGATGTATGTGTGCAGTAATCCTGGAAGGCAGAAGACGGTCCTGGATGCCATGGAACTAGAGATCTGGGCAGTTGTTAGCTGCCATTTGGATACTGGGAATTAAACACGACTCCCCCAAAAGAGCCGTGAGTGCTCTTAACTACCGAGTCATCTCTCCAGCCCTGACATGGTATTAACAATTCTACTTTACCATGGGACCTACTTGGAATGGACGGGTCTCAGATCAACTCGGGCATCTTTCCCATTTAATTTCTTTTTTCCTGACTATAGAGTTTTCCTTTATCTGGGAGTTAAAGCACACAACAGAAAAATATATTATTCTTGGTGGAGTTAGGCAAATACGGAGTGAGCACTAAATCTACACTTTTCTATTTATTTATTTTTTTTGGTTTTTCGAGACAGGTTTTCTCGGTGTAGCCCTGGCTGTCTTTGGAACTCACTCTGTGGACCAGGCTGGCCTTGAACTCAGAAATCTGCCTGCCTCTGCCTCCCGAGTGCTGGGATTAAATTTTATGAAACCTATTTTCTACCTTAGGTCTTTTTTTTTTTCTTCAGATGTATGAATTATGACCAGGGGCTCAGAAAGCTGACCCAGGAGGATGAGGGGTTCAAGTCCAACATGAACAAAACTGGAGAACCTTCTCACACACACTCACACACACAAGCAAGGCACACGGATCGAGGGAAAGTGACACTTGGACCCACTTTCCCTATCTGAGGTCATCTCTATAATCGTTTTTAACTGCAAAATTTCTCTTTGTTTTGATTTCTGCCAGCTCACTTCTCTTCTGATCTTATATTCAATTCATCTCCTTTACTGTATTAGTAACGTGATTTCTTTAATTTCTCTGAAAATATTTTTTCAAAAACTATTTTGTCTTGTTTTCCGAGTCAGTGCGAACATCCTGTGCATTGAGTAACAAGTAACTAGTCATGCCTTTCTCTCTTCCTGCTCCTGAGTCTGCCTTCCTCTGTGTGTGTGTGTGTGTGTGTGTGTGTGTGCGTGCGTGCGCGTGCGCGCGCGTGTGTGTGTGTGTGTGTGTGTGTGTGTGTGTGCTGAGTGGGCACCCGCACACATGTGAGAGAGAGACACAGAGAGAAGACACAAGCGCCACCATGCACGTGGAGAACAACTCTGTGTGGTCCTTTCTCTCCTTCCACAGTCCCACAGTTCTGAGGATTGAATTTGGGTCTCCAGCTTGAACAAGTGCCTTTAATCCTTCCAGTCCTCTCTCCCAGTTTGAATGAGTCCTCAAAGAGGCACATGGTGGTAGAAACGTAATCCTCAACACACCACTGCAGAAGGGTGGGGCTTTAGGAGGTAGCTGTGGCCTGAGGATGTTGACCTTGGGGTGGACTGATATTGTTATCAGCAGAGGTTCCTGTGGCGTGCATTCCTTCACATTTCTCCCTCATGCACGGATGTGTGTGCCCCCTCCCCACCACTGAGTGGATGAAGCATGAGGGCCCACTAAGTCCACACCTAGTGATTTCCCTGATCATGGAATCCCTGGCTTCCAGAGCTTCATGAACCAACCTGCACTCTTTACAACATCCCCTGCCCCCAGTTATTCCAGCATCACAAATTGGACAAAGACACCTGCCTCTACATTCACTTTTATGGTGGTAATGTTCAATCCATTCGTTTTATGCTAATATTTCAACATTAAATACGAGAGTCCTGTCCAGATCTGCTGATTTCATAAGAATAATGGGCAAAGCTGATCTGTTGTTAAAAATTATCCACTAGAATAATATATGATCATTTCAGATGTCCTGAAAATATCTAAAAGAGAATATCTAAATCATTTAAAATATTATTCAGGCACAATTTCAATTAACATTTGAGATGCTTCTTCCCAGGATGTTTCTGTGTGTTCATTATTTTCATAATTTCATGGGTTTAGGCAAGCTCTTGCATTATGCTGTGCTCCCAATGTCTGTGATTAGTAGGGCTTCTAGAAAATCATCCCCCCCCCCCCTGAATAATTACACGAGATCCTCCTGTGTGAGCATGCCCAGCCTTACCTAACTGTGCCTCTAAACACGTGAAACAAATCTGGCTGGGAGAGTGTGTGTGACTCTGTGCTCATCACTGCTTTTAATTGTTCTCAGATTTATACTCTTTTATGTCTATGGTAAAACATAGCCGAGTTCCTGAGCTAAGGGGAAAAACTATCTTTTTTTGTTTATAATTAAAATCCAAGGTGTTGGGAATGTAGGCTGGGCACAGAGGCTCTGAGTACACGACAGCGAGGAGGAAAAGGGGGGAGAGCAATCTCAGAGCTCACGTTTGAACTGCAAGGACAATGGAGGCAGATTATATTGGCAATGGTAAGTGTCCTGGAGACCTCAAAGCCACCCCTAGTGACAAACGTTCTCCTCCATCAAGGTCCTATTTCCTTCACTTACCCAAACAGCTCACCAACTGGGGACCAATCTTGAAAGATCGGAGTCTCTGTGGGACATTCTCACTTAAAGTACGTCCTTCTGCCTGCTGGCCTCCACAGACTTGTGGCCAGGTTATAGTAACAGCATACTGAAGTCTAAATCCATAAGCCCTCAGACTCTTTCAGTCTCAATAGTGTTTAAAAGGTACAAATCTTTTCTGAGACACAAGGCTATCTCTTAACTGTAATCCCCGGTAAAATTAAAAAATAAAATAAATCTCATACTTTCAACATGTAACAGCACAAAATACACCTACTCCATCCCTGGAACCAAATTCTCCACTAGTTACCTTATCATTGCTGTGATAAAGGACCATGACCAAGGCAGCTTACAGAACTTTACTTGGGCTTACATTTCCTGAGGGTTAGGTCCTCAGTGGCAGGAGAGGCATGGCAGTAGGCTGCAAGAGGACGCTGAGGGCGCAGATCTCAAACCACAAGTACAAAACTGAGAGAGTGCACTGGGAATGGTACTAGGCTTTGAGGTTTCAGTGACATCATCCAACAAGGTCATGCCCAAGCCTCCCCAAAGAGTGCTACCAACTGGGAACTGAGTGCTCAAACACCTGAGACTATGGTGCCATCACATGCAAACCACCGCTGGCATTAAGGTGAATTATTGCTAAGGATATATGACCGAGCCAAGAACAAGTCACACAAAGTTGGGAAGCATGTAAGCACTCTGAAAAGCTAGAGTAAACAAATATTCTCTGAACACTAATGGATTCAATAGAGAGCCTAGCCTAGAGTCTAGAGTCACTCATAGAAGTGCTGAAATAGACCTAGATACATACATCCCAAAATTACTTAAAAACAACCCTCAAAGGTGGTAGTGGTGGATGTCTTTAATCCCAGCTCTCAGGAGGGAGAGGCAGGCAGATCTCTGCTGAGTTCAAGGTCAGCCTGGTCTACAGAGTGAGTTCCAAGACAGCCAGGGCTGCACAGAGAAACCCTGTCTCAAAAAGCAACCCTCATTAGACTCAAGCTTAACTGCAAAGCATTTAGCCACTGCCAAATTCAAAACAGTTCTTAGCCCATTTAAAGGACATAATATACTCAATGCCAAAGAGTTTTAGCATCTGATCTATATTACCAGATATGGGGGAATAAACCAACAACCAGAAATAACTGAGATGCTAGAAATTACATATGAAGACATTTAATAAGGTAGCTTCCACTCTGGGGATGCAGAGATGTATAATTTCAAACCATGGAAATGACTTATAAAGCAAATATTAAAAGACTCTGAAAGTGTCAATATGGAAGACTGCCCCAATACCAATGAGCAGCAGGGATGACATTTCTCATGAGAAACCTAGATGTCATCTTCTGCACTATGAAAGCCAGCCAGCCAGTCAGCGGGAGAAGCTTCAAGCCCAGTGACAGCTCAATTTATGATTTGGTGTGTGTGTGTGTGTGTGTGTGTGCACATGCATGTGTTTACACTGATTGATTGTGAGAGGATGAGGGGGACATGTGCTCTGTGTGTGCAGGCATACCATGGCACATGTACAGTTGCCAGCTATCAGGAGTCAGTTCTCTTCTTCCACCATGTGGGTTCCAAAGATGTGACTCAGGTCAACGGCTTACGCACTGAGCTATCTATGTGGTCCTCATCATGTCTTTTACATATATGTTCAACTCCCTCAAGAATGCCAGCAGTGCCACTAGCAGCATCAACTGCTTAGCCCTCTGACCAAAGACATCCATGGAACTTGTGACCATGGTCCACATCATCACTGCCACCCAGAAGACGATAGGTGCCTTCCCCAGGGAGCTGTGGCACAATCGCCATGGGATTGGCCAGAAAATCATCCCTGAACCTGCTGATACTGCCACAGCTGTGGGCAAGCTCAGCTCTGAACTGAGCAGGAAGCCCACTGCCATGACTTTTTGTGTACCCACCCATGTATATGGTGGATGTGACCTGCATGTGGAGAGGGCTCAGATGTAATGATATCAAGAACGCAATGAAAGAGACACTGAGGCTCCCTGAGGGGTACCCTGCGAGGCACTGAGGTTATGGTTTTCTGTCTCAGTGTAACAGTGACACACACACACCCCCATCAGCTTTTTATGCTGAGGCTGCATTGCTCCCAACGATGACTCTATCAAATCCACCTACTGGTATGACAATGGATTTAGCTACATAAACAGTACAGCCGACTAACTCTATGGTCCATATGACTCCAAGGAGTCGAGTCTTTTGCATCTTGAACCCCAGTGAGCGCACGCAGAAAGAAAAGGCCTCAGCTGCCTACTCATTTCCAACTCTGTCCCTCGATACACTGATTAGCGCCCCGCCTTGACACAATCTCCATGCTGGATTCCCCAGAGAAGAGGAAGAGCTGGAGGTCCTACAATATCATATGTCACCAATAAGTCCACTGTACCCCCCCCAAAGAAAGAAAAGATGCTCAGCCCCAATGTGATCCTACCTCTGCCTCAGTGGGATGCTTATTGGTTTTTGTTTGCTTGTTTTCCAAGAAAAGAAACAAACCTTGGCAAGGATAGAGACAGCACAACCTCAACGGTATGAATATAAAATAGTAGGGCTTCTATAGAAAGCAGTATAGCCATGTCTCAAATAAATTAAATATGCAATTACCACATGATGGCTAATTTTCATCGTCAACTTGACTAATCACCATGGAAACACATCACAAGTGGATCTTTGAAGATGTTCCCAGAAAGTTTTAACGGAGCAGGGAAGACTCACCCTGACTGTGGGCAGTACCATCCCATGGGCTGGGTCCCAGACTGAACAACAGAACCACTACCAAGTCCTCCCTCTCTGCCCTCGGCTGTACATACCCTGTGGTCACAGCCTCACACTCCCGCTGCCACGCCTTTGCAGCCATGCTGAATTGTACGCCTTATAAACTGTGAGGGGAAAGAAACTCTGTCCTCCTTAACCCCTCTGTCACAGCAAGAACAAATATAACTAATATGCCTTGTACTCCATCTCTAGACATAAGCTCCCAAAGGACATGGGAGTCCTCATTGGGCCTCTGCCAATTTGACCCAAACTAGTTATCTGGGAAGAGAACCTTCAATTGAGAAACTGCTCATATCAGATTGGCCTGTGGGCAAGACTGTAAAGGCGTTTTCCTAAATGTTTGATACGGTAAGGCCCAGCACATTGGACAATGCCACCCCTCAGTAAACAGTCCGGGGTGCTATAAGAAATCCGGATGAAGCAGGTAAGAGGAGCAAGCTAGTAAGCAGTGCTCCTCATGGCCTCTGCTCCAGTTCCTGCCCTCAGAGTTCCTGCCCTGACCTCCTTCAGCGATAGACTATGATCAGAACGGGAAAGGCCAAGAAACCCTTTTCTGCTCATGCTTCTTTGGTCATGGTGTTTACACAGCAATAGAAATCCTACCTAGGGTGACATGTATTTGCACCAAAAATGTTCATGGTGGCAATATTCCCAATAGGAAAAATGTGAAGTTGCCCCAAATATCCATCAGCAAAGGACTGGGTAAACAAACTGTGATATGTAGACAGCAGATAATCATCACACCGTTCAAAAGAACAGAGGCCACCATAGTGGTGCCAACCTGTAATCCCAGCACTCTGGAGGCTGAGCTAAGAGGAGTGTAAACTCAGGGCCAGCCTGGCTACACGGCGAAACCTTGTCTTTAAAATGCAGGGATTGTGCAGAGAACAAAATGCTCAGATACTCGACCATGGATAGACCTTGAAAACACTATTTTTTCTGCTTGTGAGACTTCTTGTGTGTGTGTGTATATGTGTGTGCACACATGCATGCGTGTGCACTGCACACATAACCCAGGATTGACACTGGCTATCTTTCTCAACTGCTCTCTACTTTATATACTTATATGGGCAGGATCTTTTTACTGGGCCAACTTGCTCTGAGAACATGTCTCTGCCTCCTGCCCTTACTGGATCCTGAGGCTTCAAACTCTGATCCTCTCTGCTTGCATGACAAGTGGTTGATACATACATGCCCTCAGTCGCTGGGTGATTTATTTAACTCGGGTGCTATCTAGAAGTGTATGTCTTCATTTGCAAACAAGAAACCCTGACTTATCATATTGTGATGACATTGCTCACAGATTGGTTGCGCAGTGCCCAGAGACTGTGCTCTACCTGATTTCTCTCTTTCTGATTTATTGGTGAGACTGGCTCACGGGGGTTGCTCGAATCCTTGCTGCTGTCTCCCCACAGCTATGGAAAGGCCCGTGAGAAGCACCCTCTCCTAAATCAATCTGTTACCCTGATGATCCTGTCGTTTGCCCTACATGCTTGGAGGCCATGTCCAAGATGGCACGCGGATTTGAAACGATTAAACATCACTTGCCAATTAAGCATTCTAGAATCACCGTAGGCTAATGCCACAATATCAGGCGCATACACACAGCCTGTGGGAGCGCTGTTACTGTGACTACTTTTTTGTTTGTTTGTTTTTTGTTTTTCGAGACAGGGTTTCTCTGGGTAGCCCTGGCTGTCCTGGGACTCACTCTGTAGACCAGGCTGGCCTGGAACTCAGAAATCCGCCTGCCTCTGCCTCCTGAGTGCTGGGACTAAAGGCGTGCGCCACCGCTGCCTGGCTCTTGTTCTTAAAGAGAATCTGATTACAGTTCCCAGCACCCACATGGCAACTTGCAGCCATCTATAACTCCAGTTTCAAGATGCCCATGATACACAGACATACATGTAAGCAAGACACTCCTAGACGTAAATAGATAGATAAATAAATAGATAGATAGATAGATAGACAGATAGATAGATAAATAGATAGGTAGATAGACAGATAGACAGATAGACAGATAGACAGATAGACAGATAGACAGACAGATATCCACTCCTCACACAATATTTGTCCTTTCAAAAAAAACAAAATGGACCCTTTTTGTTCCTGGCTCGTTTCGCTTCGCATAGTGTTTTCAAGACTCATTCATGTTGTAACTATATGTCAGAATTTTAATCCTTTTTAAGGCAGAATACTACTCTAATATATATGTAATCAATTCTAATATATATGCATACTATTCCAATATACATAGTCTATATTTCATTTATATACATTTATACCATATTTATTGATAAACCTATAGATTTTAATCACACAATTCCCTACCATTCCAATTATCTAATGAAAATGTCATTATTTATTAGGAGCTTATGTAAGTGCTTGTTATTTTTCAGTACATCAAGCATTAAGCTATAAGCTTCTGTGGTAAATAATAAATTCCGTTTACTAGGGGGAAATATAAAGAAAATGTATTTATAACATTCTTTTCCCTCAATAAACTCTAATTTTCTCTTTACTGAACTAATAAGACTCAGCTATTTTTATATCCTTATTTAGAGAGAGCATGTTTATGCACACGTGTGTGCATGTGTGCATGTGCGTGTGTGTGTGTGTGTGTGTGTGTGTGTGTGCATACATATCATAGCACATGTGTGGAGGTCAGAGAACCATTTCTGAGAGTAAGTTCTCTCCTTCCAGCAGTGCCTCTATCCCTTTAGCCATGTCATCAACCCTACTATGTGCTTTACATTGGTGTCTGCTGTATATTTCTCTCGGCTGGGCCAAGATGAAAATCCTATGTTATCATCTATAAGTAGGCAAGAAGTCATGCAATTAAAGATGAAGTCATCTTTACCTACAAAGGAACCTTCACTCCTAAAAAGTGCCCAACTTCACTTTCTGTTGCTTTGATCAAACCCTGCTCAAAGGCATCTTAGGGAAGGAAAGGGTTTATTTCACTATCACGGAGGGAAGCCAAGGTCCTCAAGACATGAGCCCGGAGACAGGAACTGAAGCAGAGACCAAGGTAGGCTGCTTACTAACTGGCTTTCTAGCCTGGCTCTTTTATACAATCCAGGCCCCACGAGCCTAGGGATGGTGCCACCCACAGTAGGCTGGGCCTCTTATATCAATTAGCAATTAAGACAGAACCCCACAGGCATGTCCTCCAGCCCATCCAATGGAACTATGTTTCACTTGACCTCCCCTCATGCAGTGACTCTTGTCTGTCAGGTTGACCAAACACTAAACAGCACAAAGACGGACATGCTCCACCTGAGCCAGCTCTAGTTTCCTGCCATTGAACTGTGCTCTGTTATACATGAGAAATCTTTGCAATGAACTGGACCTTTTAGATATTTTCTAATGATTCTTAGACATGTCAGTTCATGGTCAATTTGAAATTATGTATTATTCATCTTGGATGTTCTTCTCTCTTCAGAAAAACCAAGAGCAGAAAAAGGAAAAGAAAGGAAATTTGATTGGTTCATTTAGTTGTCTGTCATTGGCATTGTATATTGAATTATGATAACTTACTGGACACAGAGGGATAAAAGGCTTACGTTCCCCTCAGAAAAGTATATAGACAAAGTTCTGTGAGCCGTCTTTTTCTGTAGCTCGTGTATTAGCGTCGTATGAAGATACTATTTTGAGCACGATTTTTCTTCATTTCTTGTTTGTATCTCGGTCTCTTTGTAGAGCATATTACTTTGGAGTACAGCAGAAACACTGCAGATCCACCTCTGCCCACATGTGAAGCACGACTATCAAAGCGAGACATTACTGACAGTACGGACCCTCTGAAAGCACTTTCTCCACTTCTAGAAATAGCTCAGAGAAATTAAGTTCCCCGGGAACCTAAAACTGGTCAGGGAAACAGATGTTTGAATTCTTCTGGGTTAGTACAGGCACCAACAATAATCCAGTGTTATGTCAAAGAACTCGTCTGACTGTGTGTTTAGAGCATCTGAAGCTATTTCAACTCTTCCTTCTTAGCACGAACATTTGAAGTTTAGTTTTTGCTAAATAAAACTTTATCCTTTTTTGAATATGTTGATATTATGCACCAAGAACATTTGCATACCTAAAATTAAATAAATTACATTTGGCACATAATTGTGCGTCATTTGGAAACTATATAGTTTGCTTTCTGCTTTAAGTATTTGTGTACATTTTACATTCTCAACAAGATTATAAAGACCTGAAGATAAAAACCACCTATTTCATAATTCTATTACCTACTATGACTAGCGTGGCAGTTTGCACACAGTAGGTTTTCAAGAAATATTGGTAGGCTATAGAATTAGTGAATAATCATGCAAAAATTACTTAACATTAACAGTAAAAAGAGGAGGCTATTTTCTCCTTAATGATATTGTAATGAAGACTATTTTAAACTCTGTGCAGCAACGATACACACAAATATTTAAACTATTTATGTGCCTCAACTTGACATAATTTCATGATAACTTGATGGCAATCACATTTAAATATATTAGAATATTTTTGTAATAATGGGTGTTCTAGAATAGCAACTTTAATAGCTAGGAAAACATATTAATAATGGCCATTAGCCTGAAGGAAACAAAGAACACCAAACACTTTTTTTTTTCAGAAATAAATGTATAAGTTTAAACATTCTGCTATAATATTTATGAGCAAGCCTTAAATTAAGATTTATAAAATGTAAACTATCAAATGTTTCAGCTAGGGGACAATTTGGACTATATTTTGTAATTTTTCCCATGTACACATGGGGCAATCCTATTTAAAAAGATATCTGCCCGTCTCTGACTACTACTGTCTAAAATAGGAAGATGAATTCTGCTTGCTGCAAGACCAAAGTCTTCCTACAAATCAGTCAGGGGTCACCTGCTTGGGTCAGTCAGTGGATGAACACATCATTTCCCCTTACCTTCAGGACAGCTATAAATGGAACAAAGTTAGCCCTCTGGAGTCCGTTTTTATAGAGATCTGAAACAAAAAATGCATGAGCCTTTTACTTAGCGTCAGTCACAGTGATACTCTGTCTCCAGCCTGACTAACAAAGCTAATGGAGTGCAAGAAAAAAAAAATCACCAAAATCATTCCTATTCGTACAGTACCAAGACTCACTATATTTTTAATAGAAGAAAGAATTTAGCAGCTATGGAAACATGGCCAGTGGGAGGAAGATGCGGTAGAGAATGTAAAGACATGCCTTCAGAGTCCCAAGTCAATCACCCAGCAGAGGAAGATGACCTATATAGAGAGAGGCATGGTGGCACAAGCCTTTCTACACAGAGAAAACCTGTCTGAAAAGAACAAAAACAAAAAGAGGAGGAGGAGGAGGAGGAGGAGGAGGAGGAGGAGGAGGAGGAGGAGGAGACAAGACACATCTAAAAGCACTTGGCTCTTGAACATAGAGTACTCCATCAAGAAAGGCTTCATCATCTTTTCTTGTCCTATAAGTTCTTGGTGATTAACTAAAAGTCACGTAAAATTAACCATTTAAAAAAACACATCATTAGGCAAAAACTATTCCTGAGTTTGTACCAAGGTGACATTTGATCAAAAGGTTTAAAAAAAAAAAAAAAAGGCCAATGTAAATGAATTGTCTAAAAACCCAAATGTTCTTCTTAACCGCCTAAGACGTCAGGTAATTATATCACAGGCAGTATTTTCTTACTTAGATACTTTGCAGCATATGTATGTGTCACAGTGAATGTATGCGTATACAAAATATAGATACATAAATACACTTAACTTTCAAAAGCAAACAAAAAGAAAATGGCAACACACTTTAAGGATTTCATACTTTTCTTTTAAAGGAAGAAGACTTGCCACACTTCATGGCACACATTTGTAACTGTGGTCCTGAGGATGGCACACAGGTGTAACTTCAGTACTCAGGAGATAAATGCTCAGAAGATTCCAGTTAAGGCCAGTTCCGAGCTACACAGAATTGCTTTATCTTAAAAAATCACAGCCACTTGTAACTCCAGCTCAAGGGCATCCCACAACATATTCTGGCCTCCTTAGGTACACAATACATGTGCACACACACACACATACACACACACACATATATATATAAACAATAAAGTCTTTTTAAAAAGGAAGAGGGAGCTGTACAGATGGCTCAGTACTTAAGAGCACTTGCTACCTCTACAGAGGACCAGAGTTCTGTTCCCAGCAACAATGTCAGGCTGTTCACAACAGTCTGTAACCTCAGGTCCAAGGGATCTGATGCCTTCTTTCGGCACCTACAGGCACCTTCATGCACATGCTTACACACACATATACATATCAGAATACTAAAACCTCAGAACTGTTTTTAAGGGAGAATACTTTGAAATGTCATTGCATCAACAGTTCAACATCAACGGCCTTCGACAGCCGTTCGTTCTATTAACCTACTGGCTTTCTATGAACTGTAAAGATGGAAACAGCAAAACTCTTTCTTCCATAGTGAAAAACACAAATTAGATTACACCGTAGGTCAGGTTTTCCCAAGTATAGCACTGTATACTCTGTTGAGTAACATGGATAAAATGCAGGATGCGGCTTTCAGATTACGTATTCCCACAGTCCTCACCAACCGCAAAGGCTGCTGGAGAAGGTACGTGAGCATAGTGGGGGCTGGGGGCCGTCTCGGTGGTAAAGTGCTTTGCTAGGTATGCATGAGGCCTGAGGTTCAATCCCCAGACCCCACTCACAAAAAAAGAAATAACAGAGAGATTGATGGGAAGTAAACTCAATCCATGTTCCCCTTCCAGCAGCTTTATTCATAAAAAGCGAAGCGTAACATCCCTAACCTGGAAGCAAACCAAATGTGCAGCCTGAGTGAACAGAAAACAAGCCACGCGGGTCTGCACAATGAAATACCATTCTGCAATAAAACAGATAAACCACGTGAAGAACAGGCAAATCTCAAAAGGAGCCGGACCCAAAACATCATATACTGGGTTGCTCTCTTGATATAAAACTACAGCACGGACAAGCCCATCCACAGTGACAAAAGCAACTTTGCTTTGCCTGGGGAAGGACAGGGCTGGTAGTAAGTTAGGTCAAATGAACATAGGACTAGGGTCAGAATATCCAGGACGGGCAAAGGTCACTGGCTGTAGGCTTAAGGTGCGGATATGCCTCGTAAGCACGGGGAAGCGGTTCAGGAATCTCAGGTTCTAGCTAAACAGGTTCTTACCGGGAGAAAGGAAATTGAACCTGCATTCTTAATCTAGGCTACAGGACATTCTGCAGGTAGAGGCATGTAGGGTTTCATAACTCCCCAGACAAAGTCAGAGGTGCAGAATCTCTGTCATAGTGTTCTGAATTCAGAAGGCTGTCCTGACAATGGTACACTTCAGCCTTAATTAACAGGACAACACATTTCTATTATATACTAGAAATCCATTATAAAGACATATCCAGCATTAGTGAGCATCTATGAGCACAACAGACGAGAACGAAGCCCAGGTGTTATTTAAAGGCACCTTTGGTTTTGCTTTTGTTTCGAGACGGGGTCTATCTGTGTGGCCCTGGCTGACTGTCCTGGAATTCACCATGCAAACCAAGTTGGCCTAAGCTCACACAGATCCACCTGCCTCTGCCTGGGTCGTGCTGGGATTAAAGTGTGTACCACCATGTCTGGTTTATTTTCTTAATGGTACAGGGGCCCCCTTTGCAGCTGACACACATGAGCGTTGGAATGTCAAGACCAACGAAAGCAGAATGCTAACAGTGGAAGCCCTTGTTCTTGATTAAAAGATTTCCACTCATCAGCAAAGTTAAAGGAAAATGACAACAGCTGTTAAGTCTTAAAGATTTAATGTCTCAAAGGGTTAAGTTTTTAAAACCATGCCTTTACAAAAACATGTGGTTCAAAACGCTATGCTCTGAGAGGCATTCTCTAAACAGAATCCTAAGCAGAAGTCGGTTGGCTTGAAAGCCTTCTGGCTTTTACGGAACAGGTGATGGAAGAGGGGCTAGAGCCTTCAAACTGGAGAGTTTCTCTGCAATTCAAATATTATGCTAGTTGCAACACAATAGATCCATCTCCTGAAAATGTTATTTAGCTACCAAGTTTTTCACAGTTAGCTTTAACTTTCTTATAAGGTTAGGATGACTCCATGACAGCCTTCAAATCAGCAATCCAGGAGACTAGGCCTAAATCTATTTCTAAGAACTGGGTAGGTCCAGGCAAGTCCAGGCCTCAGAAGTGCTCCACCACCTGGCCTGAGGCAAGGACAACGGGTCAGCAACAGTTTCCAGTCCCCCAGTCTCCCAGCAATGGTTCTGAAATGTCCCTAGAGATAGAGCCAAGATTAAGATAGAGGTCACCTACGCCTCCCTGCAATTCCCCTAATGTGCTTTACATCCGGCCTGTAAGCTCACTTTGGAGTCTCCATCTTTGTAGATGGTAGACCCCAGCATGCTGGACTTCTGCAGAATAGAACACTCTTTGTATTTACATACTATTTAAGTCTTGGGTATCATTCCTCAGCAAATCATGGACTCTTACACTTAGAGACAAAGGTTTCTATTATAGTTATGTCAACAGTTGCTGTTATTTACTAAATATCAGTTAGAATTCGCCTGCTCTTGCCTGTGGGTTTTTTTGTTTTTCAAATGATTCTGAACAGAGCTTAATGAACACTTGGCTGTTTAAGACAGTGGAGTGGGATTATGGGACACTCATTTGTAGAGAATAGAATGAGGGCCTCTAAACTCTCCAGCGTGAAGAATGGTAACAACACTTAGAGGCGAAATGTATGCAGAGAGGACTTTTAAAGTAATGACAAGCACAACCGTACAGTGGAGACGTGTGGATAGCAAACTCTTTCCTTAAAATTCAAGCTTCAAAACCAAGAGGATGAATAACGCCTATTTACACATGTACAAACTGGTTCAGAGTACAAAAGGCACTGAAGAAAGGTAATCCAAATGGAATTTCCTATAAAATAGGAACATTCCCAGACATAAAATATTCACATGGCTCTGTGGGGTCAATATGATTGGCAATATTATTATTTTATCATAGATTTTTTTAAAGGGTACCTGTAGACTATTAAAGCAGTAACAGCAGTTTAGCTTTTCCTTTTCGTTATTAAGAAAATATTTTATTGGTGTCTGTGATCCACTCACATAGGTGAGACCTTACATATTTAATACAGTGTGTCTCATCTGCCCTGGCTGTAAATTTCCGTACAAATGTCAGGTCGATACAGCAAACTGGAATACTCTTTCCCAATGTCTACAGCATGGTATTTGGTTTCTTTCACTAATAAAACTAAAGTGCAAACAACGTTTTGCTAAATCTGTAAATAGTATAGCAAATTACGTTTTCCTTTTGATTGTAAATTGTGGTTGCATGGCCAGGCAGGTGGTGTGTGTTAGAATCCCAGCACATGGGAGCTGAAGGCAGAAGGGGAGAGTCTGTTGGAGGGTGGGCTCTAATGAGAGACAGAGAAGGAGAGCAAGAAGCTGAGGGTGAAGCGTAGCTTGAGGCACCTTTACTGTTTTCCTGAGGCCACGCAGTTGGCGCGAATCTCTTCAGTAGCCACGTTGGCTCGAATCTCTTCAGCAGCCACGTTGGCTCGAATCTCTTCAGCAGCCACGTTGGCTCGAATCTCTTCAGCAGCCATATTTTCCTTGGCCCCCAACCTTAGAGACACTTTTTTTCCTGGGCAAACTGAAAAATATTCGATCCTGGCTGTTCTGCTGTTTGATCACAACTCTTACTATAACTTAAACTAGCTCTGCTAGAGGCTGGAGAGATGACTCAGTGTCAACAGCATGTACTGGTCTTACAAAGGACCAGACAGCTCAGGGATACAGATACCTGTTACTCCAGCTCCAGGACATCCATCACCTCTGGCCTCTGAAGGGACTCACACTCAAATGTCCATACTCGCACACAGACATGTGTGTGTAATTATATAATAATAATAATAATAATAATAATAATAATAATAATAACAACAACAACAACAACAATAACAACAACAGATCACTTTGGTGGGGTTTTTTTCCCATAGATTTTCTAGGTTTCTCTGTGTAGTCAGCCTGTCCTGGAACTCAAACTCAAAGACCCACCTGCCTCTGCCTCCCCAGTGCTAAGACTAAAAGTGTGCACAACTATGCCCAACAGTTAATTATTTAAAAAATAAGAGTCCCTCCACCTCCACAAAATGTAGACAGAGTGTGACACGCACTCTGTTCTAGTTCCTACCTGAAATCCCCAAGCCCAGTCTTCAGTGTCCACGCTCCTACAAACATGCTCAGCGTCTGAGCCCTCCCCCTGTCTCAGTCACTATTCCGCTGCTGTGAAGATACATGACCAAAGCAATTGCTATAAAATAAAGTGTTTAACTAGGGGCTTGCTTACAGTTTTAGAGGGTTTGTCCATGGGCTTCTGAAACCTCAAAGCCATCCCCAGTGACACACTTCCTCCAAGCCCACATCTCCTGGTCCCAATCCTTCTCAGACAGTTCCACTCCCTGGTGACTAAGCATTCAAACACACATGAGCGTTTGTGGCCTTTCTCCTTCAAAGTATCACGCTCGCAA
This sequence comes from Rhynchomys soricoides, assembly GCA_019843965.1. NCBI lineage: Eukaryota > Metazoa > Chordata > Mammalia > Rodentia > Muridae > Rhynchomys > Rhynchomys soricoides. The sequence goes on from JADRCH010000046.1 coordinate 2,321,654, forward strand.
TGGGTATTGTTCTTGCGGCATGTTGGGACTTCTACAACCTCCGTTATTGAACTTTTTCCAAGTTCCTCATGAAAGACAATACCTGAGAACATCACAAGGCAAACTCACAGCAAGACCGCATTCTTAAAACTAATTTTCTGGAGAGATGGCTCAGTGGTTAAGAGCACCGACTGCTCTTCCAAGGTCCTAAGTTCAAATCCCAGCAACCACATGGTGGCTCACAACCATCTGTAATGAGATCTGCTGCCCTCTTCTGGGGTGTCTGAAGACAGCGACAGTGAGCGGGGCCAGAGAAAGAGAAGAAAAAGTGTCTGAAAGCAGTTACAGTGTACTTACATATAATAAATAAGTAAATCTTTTTTTTTTTTTTAAAAAAAAAAACAAAACATTTTCTGCATTAGATATCTCTTCACTATAATGAAACATACAAGAAAAGCAACGTCAGGAAGGGACTGTATCTGGACTCATGTTTTAGAAATCTCAGCCCATCGTGGTAAGGCGGGTGTGGCAGATCAAATGCACTCCCATCAGTCCAGCTAATGATCGAAGAGAGAGTACCCAGTCTCCAAGATTGCCCCTTTCCCCGCTCATGTCAGCTGGACCCTGGCTTTGGGATGCTGCTGCCCAGTTCAGGAAGTTCTTTTCCCCTTAGTTAATTACCTCTGTCTGGCTGTATAGACAGACTCAGAGAGGATGCTTCCAGGCCAATCACATTGAGAATAGAGAGAAGACATTATGCTTCTATGTATGGTTTGGAAGTCTCAGGTCCAGGTAGGATATGTACACAGAACTTGGGGCTATCTCAGTCTAGTTCTCTGTAGAGCAGACCCCCTCACCTCAAACTCTTTAACTGTGATTCTTCAGTCCAAAAAAAAAAAAAAAAAAAAAAACCCTGTGGGTTTTCAAATAGGACCGCAGGTGCCAATGCACAACGATTTTACTGGCTCCCAAAGCCCACACTGGGCCCGCCTCCAAGTTCTGTCTCTCTAGAATCTATCAGATTTTTTTTCACTCTTCAGGACCATCAGATAATTGTGCTGAGTACTGTGCTCAGATAAAAGGGTCCCTTAGCTGGGAGCTTGCTTAGCTCGGCAGTTTAGTAGAGATGAGCCACCATGGCATGACCTGTCACTGAACTGCCTAATCTTGCTGCACAGTTTTTATTCATAGATTTGGACTGATCTATAGATTTTGCTCCGAGTCTTTAATTCTTTTTTTTTCTTTTCTTTTCTAATAATCTAGAAAGTAAAAGGCTTATTTTAAATTCTAAAAGAAAGCTGGAGAGAGTTGCTCGGATCTGTAATGAAGTGCCTGGAGCGCTGAGGCAGGAGGATCTTACGTGTGAGGCTGTCCTGGGCCACAGGAAATGATCACTGCAGCAGGGTCAGGATTACCTTCTCACCCAACTCCTTGTTCGGGTGATTTTCCTCATTTCAAACTCCTCCATGAAGCCCCGTCACACGCTGCTCTTCCAGGGACCAACGTCATCTTCCACTATCCTGTTCTCCATGTCCTGGTCCTATACTCTGCCAAACGTCTTAAGCTAGTCTTCCTATAGTAAGTTTCATGTCTACGCTTTGGTGCCTCTAAGACTGATATCCAGGGATTTAACATCTTCACTGGCTTTCTTTATCTGAGACCATCTCTCAGTAAACAAGATTTCAGCTCAATTTGTTGCCTTTAAAAATATATAATATTAATTTTTTTTCTTCACAAAGTCTATGTTGTTCTTATTTTCTTTCCATCGAGACAGAGTCTTGCTACGTAGCCCATGTGACCTCAAACTCACTACTTCCCTGACTCATCCTGCCTGGTGCTAGGATTGTAGGCATGGACCACCATGCACAATTCCCTCCTGACTCATCCTACCTAATGCTTAGATACTGGCATGGACCACCATGCCCACTTTCAAAGAACACAAAACAGAAGTTTCCTGAGGCATACTTCTCTGTGCCCTGGCAGCTCATCTGTCTTAACAACCTGCTGCTTTTTACCTTTACTCGCCGTATTTAATGTTGTAGCCTCTGTTATGTTCTATGCTTCAGGGGTTCTACTCATGTGGGATGGAACAAGCCGTGCCATGTGCAAGCGCCCTGTGTCTCTGCAGTTCAGATGGTATTTTCGTGTAGTTCCGGAACTCAGGTAAGATCCACGGTTTGGCACAGTTGGTTCTTCTAACTACCCACCATTGTCTTTTCTCTCCCTGTCTATAATTTAGTTTCATGTTAAACAGTGATCGTTGTTGTTCCAAGGACAGAGAAAAGGTTTCCGGTAGGCCATGAATCACATCTCCTACTCAAAACTAAAGGGCTATCACAGAAAACGGTGGGAAGACTGGAAGAACTAGAGGTGAGGGTGGACTGGAGCAGAACCCTGTCTTCTGGGCCTGAGGGGACCGCTGCTCTCATGGATTCACAGCGGCTGTGGATGCCGGCACAAGGCCTGGGGCAAGATCAAGCCATCAAGCATTCTCACAGGGAGTCCAGGGGGTCCACAAGCTACCCCACCTAACTGAGGAGCTGGGCTGGGCACAAGGCATGGGTTCTAAAGCTGAGTCTGTTTTCTTTTAGGGTGTGTGTGACCCCTGGTGAATCAAGCGCATTCCAGTGAAAGGTCCTACACCCAGAAATATTTGGGCAGCATAAAGTGGAGCCAGTCTGTTATTTAAATTGGACACAAAGTTGAGGGGAGGATCCAGGAGAAGGTAGATCTCGGAAGAGTTAGGGGAGAAGTTGGGGGGAAGAGTTGGGGTAAATATCAAAACACACTGTCCAAAATTCTCAAAGAATTAACTTTTTTAAAATGTAGGCCCTGATAAGCTCATCACTGCATAATTTCACTGCTAAACTTAATTTTGAAATAAATACACATTTTTTTTGGAAATAAAGCACATAGATCTGATATCATATTAAAAAGATAATTCTAATTACATTTTATGAAAGGTGTTAGATAGCTCCAAATATGCTTTCAGCCTTTGTGGTAATGACCACTGAATTGCTGTTGTTGTTCTTTTGTTTTGCTGAGACACAGTCTCCCTGTTTAGTTCTGAAGAGCTCGGAACTTGCTATGTAGACCAGGTTGGCTTCAAACTCACAGAGATCTAGCTACCCCTGCCTCCCAAATCCTGGGATTAAAGCATGCATCATCACACCCAACTAAATTTTTTCCTCTAAGTACTAAAATAAATAGCATAAATATGAGTGTGCACATAAACGCGAGCGTGCACATAAACGCGAGTGTGCACATAAATGCAAGCATACACATAAATGCGAGCGTGCACATAAACGCGAGCGTGCACATAAACGCGAGCGTGCACATAAATGTGAGCGTGCACATAAATGTGAGCGTGCACATAAATGTGAGCGTGCACATAAATGCGAGCATACACATAAATGCGAGCGTGCACATAAACGCGAGTGTGCACATAAATGCAAGCATACACATAAATGCGAGCGTGCACATAAATGCGAGCGTGCACATACTGGTAGCCACCCTGCAGTGCTCTCTAGTAAAAATCTGAATAAAAATCATATAACATTGTTGCCTGGTGATCTGAGAAAATGAATTCTTCAAATCATTCTACTCAGGATCTTCTAATGCTACCTAATGCAGTTCTCATTGTAATAAACAGTACATAGGAAACAGAAATTTGAGCCAACCAGATGGCTCGGTGGGTAAAGTCACTTCCTCCAAGCCTGATGACCTGAGTTCAATCCCCGGGGCCATGTGGTAGAAGGAGAGAGCCAGTTCCTTCTACCTCCACGTGTACATGAGCATGGCACACACTCTTGAGCACGAGTGTGCTCACACAAACACATACGTAAAGTTTTAAATTTTTAATGTTAAAATAACTGGGGGGCTGGAGAGATGGCTCAGCAGTTAAGAGCACGGGTTGCTCTTGCAGAGGACATGACTTTGGTTCTCTACACTCACATGGTGGCTCACGACCATCTGTAACTCCAGTTCCTGGGGAACCACTTCCCTCTTCCCAGCCTACAACAGCACAAGACATGCATGTGGTGCACAGACACACATGCAGGCAAAATACCCCCCACATAAAATAGTAATAATAAATATTTTTAATTTTTTAAAAAGGAAAAAAGCAGATATTCTGACATGTTCTGGGTAGCTCTAGTGAGAGACCGCATTCTTTTCTGTGGCCCAAATTATACTGAGAGTGAAGAACAGTCACTCAGCTCACCCAGTCTACTTCCCTTTAACACTGTATTCCTGTTTTTAAATAGAGTTCTCAAGTTTAATCATTAAGTTAATTTTGAATTTTTAACTAATTTGATCTCCTGACATGCTCACTTGTTGGGTCACCATCCAATTAATTCTATTTTTACCCCTACTGGAATATCATGAAACTAGAAAAACTTGGGAGTATTATGAAAACAGGAAAACTTCGATTTCAGAACATAAAACATGAGGACTGCGTGCGTGAAATTTTAAATCCCGGGTTTCTTGTCAGTTGTTCCCTGCAGATCCACAGCCACCATCGCCCTCTACCAGGTTGCTTATTCTGCACACTCCTGACATGTTTGTCCACGTGGCTCTTTGCACTAACAATGTCTCTGGCAGCAGTCCCAGCCTCAACCCTGCTGCCTGCCAGGACACCCCTCCACTTGGGTGGAACAGCCAGACGTTGCTAAATATCCTCCGAGCCAAACAGTCCCCACTGGAGAACTGCTGTCTGGGACCAAGACATAGCCACTTCTTGTCCTGTAGTCCACAGCAGCTTCCTAGCAGGTCTACCTGGGTTCCTCATACGACTACACTGTACCCAGAAGCCCAAATTACAGCCAATGCAACGTTCCCGACTGGAATCCTCAGTGGCTCACATTATCTCTTACAACAGAATTCAAAATGATTGTTGGCTCCTACCTCCAGCTTCATCTTATACACCCTACTTTCTGGTCACACTGGCTGTCTTCTGAGCAGTCCCATACACTACTCTTTCTGGCCACTTAGCATGGCCCAACTCTGTGCCAAGAACTTTCTTTCCCCAGCTGGTAAGACACCTGAGAATCTGCTATCTAGTGGACAGAAGAGGAAAGGGTCTCCCATTTAACCCTGGCTGGCCTGGAACTTGTTATGTAGGCTAGGTTAGCCTCAGACTCCGACTCTCTTGTCCCTGCGACCCTGGTGTTAGATTCCAGGCATGTGCTGCTCTGCCCAAAGGTTACTTCTATCTTTTCAGCACTATCTGGGACTTTGACTCAAAGCTATAATCTGCAGGAAAACCTGCGTGTATCCTCACGGTTGGAAATGAGAACAACCTTGAACTGGGGGCAGTTAGACCATGATCATTCATGGCCATCAAGGAGAAAGCAACCAGCGCAGTCAGTTTTTCTTAATTTCTATAGAATAAAATTAACCTTTGTGGCATACGGTTGCGTGACTTTTAACACAGGTAACGACCACCACAATCGAGATACAGAACAATTCCAATACACCAAGAAATACCTCTCCCTTTGCTCCTGTGCACTCCAAATCTCCCTCCCCAGCCCGGGGGTCTACCGACTCGTCTTTCATTCTTTCATTATGTCTTTACCTAATACCAATGTCCTGTCTTTTTCTTCACCAATAAAATTATGCACACAGGAATGGACTCGCACACTGAATAAGTATATCCACATTCACATTGTGTCATATTCTTTTTGTTATTTTTTTTTTTAAATTTGGGGGAATTGGGAATGTTTTGTTGTTGTTTTGTTGAGATAGTCTCCTTGTATCAGTCAGGCTGACCTAGGACTTCCACCATAGCCCAGGCTGGCCTTCAACTTACACTTAGCCTCCTGGGTGGTAGAATTACAGGTATAATGCCACCATGCCTTGGCATCAAAACATTAAGCTATTTGATCCCAGCATTCAGAAAGCAGAGACAAGAAGACCACAAGTTGGAAGCCAGCCCAGAGCTAGGTGGGAGGCAGTGGCCAGCCTGGTCTACAGAGTGGGTTGCAGGAGAGCCAGAAGCCCTGTCATGAAAAACAAAAACATAAATAAATAAAAAATAAATAAAAGTCAGTTTGAGCTAGGTAGTGAGTTTCAGGCCAGCCAAAACTACATAGTGACATCCTATCTCCAAATAGATAGATAGATAGAAAGACAGACAGACAGACAGACAGCCTATTTGTCTGCCAATGGGAGAGATCCTAGAGCTTGTGGAGAAAGGGCTGTCAGTTGACTAGAGTCCAATTGCTATAACCCTGCACGTTGAATTCACCTTGGGTCATTACTTTCAGCACACTATCTGACAGCCCAGGGTTCTTGTTTGGCCTACACAATCTGTGCCGCCACGTGTCACTCAGCCTCGCCTTCCAACTGCCTGCCTTGCTTTGCCACACCGCCAAGCACTGCTTTCCTTCAGCTAGAACTTCCTAGATTATTCTAGCACCTTGCCACTCACGAGCATAGCATTGTCATTGTGCAAAGATAATCTTGACAGCGTTATGAAATCGTTATTAAAGTGAGAATCATCATCATTCTCACTTAGATGAACAACCTAGTATTTGTATGTTGTGGTGTTACCTGCATATGCACGGGGAGGGGGGGGGAGGAATGTGTGCCAAAATACATACATGCATGGAGACCATATCATTTGTCTTTCTCTATTACCCTTGTCTTAGTGACTGGTCCACTGCTCTGAGGAGACACGGTGACCAAGGCAACTCGTATAACTGGGAGCTTGATTATAGTTTCAGAGGTTTAGTCCATTGTCGTCATGGCAGCAAGTGTGGCAACATGCAGACATGTGTAGTGGTGGAAGAGTAGCTGAGAGTTTTACATCCTGATCTCTAGGCAATGGGTAGAAAAAGAGAGACTCTGGGTCTAGGGTGGGCTTTTGAAACCTCAAAGCCAGTGACACGCCTCCTTCAACAAGGCCACTTGACAGTTCAACTCTGAAACAAACATCCAAATATGCAAGCCTGGGGGAGCAAGCCTGGGGGGGCAAGCCTGGGGGGGCAAGCCTGGGGGGGCAAGCCCGGGGGGGCAAGCCCGGGGGGAGCAAGCCCTGGGGAGCAAGCCCGGGGGAGCAAGCCCGGGGGAGCAAGCCTGGGGGAGCAAGCCTGGGGGGGCAAGCCCGGGGGAGCATTATCATTCAAACTACCACAGCATCCAATACCCCCCCCTTCTTTTCTTTTCTTAAGACTGGGTCTCACTAGGTTGGTTGCCTTGGCTAGTCTGGAAGTCAGTATGTGGAGTAGGCTGGTCTTGAACTTTTAGAGATCCACCTGCCTCTGCCTCCCCGATATAGCCAGTAATTTTAATTTTTTAAAAAGAAGAGCCTATGTGGGTCTCCCTGCCCTCATGGACTGTCAACACTTAGGTCCATATGGGCAGAGGGAACAGAGACATTGAGTGTGGGAGCAGGGTTCAGAAGCCCTGTGTGTAGGTATGGTAAATGACCAGACCGGATCAACTTAACTTAGGGTAATACAAGGCTTATAAAATTTGGGGGGACTGAGGGCAGGGACATCCAAGATGGGCAAGGGTCACTGGCTGGGGGCTTAGGGTACTAATAGCTCATTAGCATGGGGAAGCGTTTCAGGAATCCCAGGTGCTGGCTGAACAGGTTTGTCGGGAGAAAAGAAATTGATCCTATAAACTAGTTGAGGCTATGTGACATTCCTCAGGTAGAGGCAAGTATGGGGCTTAGAACTCCCCAGACATGGTCAGAGAAAGAGAGAGACTGTTAATAAGGAGTCCTCCATTACTCCTCAAGCCCCAGAAGGCTGTCAGTCAATGGTAGACTTCAACCTTAATTAGCAGTTTCCCATACTCCTTTTTTTAAAAAAAAGATTTATTTTTATGAGTCCACTGTAGCTGTCTTCATGCACACCAGAAGAGGGCATCAGATCCCATGACAGATGGTCATGAGCCACCATGTGGCTGCTGGGAACTGAACTCGGGACCTATGGAAGAGCAGTCAGTGCTCTTAACCGCTGAGCCATCTCTCCAGCCCTTTCCCACACTCCTGAAGGATGAGGAGATAGCCCAGTAGTAGACTGCTTGCTTGGTCTCTGTTTTCCTATTCCCTATGACCCAGTCCATCAGTAAGCCCTGTTGACTCGGCCTATAGTAGAAACAGCATCTGAGCATTTCTTTCCACGGCTCCGGCTCCCCTGAGAGCCGAGACAGCCTTCTCAGCCCTTACTCCCGGTCCCAAACAGGCCGCAGGGCCACCATCCATTCTGCACTGCAGCCAGAGAGTCCTGCGGAAATGCAGACGCTCCACAGTCACTCTGAGGCCGCTTACTGAGATCCATCCGTGTGTCAGGCACTCTGAAAGTGCCTAGAACACACCCACACCCACGCACGGGGATAAAAGACGCCGATTGATAGTGCCCTCAAAAGGCTTCTGGGTAGACAGTGAGCCAAAAATACAAGAAGTGAGTCAAATATGGAGAGGCATATGTGCCTTGTGAAAAGAGAAAGAGGTAAACAGAAGTACCCCGGGGCAAGAGGGCTGGGTCATGCAATGGGGCAGACAGGTCCTCTGGAAAGGCGCTTCTGAGCAAGAATCTGACAGTCCCCTGTGAGACTTTATTTTGGATTCTTCACCTTTAACTGACCACATGATGAGCTTAAAAAAGAAGAAGAAGGAAGGAAGATTCAAGATTTGGAATGTGTTACATCTGTCTAACCACTTACTTGTATTTGAAATCTTTTGTTTTTTTTTTTTTTTTTTTTTTTTTTTTCAAGACAGGGTTTTAATTCTTAAATAATTTCCTAATAAGCCACAAGTGCCTTTTTAGAAATGATAAATTAAGTGAAGTAGTTTTTTTAAAAAAAAAAAACCTACTCATGAAAGTGAGCCTCATCTTTTTCTAAAATTTAATTAAGAGTTTTTCATTTCAGTGAGCTTTCTTTTATGGCATTAAAAAGCAGCTGAAAAGACTCGCATTTTTATATGTACGCGTCACTTGTCTAGTGTTGGGGGAACCATATCCAACGTGGGAAACAACTGGGCTCCGCTTGCTTTAAAAAAAAAACAGAAATATTTTTAAATGTGAATTCAGACTAATTTTTCAGATTGAGCCTGTTATAAAACCAAGGGTAGGTGAAGTCATCAGATTTACAAGCACAAGAAAATTACTACAGAGACACGAGTTTCTGAAAGCGTTCTAAGTCTCTATCTAATTGGATGGGGAGCGACCGCGCGATGTTCCGTTACCTTCCGGGGGTCTGTTGGATGTTGCCACAACCACGACCCCGTTTTTGAACAGATTTTCGAAAAGCTGTTTCAGAATCATGGCGTCAGCGATGTCAGTGACCTGTGGAAGACAACACATTTGTTTTATTTTAATTTCACTTCTGCTCTAACAAATTTGTTAATGGCTCTTTTTTTTTTTTTTTTTTGTTAAGATGGAAGTGAACTCCAAGAGGAAAAATTCTAATTATCATCCTGAGGAAAGGAGTAGATAATTAAAAGCACGAAAGGCCATCGCACAGTCTTTTAAACTCACACATCCTGTGCTGTGAGTCAATCATTCCGCTAACTTCTTCATCAAGCACATGTAGAAAACATAGGAAAGTGTCCCGAGCATTTAGGAAATCCAATTAATTAGAACATGACCATCTCTCTCCGTATACTGCCACCCCCTACCATTCCCCCTTCCAACACACACACACACACACACACACACACACACACACACACACAGGCAAGGGAGTAAGAATAACAACATTAAAATATACAGGCTATTTGCAATTCCTAATACCTTTCTGGCAAAGGTCCCTGGAAAGGTGACTTTTAATGGTCATGGGACTTTAGAAATAAGGACAAGTAGCCAGTGAGACATAATCAGCTGCTGTTGAAAATAGAATGACAGGACATAGATACTATTGTGCAATTGTTGCACAAAACAATTCAACAGATGGCCCATCACAGAAATAAGCAATTTCATTGTTCTGTTTAAGTGCCTTCTATTACTGTCCATGAATAATCCAAAGGCACTGCAGTCACTTCCAGCACGCCAGCCTCTGCTAACCTTCCAAACACAAATATCCCTGCTAAAAAAAAAAAGAAATAAGTCCACCCCTTACCAGGGTACTTAGTACAGTGCTTTAAAACAGCCTCCGGCAGAACAAGAAACATTTCGTGCAGATGAGACAAGGCATGAAATGGGGCAGGCGAAAAACGGTGTTAGGCAGCAGAAACACAGCTACTGGTCTCTTCTAAAATTATTTCTTGTTCAAATCCATAATCAAAAAGTCCACTTAACGGCCACTTTTAAAAGAGGCTGTTACAGTTCACAAAGAAATCAGCAATCAGAGGCAGAAACTCCACACACAACCTAATACTGGATGAGGAAGGCACACGCTGACCCCTGCAGCTGCAGAATGGCTGAGA
>JADRCH010000046.1:2332020-2342856 GCA_019843965.1 Rhynchomys soricoides
CTTAGGTACCCTTAGATACTCTTAGATACTCTTAGATACCCTTAGATACCCTTAGTAGAAAAGTCCTCGGCCTTCCTTTACCAGCACATCTCAAAGTACCCCAGTTACATTTGCCTTCTGTGTGCTTACTAATTCCTCACCTTTCTAAATTTTCCCTCTGTTACAGATACAGGACCGCATGGGAATCTTCCTATTTGATCAAGAAACGACAGGTTACCAACTGACCCCTTATAACACAGCCAGTCAAACCTGAGCTACACGGGTCTAACCTGCTTCTCTCTTCACGGCCAGCCGGGATCTTCCTGATAGTGAAGATTTCCCCACGTACCTGAACCAAAGGAAACCAGGAGGGACAGCAGGACAGCAAGGGTTCTTTTTGTCTCAAGCAATGACTTAAAAACATATTACCTAAGAGAAACTGTGGACATTCCTTCTATAAACGACTCCTGGAACTTCAAGTGCTTGCTGAAGAAGAAAGGAACTGGAGGAGCTCAGTGGGAGCTCAGGATCAAGGACCAATTTTGCCTTCACAAAAACATTCATAGAGAAGGTCCTTTTCAAATGCTTACACACCAGTGGCATTTCTGATGAGGGGACAGGGCGAGCTTGCAAAATTCAACGGTAGCTGAAGTTTTAAATCCGGTTTTGGAGCCAGGTCTGGCTCTCTCCATGCATTTACTTTACAGGGAAAATCAGTGAAATGTGACTCAATACTGGAAAACAAAGACCGTCCTTTGACGACGACAGCCACCGATGCTTTTTGGAACAAAAAAAGGAAGGACAGCTTTTGTGCCCCGAGGTTCGGAGCAGAATATTCAGCTGGTAATGCAGGACACAAGCTTAAGCCAGAGATGGATGGGACAGACAGACAGTCAGGGTTTGTGGTCAGGTTCCACTCAGCTGTTTTTACGTTAGGGAATGGTTTTGGGGGGCTAGCTGAGAAAATTAACTTGGAGGAGCCAGGGCTAATTAAAAAAGCAGGAGTCACCCAGTGCAGCTGGATGCCAGTGTAGACTCTTTGATCTTGGCCCTGCACTTGTCCCGCCTTGCTGGGAAACAGTAATTTTACAGTGTAAGTGAACAGAAGACAATTGGCCCCACATTCTTGGAGAGGTGGGGTGTTCAACACCCAGCATTTCATTACCACCCGGAACAAAAGACAAGGCTACAGATTACCACTAAGGGTAGTCGGAGGGAGAGCAGAGACGTTTCATTAGCATTAAAGAGAAGAGATCTTTATGACCTAGAGTTGCCTTCCATACTGACTCACTTGAAAAAAAAAAGGTAATTCATTTCCATGTATAAGTGCTTGCATCTCAGTCACCCACTGATTGGTACCACGCCACGGAGTGACTGACAAACATAAGCATGCATTATCAGTAATTAGTATCAGCACAAAAACAAGCACCTACTTTTTATTAGCAGTTTTTAATAGCGCTCCTGCTTTGTCAAAATGGCTAACAGCAGCTGTTGAAGGATATCGACCGTTTACGGAGAATTTACCCAGAGATCTGCTCATCAAAACGCTTTTAAAAAATACTATATTAGGAAGACACGTCTTCCCTCGGGATTCCGATGTTTTCAGAATCATAAGCAGTTTAGCGTATTCGGAGACGAAGTGGTTTAGCAGGTAACGTATTCAAAGAAAATACAATAAATATTTGGAAGAAAACCTTAAGAACAAGGCATTCTTTTATTTCGGCATCTAAAACACACTTAAGGGGGGAAAAATCCTATCCCTCAGCCAAGCTAAGCCACATGGCTAGGGTGTCACACTTGATAAGGAAACCGAAGAGAGAATTTGCTCTATGAAATGTGAGCTAAATGCAGCTGAACTGGCCCCTTAAGACCTCCTCAAATTTAAGAGCACAGGTGGAAGTGTCCTTGCTTCTAAGCAGCAGTAATTCCCACTTATCTCCCTATAAAGTAAGTATTAGATTCTTTCCCATCACCCCAAAGGCCAATCACGTAGATTGAAGCCAGTAACACTGACGAATGACGTGGTTCTGTTTTAAGAGGGGAGTGGCAGCTGCAGACACGCTGTCACTAAGAATAAAGCACCTAAAAATTCTCCTTTAATAAGTCCAGCAAGTGTCATACTAGGTTTAAGGACGACTATTAGGTTTGATTCTTAAGACATCAACCAAAACCCCACTTAGTAGATATTTAAACGCTTAATACAAGACTTTGTAGACTAAGAAAATACATAACTTAGCTGTTCCGAGTCAGAGCAAGGATGCTGGATTTAAGCTGCATTACCTCTGTGGCTACCGATTAGTCACACACTTTCTCTGACGGGCCATTTCTTCATCAATATAATGAAAGCAGCAACAATACTTAGTAATAAAACTTTAGTAAGACATATATTAAACTCTCAAGAAACATTAGCTAGGGTTATTATCTCTATGCATGGTTTATACACTCCGTAGTTGTAATGCATTGCTATAGAGACTCTTGATTGTAAAGGGAAAAATAGATATCACATAGAGTGCATAGGCATTAGGGTTAGCAGTTAGGAGTAAGTCCTGTTCTTTCCAGAACCCAGGCAAGGAAGCTCATAGCTGCCTATAATTCCAGCCCCAGGGGATCCATGGTTCCTTCTCACAGACAACCAACTTACGTGCATACATATATACAATTAAAACTAATATAAAGCTTTTGTTTAAAGAAGAAGAAGGAGGAGGAGGAAGAGGAAGAGGAAGAAGAAGATGATGATGATGATGATAGGGGCCAAACAGGATGGAGCATACTTCGAATCCCAGCATTCAAGAGGCATAGGCAAATGGATCTGTGTGAGTTTGAAGCCAGCCTGGTCTACAAAGCAAGTTCCAGAACACCCAGAGCTCCATAGAGAGGCCTTGTCACAAAGCAAAACAAAACAAAAATGAACAACAAAAACACATAGGCACATAGAAAACACCCAGTAAACAGTACCCAACGTTATGGACCATGAATAAGGAGCTCAGAGGCAGCTGGTGGATGAGCTGTGTAGCATGCAAGGGGCCTTTGCAACAATCTCTAGCACTCCCAAACAACAACAATAGAAAGATAAAGTATATATATATGACAGGTAGAACGTAACATCCCAATGAATAAATAAGCAACACCTCAAACATTTCACAAAAGACTGATTTAACTAGTAAGTAAACAATTGAGAAAATTTATACTAATGCATAAATAATATAAATTAATAAGGTATCATTTGCATCTATTAACAATTAAAAATTACCAGAAAATTCAAGGCATTGACCAGAGAAAATGTAGGCTAACGTTTTGGTTTTCGGGATCAATAATTCCGATTTTGCTTGAGAGGCGCTATACACAAGGGTAGTAATGTTTAATCAGGGAATGCTGTAAGCAAAGCTCAATGGGACATTCTGGTGGGAATTTGGAAGACTGGGATGCCAAAACATGGACAGTAAAGACTGTTCATGAGGTTCCGGCAAAAAGAACTCTGTTGAGAAATGGGCTAGAGGCCATTTGTGTTATAGCCTGGTAAAGCGTGCGATCTGATCGGCTCATCTCTGGAGAATTTCATATTTAAGTGATGCTGACTTCAAAGCCAATGGGCTTTTAATTTGTTGGGGTGGGGGTGGGGGTGGGAGGTCAACCCAGTACAGTATTGAACTGTGACACGTTACTGTTTGATGCAAGGCTTACAGTGAGAAATCAGAGCAAAAAACACAGAGGCAGATGTAAAAGATAAAAATTAGGTACAACTGGGCAAAGAATAGCATGTGAACGCATTTAAAGCTGTGGACAAGGGTCTGGAGAGGGGGCTCAGTAAAGTACATTTGCTGCTCTTGTGGAGGAAGCAGGTTTGGTTCCTACCACCCATGTGGCAGCTTACAACCATCCACAACTGTAGTTCCAGGAAATCTGGTGCCCTCCACAAGCACCTGGCACATATGCAGTGGACTTAAATGCATGCAGGCAAACACTCATTCACTTAAAATAAAAATAAATCTTTAAAAAGAGCAGGGGAGGCTGAAGGGATAGCTCAATGGTTGAGCGCTGGCTGCTCTTCCAGAGGACCTGGGTCAGATTCTCTACACCCACATGACAGCTCACAATGTTTACCTCCAGTTTCGGGGGATCTGAAATCCTTTTCTACCTCTGAGGGCACCAAGCATGGATGGATGGAGAGATAGATAGATAGATAGATAGATAGATAGATAGATAGATATAGAGATATATAGAGATATATTCAGGGAAACATCTATGCAAATAAAATACAATAAATAAAATCTAAAATAAATAAAGGGCCAGCTTTATTTATTAAGGGAGTGGTGATACACTCTCTTAGTCCCAGTACTCAGGAGGCCAGAATATATACGGATCTCTGTGAGTCTGGGGCAAGCCTGATCTATGTAGAGTCCCAAGCCAGCCGGGGCTATATAGTAAGATCCTGTCTCAAAATAGATAAATAAAGTTGTGGATAAGGTGCGGACAAAACTGTTTAAAAGAGAACATCGTTAAAGAGAATCCTCAAACCCTGACTGGGACGGTGGGAAAGAAGCCTTGAAGCAAGACCTCCATCAAAGGTTCCAATGTGAAAAGTGAAAATATATTGGAAATATATCACAGTATATAAAACAGTAGCATCTGAACATATAGAGACAAAGAGGTACCTTGGCCTAACAGTGTCACTATACAAGTCTTTCCCTAGTTAGATCAAATTCATAAGGAACACAGGCCCAAGGTTCCCAGCAAGCTTGTAGATTAGCGACTTATAGATAAGCATAGTTTATTTAGTTGTGGGACAGAAAAGGCCCCGTGATGTGGAGCCAGGCAACTGGGATAACTATCAAACCAAGTTTGGATGAGACAGGAGATGACACATACCTCCATGATTAGTGTTGGCAGGCAAGATTCTTTAAGATCCTCTCTCACTCGGTGTGGTGGTTTGAATGAGATTGTCCCATAGGCTCATATGGTTGAATGCTTGGTCCCAGCCAATGGAACTGCTTGGGAAGGATTAGGAGGCGTGGCCTAGTTGGAGGAGGTGTGACATCAGGGGTGGGGTTTAAGGTTTAAAAAACCCAGGGCCATTTCCCTGTTAACTCTCCCTCTCTACCTCATGGTTGTAAGCTCCTAGCTACTGCTCCAACATCATGCCTGCCTGCCTCCAAGCTCCCCACCATGATGATGGACTAACCTTGTCAAATCCTGTCAAGACCCTATAAACTCTTTCTCCTATAAGTTGCCTTGGTCATGGAATCTCTTTACAACAATAGAAAAGTAACTAAGACACTTAATATGCACCAAGGCAAACCCCTTGTTGTTGCCTGTGTTTCTCTTAGAAGACTGGGCTTGTTTTAAATATCAATGCAGACATTTTTCTTGATTCCTTCTTCCCGTTAGTCAACCTTCTCAAATATAAACTTAACGGAGAGTTCTCAGACAGCCAAGTTCCTGTTAAGACTTCATTAATTATAGAACATTTTGATTTTTGGGAACCCTAGAACATATGCGTTCATGGGAGCCTTCCTTAATCAAAAACAACAAAAATCTGTAACTGTGTTGATATAAAAACAGATGTAGGGCTGGATAGATGGCTCAGTGGTAATCAGCACTGACTGCTCTTCCAGAGGACCCAGTTTGATTCCCACACCCACATGGCAGTTCACAATAGTCTGTAACTCCAGTTCTAGGTGATATGATGCTTTCTTCTGACCTCTGTGGACAATGCACACACATGGTGTACCAGTAGGCAAAGTACTCATGCAACTAAAATAAAAATACATACATGCATACATACATACATACACACATATACATACTACAAGATTTAGGGGGCTGAGGGGATGGCCCAGTGGTTAGGAATGCTTAATAGTCTTACAGAGGGCCTAAGTTCATCTCTCATCACTCCTAATGGGCTCTCACAACTGCCTCTAACTCAAGTTTCCAAGGATCTGGTGCCCTCTGGCTTTAGTAGCCATCTATACTCACATGGTACATACAAACTCATATAGACAAACACACACACACATACACACACACACATAAAAAATGAAATGAAATAAAAATAACATGGATATAAATATATACAGACTTCGTTCACTACTACATATTTATTTCATTCTTTGAATTTTAAAAGGAACGAAGTTAAAACACCTTCGAGCTCCCAAAGGTGTCATGGGCCCCAGACACTGTGCCCACTGGGCCTGATGGGTAAGTCGGGCCTGCTAGCTATGGAGCCTCTTCAGGATCGTGTGCTCGCACATCCAGAGTGCAGTAGCCCCTTAGTTTCCCTTAGTGTTGTCTTTCCAAAGCTCTCAACGCCAAGGGAACATGGTGATTACTTCTCAAGTTAAAGGTAAGAGCTTTTTTGAAAATTATGTTTCTTTCTTTATGTATTTATGTATTTATTATGTGTGGGTGCATGTGCAGGTCAAAGTACACACACGGATGTCGGGGGACCACCCCATGGGTCCTGGGAGCCAAACTCAAGTCATAAGGCTTGATGGTGAAGAACTGTTACCCACTGGGCTATCTCAGCAGCCCAACAACTCTTTTTAACATTATGAATTATTATTAGTGTGAACTCGAATCACTAGGCTTGAGCACAGAGATCTTTACCTGCACAGCCAGCTCAACAGACCATAGGTAAAGATTCTGATATGGTACCTGGGAAACTCTGATTCCTCTAAAGCCTCACCTCATAACAGGAAAAAAAAAAAAAGGTAATTATAGTACTGAGCTAAACACAGACAGAAAAACATTTTAAAGCATGGGTCATTTTTCAAAGGTTGCATATCAACATATCCTTGATTAAAAAATAAAAATGTTAAAAATGGAAATCAAAGAGCCATGAGAAATGGCCCAGCAGTTAGGAGCACCTGCTGTTCTTGCAGGGGACATGAGTTGAGTTCCTAGCACCCAGAAAGGGGCTCAAAACTATCTATAACTCAAATCTTAGAGGATCCAATGCCCTCTACTGATCCCCATGGGCATAGCACATATGTGATATATTTACACACATGCAGCTAAAACATTCAGACACATAAAATAAAATAAACAAATCTTTAAAACGAAATAAAAAATTAACTGCACAGACTAACATTTTTAGAATTATGTTAGTTAAGAGGGTAACAATGGAAAATGAGAAGGCATGGCCCGTTCTTGCGATGGTGGCTAGAATGAGGGACTCCCATACGTCTGAGGATTTGAATACTGACTTGGTCCCCAGGGGGTGCTGCTGGGGAGGACTAGAACGTATGGCCTTGCTGGGGGGAGTGTGTCCCTGGGGAAGGGGGGTATGGCCTTTCTGGAGGGAGTGTGTCACTGGGTGGGCAGGGGGATTTGAGGTTTTAAAAGACTTGTGCCATTTTGAGTTAGCTCTCTGCTTCCTGTTTGGGGTTCAAATGTGACGTCACAGCAGCTGCACTAGCTGCCTGCCACCTGCCACCTGCCACCTCCAATATGCCATCACGGGCCATTCCTATAGGATGGCAATCCAAATAAAATCCTTCTTCTATTAGTCATCTTGGCCATGGTATTTTAGCCACAGAAGCCCTAACTATATACACTAATCACCATGGGCTGACATTCTTAGAAGCAGTATAACTGTTCAACGCAGTGCCATCTTCAGAATAGCCGAATGAGATCCTTCTGCATGCATTAGTGTGCTTAATTTACCTCTTTAGAGGGGCAAGGGGGACTTGCTCTTCCGGAAAAACCTTGCCCCGGAAGACCTTTGTCATTCTAGACTATAAGGGTGAATTGCCAAGCTGTCTTAATATGACTGAAGAGAAAAAGAAGAAAGATCCCTCCTCCCCAAGTGGTTTGGGGTCCATGACCACTGGGTATGGCAGCCGGCAGGCATGGTGCTGGAGCAGTAGCTGATAACTCATATCTTGATCTGCTAGGAGGCACAGAGAGCTAGCTGGGAATGGCATGGGCTTTTGAAACCTAAAATCCCCCCCCCCCAGTGACACACTTCCTCTGACAAGACCACACCTCCTCATCCTTCTCAAGCAGTTCCACCACCAGATCCAAACATACAAGTCTAGGGGGACAGTTCTCATTCAAATCACCATACTTTATCACAAATTGTATCCCGAGATTAAAATGAGATGTGTCAATAGCCTGCTTTTAAAACTCAAGCGCTACTTTATAATTGTACAGCGTCTGGTAAAGAAGAAGGGAAACATAAGGTTTACTGTGGTCTACAGGTCGGCACACGCCTCTCAAGAAGTTAGTATTCGGGCTTTCCGTGCCACATAGACTCTCTGTTCTAGTTGTTCTTCTCCTCCTCCTCTTCTTCTTCCTCCTTCTTCCTTTTCTTTCAGGTATCACATAAAACATAAACCCAGGGCTGGAGAGATGACTAAGTGACTAATGTTCTTGCTGCTCTTGCAGAGGACTCAAGTGCAGTTCCCAGCACCACAACCACCTGTGACTCCAGCTCCAGGGATCTGATGCCCTCTTCCGGCCCCCAGGACCACCCACAAGTTTGTACATGGTGGGGGGGTATGTGGGCACACACACACACACACACTCTCACACACACAAACAGATGAGTGAATAAGAAAATAGATCTTAAAGCACAATAAAGTCTTTCTTTTCTCAGAGGCCACACAGAAGCGGGGCCCAATTTATCCTGAGTAGGCCAGGGCTTGTAAAACTCTAAACAAGACCAAGTAAAAAGGAAGCAGAAACAGAGAATATGTGAAATTGATTCATAAAATAATGAAAATACCAGGAGCAACATGTAAATATTCATATATCACTAAATATGCCACTCTGGGCTGGAGAGATGGCTCAGCAGTTCAGAGTGCTCAGTGTGCTTGCAGAGGTCCGAGTTCTGTTCCCTGAACCAAGTCAGGAAGCTTGCAACCACCTGTAACTACAGTTCCAGGGGACCCAATGTCTCCAGCTATGGTGAACACTCATATGCACATCCTGTGTGCATGCAAGCACACGCACTGGCACATGAACACCTACAACTTAAAATATACAAATAAATCTAAAAAAAAAAAGAAAAAGAGAAAAACCTCCACTTTACCTGAAATTCATCAAAACATAGGAGAGAAGATTCTTGGCTGATTTCTTCAGCTATGGGTGCTATCGGGTCATATGACTTAGCCATGAATCCCACCTTCCTTTTTGGCAAACTCTGTTTAAGGCGATGTATCCCTTAGATGTGTGAAATAGAACAGACAAAACGTCATATTATTTAAGGAACCAGAACATATTTTTAATCTCTAAATGAAAATTAACTTGGACATAAAAATTAAGTCTACATTCCACATGCAACGGAGTTTAATCACCCCGATTCAATTATTGGAAGGAGTTGCATCATGCCTACTTCAAAACAAGTTATTCAAGTATTATAGTCTTAAAACTGTAAGGGAAAGTCAAATTCATTCGTCTCATTTGGGATCAGTTGATGGACGGCAGTGATTGGAGGCCAGATGCATCAGTGGACTGCATGGTCCTGAGGTTGAAGAGCAGAGAGCAGAGGCAGGAGATTGGCCTGGGAAAAATACACATCTTGTCGAGCATATCTAATCGGAATTTTCTCTCATCTCCATCCGAAAACACAAGCCATCCCTGCCTATTTGCTGAATTTACACCAAACACTAAAAATTTGCGGTAGGGGGCAATGCTCTTACTCTAGAGAGTTACAGCTGACAGGCAAACGGTACAGACAGTGAAATAATCTACAAACACCACAGGTTAGGCAAGACAACACATTTGGATCCCACCAATGGAAGGTGATGCAGGAGGATCAGAAATTATATCGGGCTGTCTCAAAAGGTAAACAAGAAACTTGGGCGTGGTAGCATGCGCCTTTTATCCCAGAACTCTGAGACAGAAGCAGGCGGAACTCTGAGTTCAAGTCCAGCCTGGTCTACATGTAGATCAAGTTTCAGGACAGCCAGGGCTGCACAGAGAAACCCTGTCTCAAATAAACAACATTAAATTAAATTTTAAAACCCAAGAAAGACAGGAGAGAAAGACCAGTAAATGGAGCTAAAAAAAAAAATCTACGAGCAAATGCAAACTGAATGGCTCCCAGACAGGAAGAACAGTAAGGAACCTGATCAAAAGGAACTTCCTGAATCAGCGTGCTGCTTTACCGGGTTCACCAAGCCTGCCCCTCCGCTCTAATTATGGAGTACTAAATTGGTCTAACATTGCTAGATCCCCTCCCTTTTCCATATACCATGAAACAAAAGATATCAAAGAAAATCTCACTTTAAGCAGAAGCCTCTGGGTTTTTTTTGGGGGGGGGGGGTTGTTGTTGCTGTTGTTGTTGTAAACACCACCACCAACTTGTATGTTTATTCACTGGGAAGGAAAATGATTTCGTAGCCGTTGAACTGAAAACAGCTGCTTGGAATCCCGGACTTACTTCTGTGCACATCTAGCATGAAGCCGTGAAAATGGACCCGCTTTTTTCTCTTTGTCTCCACATACGCATAAAATATGTCCATCACCATTGTTTTTCCTGTACCTTAAAAATAAAAATAAAAAAAAAAATTAGGAATACCATTGAACAGCATGTGCTGATTACACTAATGATTGTTCATTAGCCCTGAGATAATGAGACTGCTCTTCCGCTGGGAAGCCAGAGGCTGTCGCTCTGCTCAGATGGAGGAGGCACTTGTTTTCCCGGCTAAACTGCTCTCACAGCCTGATTGTCGCTTTTCCCTCAGATTCCTGTTCGTAGTCAACATTAAGAGGTGTGCCTATAACCTGGCATGACTTGTGGGTCGTTCTTCTGTCTTTTCTTCTGAAAGACACTAGAATGAATTAATCTATTTGGTGTTACTTCATAGTGGTGAGTGTGGGAAATTCAGAAGTCAAAAGTAAGACTATCAAGAG
>JADRCH010000046.1:2342866-2355815 GCA_019843965.1 Rhynchomys soricoides
CCCCCCCCCCACACACAGCAGGAGGTGCAATTGCTAAAATTCAAAGGCAGCTAGCTCATCAAGAAGGAAGACACAGGCTAGTCTTGGGGTTTTCCTCCACTCCAGAAAACACCAGGCCTGGGCCACCTCAACACCAGGCTTTTTTCATATGTGAAAATGAACTTCCCAGTCAGACGTTTCATAAAAGGGCTCACTTCAATTGAAAAGTGACTCTTTGCAAAAGCTGCAGCTAGAAGAAGCGACCGCAGATTCTCCATCATTACATTTACCAAAAAGAGTAACGCAGTAATTCTGCTCACGCAACACTGGTTCAGAAAAGCTCTTGAATAATCTAATCAAAAAGGTGAGGAACTTATACTCGAACTTGATATGTGTGCAAACCCTCTTCCAAATGGGCTTGAAATAGAGCAAGGTCGTCATGTCAGTTGGAAGCTAGCCTAAGTTGCTGAGATAAATGAACAAAAAGTAAAAACAGCAGACTCTCTTCATGATACCTAAATATGTGTGTGAACAGTAAAAGCTGACTTGCTTCAGTGATGGCCCAGACGCTGGCTGCTCTTCCAGAGGACCCCGGTTCAATTCTCAGCACTGATGGCAGCTCACAATCATCTATAACTCCAGTTCCAGGGGATCTAACACCACTTTCTGGTCTTCTTGAGGATCTGGTCCTTCTTGAGGATTCTTGAGGATCGCATACATGTGATGCACAAACATACATGCAGGCAGAACACTCAAACATGTTTAATTCATTAATTCTCAAAAAAAAAAAAAAAAAGTAAAAACTGAGAAGCCCTGCCCCAAAAACAGTCCTCATAAGAAAACTGCAGTTATTTTATGAATTAGACAAATGATATGTCCAGACACACTGGACAAGGAATCAAGGATAAAGAAAGATAATCAAGTCATGGAAAGGCCAGAAACCATGGGCACTGTGGCCCGCACCTGCCATGAGTCTCAGGACAGTCTGTCTCGAAGGGGTTCCGTTCCCTTCCCACAGCCTCCTCACTTCCTGTCTTTCTACCCTGTTTCAAGATGAATGAGGCGGAAAGGCAATGGTGGTGCTCAGAGGTAATTTCATGAAACACTTCTTTTAGAATGCAACACTTTAAAATCAACAGGGATTTATCCACAAAGTCAGAAAAGGCAGCAGGTGGAAAGGAAATGTAATAAAAGAAACAAAAAAATTAAGAAATCAATAAACCAAAAGCTAAATCACTAAAAACATTAATATATACACATATGTATGCACACATACACAAATATATACATACCCATTTATATACACACATATATACACATATATTACATTAATATGTATATTTGTTATATATGATTTATATAATTATATATAACTAATACAGTAACATGCATTAATAAAGCATATATGTATATACATATTGTATATATATTTAACATTTATGAATAGATGAGAGGAAACTCGAAGCAACGGCTGGAAGCAGCAGCACACAGCACGTCACTTATGTGTGTTTCCCTAAAGGACCTTGGAGGTACTTTTCAGGTAGATATTCAAGTGTTTGGTTTCAATGCCATCTCCAGCCAGGCTCCAGCTGGGTATGTGAGGGGCCTTTGGAGACCCGGGAGCATAGAGGCACTCAACCACAAGTCACCGTGGCACATACCACAACCCCAGAACGCCAAGGCCAGTCTCAGCTACACAGAGTTTGAGGCTAGCTCAGATTAAATAGGACCCCCATCTCAAAAACTGAAGCAATAGCAAGATAAAGATTGAATTCCTGTGTTCTGCTGGTGGGCACAGCAACGGCAAAGCCAACTGCTGTGGCACCATATGGCAGGCTCCCGGATTAAACACAATACAGCCGCTACCCGGCAACTCCACTTTGGGGTATATAGCATAGATGAAAGGGAGAAGAGAGACCAAGGTCTGTGCATTAATGTTCATATCAGCATTAGTCACAATAACGGAAGATGGAGTGGCTCAAAACGCCCTGCAATAAACAGATAACCACCTGTGGTATACACAGGTGAGGGAACGTTATTCAGCCTCGAAGAGGAAGAAAACTCTTGTGTGATTGGATTTTTCTTTTTTGCTCCTGAAAAAAAAATAATTTTAGTTTATTCATGATACATTCTTCAAATTACCTCACTTCAAACTAATAGCTTATGAAGTTGATTGTAAACTATACTGATGGTTTAAAAATGGGAAGAACATGAGAACAAAAATTCTAGGGGAAAAATTCTGGTGTGGAGAACAATATAGATAAATCTTGAAGATATTTTAATAAATGAAATAAGCCAGAGAGGAAAGTGGTTCCCCGTCTGTGAGGAACCTAGAGTAGTCAGACTCACAGCACAAAGGTGAACAGTGGTCCCCAGGGTCTTGAAGGCTGGCGAGACTGGGGAAGTGGAAACCAGGAATAAACATTCAAGTGACCAATGGCTCATCTGTGTCTGCACTACATCCCCAAAGAGACACAATATTGGGCACGGGACAGATGCTCAGCAGAATGCCCGTCAAGTGGTGAGGGCAAGGCCAGAGGACCTGGGGAGAAATGGAAGGAGTCCGACACTAACGTCTACCAAGCTCATAATGTAGCTTTATTCTCTAAGAATCATAAATTCAACCTGGTGTTTTCTCAACAGAGGAGTATTGCCAGGGGACCAGCTTTAACAATCTAAAGCCCTATAGTAAGAAGTCAAACACAACTCCCTAGTGGTTCCTTCTCTCCCCTGCAGACAAGGCTCTAAGCAGCATCTCCCATACCCCCTCCAGCGCCGGCCTCTCGGCCTTGGCCAGCTTCTGGAGTTCAGTGTGAGGGTAGAATGTGCCAGGCTGCTCCGGGTAAGGACAATAGGACATGTGCATCCACTCTTTTCTCATATTCCAGACAGATCATTAACCCTGCCGGCACCACTGCAGTGAGAGCTGAAGTTCCCAAACAATGGAAAGAAGAAAGGAAGGGTGAGAGGGAGGGGAAGCTGCCCCTGTGGTAGAGTCTGCAAGGCTAAACCTCAAGATTAAGGAGTGTTAAAATGTTACGAACCAGAGCTAAGTTATCACAGCTATCTTCAGTCCCTTTGAAAGCCATCGTAGGAAACTAGGTTTCAACCACAGTTGTCTTGCCTGGCTGCAGCCCAACCTGTGGCCCCAAATATGCATTTACTTACAACTTCCTTTGTTCTGCAACTATAAGAATCTTGTGTAAGCACTTCCACAGTGGAGTGAAGTGTTTGGGGAACCCAAGTCTGTGTTTTTAGGCCCTGGCTGCTTATTTGGCTCCAGAAAACAATGGCTTCTTCCTCTCTTTGAGCTGGGAACTGGGATTCTGCCTTGACAGTAGTCTTCTGGTCAAAGGCTTGTGACAGAACCAGTTAACATGCCAAGAGTGGGGTTCCAAACCACCACCACCACCACCACCACCACCACCACCACCACCATCACCACCACCACCACCACCACCACCACCACCACCACCACCACCATCACCACTACCATTAGAGGCTTTCAGCCTCTATACGTAATGAGCTAAATAAAAATTACTGAAAACAGTTTTTCTTGGTCTGCTGCTGAGTCTTGTAATGCTAACTACTAGCCCCAAGGTCTGGTTGCCCCCAGGGATAAGGAAATCTTCACATACGCAGAGTGATGCTATGTAACCGTGGTGGTTTGAATATGCTTGGTCCAGAGAGTGCCACTATTTGGAGGTGTGATCTCATTGGAACAGGTGTGGCCTTGTTGGAGGAAGTCTGTCACTGTGAGTGAGGCCTTTAAGAACTTCATCCTAGCTCCCTGGAAGCAAGTCTTCTCCTTGTAGCCTTCAGATGAAGATGTAGAACTCTCAGCTCCTCCTGTACCATGCCTGCCTGGATGCTGCCATGTTCCTACCTTGGTGATAATGGACTGAACCTCTGAACTTGGAAGCCAGCCTTCCTTTGTGGACGGGGACAGTATGAGGACAAGATATAGCTACTAGTGTCTCCCAGTTTCAATGGCAGATTTGTCAGGATTTGCCTCCGGAGGATTTAGATTTTTAAGGCTTACAGGATTAGGATTTTAGTTGTTGCACCCAGAGACTGAGTTTCCATTGTTTCTGAACTAAATTTGTGTGGTGTTTTTCTTCTCACAGAGACTTGTCTGGGTTCTCAGGAGTAAGATATGGCAGCAAAGCATGGGTTTGCCTGACAGGCACCACAAAGCCCGTGGGGGTATTGAAGCATGGGGCTGGCATGGTAGCGACCTGCCAGTGGGGACCTAGTGAGCTGGGTGGAGAGATCGTGGAGCTCTGACTCAGGGCTCCACGGGATGAAAGCAGGTCAGCCATTGCTCACCAGTGCATGGCCAGCCAGGCCGCCAGAACAGAGAGTTGCTGGCACAAGCGCAGGAACGTGCCAGTTCTCTTTTTAATATTTCCCACAACAGGTGGCGAACCAACATGTTGGGCAAGAATCCACTAGAAATTTAAGATTATTAGCCTGAGAGTTAGAGTTTTATATTTTTTTGAGTAGCTGGGTAGCGCTAGGACAAATTACATGGACTCAAGTGCGGGAACTTTGAAACAAAGAAATTGTTCCCAGGCTCTGAAGTGCCCTGCTTGGGGGGTGTGGGGGGGAGTGTGCAGGCTGATCTGAGCTAGACAGCTGTAAATGAAGTTGCCTAATCCTTGAGGCAGAGATGGATTGAACTGTGAATTTATAATATTGGGATTATTTGCTTTTAGGAAAGATTTATATATAGATTTTTGTCCGAATCACGTGGAAAATTTCACACTCAGTTAGGAACTAGGATAGGGAAAATTAGTCACTAACTCCAAGTAGAGAGAGCAGTGAACAGGTATTAATTAATAATGTCTGTGGCTCCAGGCAGAGAGCCGAACAGATAGGTGGTATAACAGGATGGCTGCTCTAGGCAGAGAGCCAAACAGAAAGATGGTATAAAGATATATTGCTCTAATACGCCTCACAGGATACTCAAATTCTGTGTAACATGGGCTCTATAGGAATCTTGGGTTATTATCCTGCTTGGCAAAATAAAACAGACCTAAGAATAGGCACATAGAGTATTTTAGTTTACTTCATTTGTTTTGGATTGTTTTAATTTTAAAAATGGGTGAGATTGTGAGTTTTGTGGTTGTATTATGCCTTTGGGAGAGGGGTCAAATATAAAGGTTTTTCTGGTTGCTGGTTCAAGGATATGTTGATTTGGGGTAAAGGTTTTGTCTTGCATTTTTAGAAAAGGTGATTAGTGTCTATACACCTTCCAGAGTAATAGGAATCAGATTTGATAGAGGGAGACCCCCAGAGAACTAGATTCCAGAGAATCAAACAAAAAGGTTATCTTGATGATACTAAAATTTTGTTTGGAGATTTGTATATTACATAATATACAGCCTTGGTGAGTCTCATTGTCAGACATGCTGAACTGACCTGCTTGGACTCCTGATGTCTTGGACTTTCAGCCAGATCCAGTCAGGACACAGGCATCAGAGACTAAATCAGTCGTTGGTGTGGCCTTCTTAAGGCCAACAACTCCCCTACTTTCCCTCCCCTCCCCCTTTCAAAATATCTCAACACCCATATTCAACTTGAAGAAGTTATGGAGAATCGTCGTCCCAGTTCCCTGAGCTTTGGGGCTGGAGGTGGCTATCATAGGTTGTCTTTCTAGGGAATTTAGAAATGGCCATAATTGGAACATGGAGGAAATAGCTAGAATTGATTGTATAGCCATAATCTTAATTGGTAGAAATCTTTATGATTGTTACTAAGTTGAAGTCATAATTTCTTATTTTGTTATAGAATTTATTTTGATGCAAAATCAAGGGTTTTATTGGTATAAATTTCATTTATTAATACAAAAATTTTGAAAGTACAGGGCTTAGACCCAGTCCTTCTATAACTGTTTTTAATAAACTGATCTGAGATGATTAAGCCTTTAAGTTAATGGCCAAATAGCAAATTCATGGCTCTGAGTTTATTGTTAGGGTATTTTCAGATAGTTTAATTAGAAATAGCTGAGAGTAGTTAACCGAGAACAGTCCTAATTACATAGATAGTTGGTTTTCAAAAATGTCAGAAATCCACAGAATGAGACATTTAATGTTATTTATTCACTTGTTGAGACAAGTCTGATTCTGACAGCAATTCCTTTCTTGGATTCAAAGAAGAAATTGAGCATCAATGGAGTTGTACCAATTGTGGTGAGACAGCCACTAGGCAAGAATCGCCTCATTTCATCTACAGACATAATCCTGGCCAGAAAAAGGATACAATTTACAGGTTAGGAGAGTTTGGTTCTGCTAGTCCTTAATTTCCTGTTTCTCAAAGGTCTGTCAGATGATCCTGGGCCAGAACGCTGAAGACTGATGCTCCAACTTCCTGACTTACTGGGGCTGTATAGATAGGCAGCTGTCTCTACAATTTGTCTTGGTTCTGGAATATTTTCAGTTTATGTTGTTCATTCTCAGATTTCTGGCAGGGTTGAAAAACTACTTATAGTCTCCTAGCCAACCCAGGCTATTTACTTTGAGAGAACAGATTTGAGAGGACGGTTTTCAGATGGCATACAATCTAAATCCAGGACATAAGTCAATGTAGAATCATAGTCTTTTAATTTAGGATACATGGCAATGTTCTATCTTAATGACAAAATTGATGGACTTAGTATTAAGTCTATATTTTATAAATTACAAAACAGTAATAGTTGTGCTCTACTTATATTTGAGAGAAAGGTTTTTTATTAGAACAGAAAGGGGAAAGTGTTGTGGATAGCCCTGAGGTTGCTAGTATTTTTATGTTAATTCCGCTCTCCCTGGAGGGGCTGTCTGGAATGAGGAATGAGTCACTACTGGGGTGGCTTCTTGTGAACCTCCCCAAATGAATAAACGGACCAATCACTGGGCGAGTAGGCGGGACTTCTGGGTTAGACGGAGGAAGAGAGGAAGCAGGAGAGTTAGGTCCTTTTAGGACGGAGACAGCATGAGGACAAGATGTAGCTACTAGTGTCTCCCAGTTTCAATGGAG
Source organism: Rhynchomys soricoides (assembly GCA_019843965.1). Classification (NCBI taxonomy): domain Eukaryota; kingdom Metazoa; phylum Chordata; class Mammalia; order Rodentia; family Muridae; genus Rhynchomys; species Rhynchomys soricoides. The sequence goes on from JADRCH010000046.1 coordinate 2,349,863, forward strand.
GGTCTGTCAGGATTCACCTCCGGAGGATTTAGATTTATTAAGGCTTACAAGATTAGGATTTTAGTTGTTGAGCCCAGAGATTGAGTTACCATTGTTTCTGACTTAAAAATAAATAAATAAATAAATAAATAAATAAATAAATAAATAAATAAAAGTTGCCTTGGCCATGGTGTCTGTTCACAGCAGAAAAACCCTAAGACAGAAGTTGGTACCAGGAGTGGGGTATTGCTGTGATAGCCTTGACCATGCTTTTGTATAGAAGAATGTAGGTTTAGAGACTTTGGATTTGGAAAGCAGTGGAATGCTTTAAGTGAGGCTTAATGGGATATCCTAATAGGAATATGGAAGACTTTGTTGATGATTGAACTTTGAAGATGATTTGAACTGTGGAAGCTGGGCTCTAGAGGAGAAGAATTCTAGCATGTGGCCAAGGGACTGTTCTTAGGATGTTTTGATTAAGTAGTCACTGTTTTTTTCCCCTTGTATGAACAGTCTGCGGGAGACTCAGGTGAAGAGAATCAAATTAATTGCATTGACAAAGGAGATCTCAAAACAATCCAGTGTAGACTCTGTGCTGTGGTTTAGTCTCACGAAGAGCATTATAATGAAGCATAGCAAGCTTAGAAAAAAAATACAGAATGTGTAGTTTACGTAATAAAAAGGCACCAGGAAGTGAAATGGAAATGAATCCTGTGCTCAGAGAGATAAAGATATTAAGGGAGTGGTGATCTCAGGGCAAGATCCCACCCACCTAAGCTTCATGTTTGTGTCTGCAGTTGAACAAGAAATGGTTTGGACTTTTAATCTGGAATGAACTACAATCCAGAAATGGAGGACACACTTGGGATCCAGCTCTTGAGGCTGGAAGACACGGGCTTTTGATCTAGCTCTGTTTTGAGGAACAGTGGCCATGAGAAGCTTAGGTCCAGGCATGGCGGTGCACACCTTTAATCCTAGGAGACCAGATCTGTTGAGTTCAAGGCCAGCCGGGACAGAGCAAGCTTTAAGTAAAGGAAAGCTTAAGTCCAGATATGGTGGTATACACCTTTAATCCCAGCATTTAGGAGAAAGAGTCATACAGATCTCTAAGCTCAAGATCAATCTACAGAGCAAGTTTCAGGACAGCCAAGCTTAGGCACTGAGGGAATTGGGAAACAGAAAGCAGGCAATAGAATAAAGGGGACCAGGCTAGAAAGACGGCTCAGCGGTCCTGAGTTCAATTCCCAGCAACCACATGGTGGCTCATAACCATCTGTAATAGGATCTGAAAACCTCTTCTGCTGTGTCTGAAGACAGCTACCGTGTGTTCACATTCATAAAACAAATAACTCATTAAAAAAAGTTTTGTTTTGTTTTTTTTAAAAAGGAGGGGGACCATGTTTCAGCCCCAGTAAGCAGCAGAACTTGGCAGCTTTGGCCATGTTGCTCTGGCATTACAATCAAGAATAGAAGGGACTACTGGGACAATTGATGCAGGTTAGCTGGAGCTAAGAAATTGGCCATGATTAAGAAGAGACCAGCATCACTGAGGTGAAAGCTTCTGAGAAGTGTTTTCTGAGAACACAAAGAAGCTGTATTCCAGAGATATCCAAGGTTGTACCCCATGCTGTGGCTGGACTTGGTAATATGTAAGAGTCACACAGATGGTACTGGTTTTGAAGGTATGAAGGGGTCATAGAAAGCAGCTGAGGCTTGGCACTGTGAGAGGCCAGGGAAGGCCACTGGTGAAGGTGCAGCCTCAGTTGTAGTTGACAGACCAGGACTGAAGGAGTCATGCAAAGAAGTTGAGACTTGGCACCATGAAGGGAGCCTACGAGAGGCTATTGGTGAAGCCTAGTTTCAGTGAAGACCCCAGTGTATTGGAGATGTCAGTACCATGGGATGACCACCAAGAACAGCAGCAGCAGTGAAGTAGAGTTATCCAGAGCCTAGAGTGCTTGCTACAGAGGGCAGAGCTAGAAAAGTGATGCCAGCCCTTTGGAGGAGCCCAGAAGATCATGTGTGGATCCCAGACATTGGAACAAGATGCTATAACATTGAAGTTCCCTTGGAGACCCCAAGATTTTAGAGATGCCAGAGCCATAGGATATCTGCTGAGGAAAGCTGCTAACAGGAAGTAGAAACCAGCTCAGGAGAAGTTTGTTGCAGTCAACAAAGATGAAAATGGAGTTGGAGATCTGAAGACTGCCTTGCTATCAGCCATGGAGATGCAGAGTGTGGAGTCTGCCCAGCCGGCTTCCTGTCTTGCTTTGGAGATTACAGTTAAGTGACTGGCTGAATCTTAGAAGAGACTTTGAACTTTGGACTTTTAATATTGTTGAGAGTGCTATAGACTATGGGGACTTTTGAAGTTGGAATATATGTCTTTTGCATTAAGCTATGGCTAGATATGATCCCCATAGACTCCTGTGTCTGAACAAGCCTATGGGGGCCAGGGAGTGGAGTGTGGTTTGAATATGCTTGGCCCAGGGAGTGGCACTACGTGGAGGTGTGGCCTTGTCAGAGGAAGTCTGTCACTGTGGGCATGGGCTTTAAGACCCTCATCCTAGCTTCCTGGAAGACAGTCTTCTCTTAGCAGCCTTCAGATGAAGATGTAGAACTCTCTGCTCCTCCTACACTGTGCCTGCCTGGATGCTGCTGTGCTTCCAGCCATGATAATAGACTGAACCTCTGAACCTATAAGCCAGCCCCAATTATAAGAGTTGCCTTGGTCATGATGTCTATTTACAACAGTAACCTTGCTCCTTAATTAAAACTAATGGTTGAATAAAGATGCCTACAGCCTATAGTTGGGATGAAGAGAGAGGTAGGCAGTGTTTTGGTCCCTGGGCTTGGAATCTGAGGAGGACCATGAGGGGTAAAAGAAGAAGATGGAGAGAGGTGAAAACATGGCCATGAGGGCTCAGTTGGATTTAAGAGCAGTCCCAGGTGGAACATGTAAGTCATAGGTCAGGGTTATTGATAGGGAAGTAGATACTAATAGCTTAGAGCGTAGACAGCTGCCCAGCTCTGGTGCTTTAAAGGCCTGTCATAAATATAAAGGGTTTGCGTCTTTTATCTGGGAACTGAATGATCAAAGGTTGTGTAGAAACCCCTGACTGAGATTAAAATATACTACAAGAAGTTTTCTTGAATGTTGAGCTACAATGTTAATCCACCAACTTAAAAACCAATCCTGTGGAGGTTCCTTGGATGTAGGGTGCACCCAAGTCCCTTGTTTCTACCCACCTGTGAATAAAGAGTACACTCCAGAGGGTAGCATAGAATGCAAGACAGTGGCAGAACAAAGGATAGCCAGTGGGATTAGGAAGCAGATAGCCTCCTTCACTGTAAACCCCCTTAGATTTGGCAGCTGATTCTCAAGTCCAAAACGGGAAGAGTAAGAGTTAATTAGGGAGGCATTCTGAGACTGTTTTTCTAGCCAGAGAGCCCCCCAAAATGAGAACTTGACACTTTTTATTACTACCCTTTCTGAGTATTCTAAACTGGCTCTCACCAACAAAAGTTATCTCACTTCCTATTCAAGGTTGGTTTCTTTTCTCCTCTGTATTATAAAGGTATTTTAGCCAACGGTTATGTGCTCCAGCCTGCATTGAACATCCCTGATTATATTCTGTCTCTGTCTGTCTATGTCTCTCTCTGTCCCTCTCTCTCTGTCTCTGTCCCTCTGACTTTCTCTGTCTCTCTCTGACACACACACACTCTGTCTCTCTGTCTGTCTCTGTCTGTCTCTGTCTGTCTCTCTCTCTCCTAGCCTCCCTCCCTTCTTCCCTCTTTGTTTTGTTCGAGACAAGGCCTTACAACATAGCCCAGGCTAGCCTCAAGCTCACACTCCTCCTGCCTCAGCATCCTGAGTGCTAGGGTCACAGGTCTTCGACTCCTTTGTGGGTAGTTTTTTCAAGAACTCTGAAGCATTGTTCATAGTGCATCTCCGTTCAATCAGACAATCCCAGCAACCTTCAGCAGTCTTGTTTGTCAGGCCCTTCTGTATAAGTCTTTACTAACCATCTCCATTTATGGTTCGGTGGTTAAGGTAACAGGAACAACAAAGAGCAGATCTTTTGCAATGACTGAACATGAAAGGGAATGTTCAGGAACTGTGATGTTCTCCCAAAGAGCAAGGGTGGGCCAGAGTGAGGCTTTGAGCAGTGTCCCAGGCACAGAACACTGAGGAGCACCTGCTGTAAGTAAGGAGGAGCATCACCCATCTGGAAACTCACTAAGACCAGCAGAGGAGCTGAGAAAAAGCAAGTCTGCCCAATGTGCAAAACCAGGAGAGTGAGGAAATACCACCACTGAGGCCCTAACGTTGTCTACTAACTAATGTAAGGGAAACTGCAGGATGGTGCTGAGGCAGGAGGATCATTTGAGTCCATAAGACCCTGCTTCAGGGGTTCTGGGGAGATAACAGTAATAGCCAGGTCATGACTCTAAGGCTTAGATCATGAATAGAAATGTGCGTGGAAACTAAAAAGTGAAAAGGAATAAGCTCATTTTTTAAAAGCAGCTTAGAGAGCAGCACTGTAATGCGGTCCTGCCTATCTAGTCACCTACAGATGACTTCCGTCCTATGGGTCGCCCCAGTGTAAAGTGTATATACCGTCTTGTGTGACAGCACTTCTGCCTTAAACTGCAGCCCCAGCCTAAGAGCATCAATGGCGGAAGCTCGTGGCTGTCCCTCCCTCTCACGTCAGACTCCTCATCCTGTTCCCCTCCGCTTCGAGACTGAGAGGAGTGGACACGGAAGTTTTATCCCTGCGGGAAAGCTACAGAACCCCCTGACTGGCCCACTGACACTTGTTTATCACTTACCAACGTCTCCATAAACGTACAGGCCCTTTGGAGGTTTGTTCCTTGAAAAAAGCTGCAAATTAAGAACAAATTACAAATTTTCTACCATGCAAATGATTACATACAATCATACATACATAATGTTCCCAACTGTGCTATATATAGGACATGGAGGGGGCAATTATATACAGTAAGTAGAAAAAAACCTGGTGTGAAAATCTGCAAAGCCAAAATATTATGCAGCCTTTAAAAGGGAGGTATTCTTGATAGACCCGGACATAGATAAATCTTGAAGACATTGTATTAGTAAAATAAGCTGGTCTCTAAAAGATAAAATGCTTCTGACCTGTGTTACGGGGTGGGGCAGAAGCATGGAATCACTGCTCAGGGGATACAGTGTCCCATTTGGGTAACATGAAGAGACGGGTAGGAGAAACAGAGCTGTGTAGTGCGAAGTGCGTAAGATGGCCAACATGGTGACAGATGCCTGTAATCCCAGCACACAGGAGGCTGAGGCAGGAGGATGTCTGGGTTATACAACCAGACCTGTGACTTAAAGGGCAAAGCCTGAAAGAGCAACTCAGAATCCAATCCGTAACACTTTTGTTTCTGTTGTCTAGCCCATGGGCTCATTTAACTGGACTAATTCCATCTCCTGAAGTGGGCCACACCCTGGTACAGGCCAGGCAACGGGTCTTCTCCGCTTTGATTCCAACATATTCACAGCTTCCCTGTGTCCCCTGCAAGTCACTCATAAGACACCACTGAAAACAGATTCCCACCTGCCAACATCCAGGTTCTCTCTCTCTCTCTCTCTCTTTCTCTCTCTCTCTCTCTCCTCTCTCTTTCTTGTGTGAAACATTGTGTCACTTGGATTTCAACTTGCCAACAAAAAAAAAAAAAAGGATTACACCCTTAAACAATTTTAGAAAAATATCATATTTGAAACCTAACATAAAACCTAAAAAACCTCTACATATTTTGCAATGTTAGAAATCTCTCTCTTGGGGAGGGGGGTTAGGATAGGGGATTTGAGGGGGGGACTGGGAAAGGGGATAACATTTGAAATGTAAATAAACAAAATATCCAATAAAACAAGAAGGAGAAGAAGAAGGAGAAGAAGAAGAAGAAGAAGAAGAAGAAGAAGAAGAAGAAGAAGAAG
>JADRCH010000046.1:2355825-2385081 GCA_019843965.1 Rhynchomys soricoides
AGAAGAAGAAGAAGAAGAAGAAGAAGAAGAAGAAGAAGAAGAAGAAGAAGAAGAAGAAGAAGAAGAAGAAGAAGAAGAAGCCTTAAAGAGGAAAGGTAGTGGCTGTCTCCCAGGAAGGAGGGGCTGTGGAGGCCGCAGTTGGCTTTCTGACCTCTCTGAAGAAGGATAACTAACACAGACAGACAAAACTGTCCCAGCACTACTATGTAACCTTGCACAAAAAAAAAAGAAATCAAGCCGGGCAGTGGTGGCGCACACCTTCAGTCCCAGCACTTCGGAGGCAGAGACAGGCGGATTTCTGAGTGCGAGGCCAGCCTAGTCTACATCATGAGTTCCAGGACAGCCAGGGCTACACAGAGAAACCCTGTCTCAAAAAACCAAAAAAAAAAAAAAGAAAAAAGAAAAAAGAAAATCTCTCTCTCTCTCCCTCCCTCTCTCTGTGGTTTGGTTTTTTATTTGTTTGTTTGGCTGGTTTGGTTTTGTTTTCCAGATACAGTTTCTCTGTGTAGCCCTGGCTGTCCTGGAATTTTCTCACTAGATCAGGCTGGCCTTGAACTCACAGAGATCTGCCTGCCTCTGCCTCCTTGAGGGCGGTGATTCAAGGTGTACACCCCAATATCCAGCTAGAAATCTTTTGAAAGCAAGTCTGCACTGGATAACTGGGGTGTCATGGCCTGGGTAACTGCTGCCTGTCTAGCCAGCCATTTTCGCTGATGTTACTGTTACTAGGAAACGGTCTCATGCCTGAGTTGACTGCACATTGTTATGTTCTGTGCTTTGGTGTTCTTGGAAACCAATCACAACAGAGGTCCGTTAGAATGCTTTGTATAGTCAGCCACAATAAGCTTGGGCCTGAACCAACCACCCGGCAGCACTTCCTGCACCTGCGCAGGAGCTGTTATGGGTTTTGCCCACATATGCTACCCCTGGGATGGACCCTAATAAGAGAGACACCTGCACCAATGTAAAAACCCATCTGGAGTAACATTTCTAGTTTGAGTAGGGATCGAGTAAAGTTTTAAGTTCCCAAGACCTCCCTGGGAATTGACATCCTACTTGGCAGAAAGACTCATGTTCTTGGGTAAATGACATCCTAGTTGGCAAGATAAAACATGAATGATAGGCAAGGCAAGTCCCCCGCCGCAGGTGAACACCTCAACCCATGAGACCAGGGTAAATGCACAACAAAGACATGTTCCTAAGAACGCCACCCATCCCTAAATCCTGATTGGTGAAGTAACTTGGCACAGACATTTGTGAATTTCAGGCTTCACAGTTCTGTAGGATTCTGGCTCGTGGTCACAGTCAGCTCCCAAGTCTGGTCTGCGGCCCTGATTGAACAATCCTAGAGTGAATGCTCAACAAACTATCACTGTCTGACTGAGATTGGTGTTTGTGTGGTTTGTGGGGCGACTCCTGGATCCCAATGTGGGGGTGTTGTAATTCATAATTCTTCAAGATACGTTTTGTAAGAATAATTATATTGTTACTGCTGTTCTTTGTTTGTTTTAAAGACTGTATGCCTTTGTATTGGCCTTGGTTGGCCTGAAACTTGCTATGCTGGCCAGACTGGCCTTGAACTCAAAGGTCCCCAGTTCTGGGATTAAAGATGTAAGCACCACACCTGGAATAGTTTTTCTTTCTCTGGTATTTGTTGAAGCCGGTTCCTCCAGCATAGCTGTGGCCATTTTGTTCCATGCCTGCCAATCATTTCTTATTGTTGCTGATACAGAAAAATAGCTTGACTCAGAGCAGGGCCAATCTGACCATGTACCCTGCTATGCTCTTTTCTTTCCTTCTTGCTCCAGCCCCGCTTGCTCTGGCCCAAAGATTTATTTATTTATTATATGTAAGTACACTTTAGCTGTCAGACACACCAGAAGAGGGCATCAGATCTCATTACAGACGGTTGTGAGCTACTATGGTTGCTGGGATTTGAACTCAGGACCTCTGGAAGAGCAGTGAGTGCTCTTAACTGCTGGGCCATCTCTCCAGCCCCCCCGCTATGTTTGATGGTTTGTTGATCCTAAAAAATTCCACAACCATAAGCTCCACTTAGGACCAACCAGAATAAAGGTCAGTTAGAACTGTTCTATCTAGCTGGCCAAAATAGCCTCTGTCAGAGCTGACCACTGGGCAGCACTTCCTGTATGAGCTCCTTGTGAGTTTTTGCCTTTATAAACTGGCCCTGGGAAACAGTCATGGCTCCCACCCAAGTCTAGGCTAAATCCCTCACCAATCAATCACGGGGTGTACATTCAATAAGCCAGCTCTGTTTGACTGAGATTGGTGTCTGGGTGGTTTGTGCAGCAAGTTTCAGACCTTAACAGTATTGTTTACGTGATGCTATCAATATACGTTAAATAGACAAAATTCAAGTTAGAAAAAACAATAAAGTCGGAAGGAGGGCTTTGTTGGAGCTCAGCGTTTCTAGCATTGAGGATGAGATGGACGTCTCAATGACAGAATGCTTCCTAGCTAATGTAATGGCTGGGACTCCATGCTCAGTCCTTCACAGAGAAGCACTTATGGGCCTATCTTCCTTCCTATTCAATATGTTTTAGAAAAAGCACCTGTCAGAGTTTTGTACGCTACATATACAGTTTATGTAGCATTGCTTTACATATTTTTAAATACTCTTTATTAGGTTTTTGAAATTCCATATTTACTTCCCATTCCTCTTCATAAATTAAATTTAATTTGGGCTTGGTTTGGTAAGTTTTTAGGGGGCAAGGATGTTTTGGGTTTTGAGAGAGGGCCTTACTATGTAGCCTTGTTTGGTCTGGAACTTTCTATGTAGACCAAGCTGGACTTAAAAATCACAAAGATCCTCTTGCTTCTGCCTCTGAGTGCTGGGGCTGAGGCCCTACGTTGGACCTTATATGTTTTTAAGTGGTAAAGAGATACTGCTAGGTATCCATAGCAACCTTACCACTTGGAGGCTCAAGCAAGAGGAGTTTGAGTTCAAGGCTAGCCTGGGCTACTTGTCTCAAAACAAAAAAAAAATAAGGATGAGATATAGCTGTTTGGTAGACCTCTGCCTATTCACGTGTCCCTGGATTTAATCCCTACACACACACACACACACACACACACACACACACACACATACACAGCTGATAAACAACATAGAGACTCAGATCACTTAATTTCAAACCTGGATACCAGGTAGCACACCCCTTTAATCACAGAGCCCAGGAGGTAGAAGCAGACTGATCTCTGTGAGTTTGAAGCCAGCTTGGTCTGCAAAGCTAGTTCTGGGACAGCCAGGGCTGTTATACAGAGAAACCCTGTCTCAAAAAAAAAAAAAAAAATTAATTGAAGTAAAAATAAACCCCGGATACTGTCTAGCGATAAAGGTGAAGCACAGTCTATTCAAATGACACTTACGTCTTTATGGCAGTTAGGTATTTCTATGTGTGTAAGCAGAGGGACTACGTGCAGTTTACAGCATATATGTTGAAGTCAGAAGACAACCGTTGGGAGTCAGTTTTCCCCATCCACCATGGGAATCCCAGAGATCAAACTAGGGTCATCGGGCTTGGCAGCCAGCAAATACACCCACCGAGCTCTCCAACGGGCCCTAAATGATAGTGCACACAATGGCCTTGCTCTCAGGGGGCATGGCCCTCCTGCACCTCTATATTTTGACTATCATCATCCTGGGCCCTGTACATACCATAGTCCCTCTATAGACCTATTGATAAGATATTAGCCATAACAGCTAATACTGAAAACATAAACCCATACTATAATGAAACCATTTAAGACTTGCATGGTGGAGCGAGGAGAACTGAAGAGATGCTTAAGAGGTTAGAGCACTTGCAGCTCTTGCAGGGCACTGGGTTTGATTCCCAGTACACACAAGGCATCACAGCCACCTATTTATTCTATTTCCAGGGGGATCCACATATCTGACCTCTCTTCTGGCACTATGTCATACATACACACAGAGAGAGAGAGAGAGAGAGAGAGAGAGAGAGAGAGAACAGCATACACAGAAAATAAAAATAATTAATTCCCAAACATCTAGACAAGACAGTTGGTTAGTAAGCTCAAACAGTTTTAGATCTAAATCTAGCCTGGGCTACAGCTCAGCAGCACACAACAGCCTGGCATGCACAAGCCCCAGGGTTCAATTCCTGGCAGCACAAATGAACTCTGTACCAACACAACAATGCTTTCAAGAACTTCTAGTTAGTCTGGTCTTGGTTCTCTGGGAACTTCTCAGTTTCCCTGAAGCTAACCAACATCCCTGTCCCTTTCCGATAATGGCTCCTGCTTCTCCATAGAGAGAAACAAGAAGGTGTCTTCCCTTGAGAAACTGCAGCCCCAACGGATCAGGTCCAGGGTATGCATTCAATAAATCACCCCTGTGTGACTGAGATCAGTGTCTGGGTGGTGTGTGGAGCATTTCCCGGGCCCCAACGCTGTGAATTGCTTTTGGTAGGATGGTTGTTCTGACAATATTAATCCCACCAATCCGTGAACACGGGTTGTCTTTCCATTTTTTCTAGAGTTTTCTCAATCTCTTTCTTCAGAGATTTTAAGAGAGTCTCGGGGTAGTCTCAGGCTTGCCTGGAGTTCACTATGTAGATGAGGCTGGCCTCATCTACCTCGGTGCTAGGATTAAAGGGAAGCATGACCATGCCTGGCTCTAAAGTTATTTTTTTTTAAATCGAGCTATGCACGATAACTTTCATCTACACTCTCTCTTCAGGGAGGTAAGGACCGGAAGTTCAAGGTCATCCTCGGCTACACAGAGAGTTCAAAACCGGCTTGAACTACTTGAAATCCTGTCTCAAAAAAAAAAAAAAAAAAAAAGCAGACAGACAACAGAAACCCCCACCTGCATATTGCTGTCCTAGATATTTGCTTTCCAACCCACTCCTTTGCTTTCACCGATGTAAACTCACCATGACCATCCCAAAGACTTACGTTTAATGATGTAGATCTTAGCTTTTGTTCTCTATGTCATTAAAATTTTTAACATTATAAATAATCCAAGGTGCTGGGCACATAATACACCCGTGTAATCCCAGCGCTCAGAAGGCAGAGGCAGGAGGATCTCAAAAGCAGGGCAAGTCTGGGCCACATAGCAAGACACTGTCTCAAAAAATAAAGGTTTGTTGTTGTTGTTGTTGTTGTAGTTGTTGTAATAATCCTACCCATAATGATCCAGGGTGGTTCTCATCAACGCTCTCAATTAAAAGGCACACGCTCTCCCTTTCTGGAATGTCCGCTCTACTTCTCCAGCACAGTTTCCATTAGGACATCTAGGTAATAGGGGTGTTGCTGTTAAGATAGAGTACTGTTTTCCATTTGTTTAAAGGCAGAATTATTACTTTTCCTGTTTCTCCCCATTTCCCCGGGACTGCATTATCTCCCCGAATGGCGGAATCGGAGACAATGATTCCAGCTGGAATGCTGAGCATACATAATTACATCTTTTAAAAACTGGCATTACAGCCTTCTCCACGGGGACCACTTTTGATAAAAGTACATCCTTCAGGTTTCTAAAGAGCTTTAAATACGAAAAAAAAAAAAAAACCAGAACTATATGTTAGCATCCATAAACTCTCCTTAAATGAAAATGTTGGGTTTTTTTTAATGGCTTTAGCTGATTTTTCAAAAGAGCCCTCCTAACCTAAACACATCAATTAGCTCAGTTTACTAGTGTAATTAAGCATATTTAAGTATCTAAATAAAGGGGCTTTCAGATTCTACAGCACACATAAGACATGGCGGCAGAGCAGCAGTTACAAGGCAGCCGTGGAGCTGTAGGCAGAACGGGGATGTGTCACCTCCCCCAGACACCTTCAGTAGTGTGTCCGCCTTGTTCAGACTCAGTCCTGTTGGCCTAATGTCATCGAGAAAAGCTGCTGCAGCAGACTGACGGTAAGCTCAGAAGTTCACAGTGCTCCTCTGGTGTAGACACGGCCCTGAATGTGCCGACCTAAACCCTGATTCTCACAGTTTGTATTTTAATTTAATAAACTGTGGGTTTAAGCATCTAACGGAAGGAGAATGAGGAAAGGAGAAGGAACGGTGAGAGAGAGAGGGACGGAGGGGGGGAGGAACTCGGAGTTGGACACGTTGGTGTTCACTTACAGTTCTAGCTACTCAGGGGCCAAGAACTGGAGACCAGCCTGGCTAGCAGAGAGAGAGAGACCCTGTCTCTACTGAGGAAACAAAACACCTCTCAATCTCTGATGACAGACTAGACATTCATAAATGATTTTAACTTTTCTATAGAAGACAAACAAGGTTTGGCTAGGCAACCTACGCTAGCTCCAAACTTGGATCTTTCTCCCCCCCCCCCCCCCCTGCTAAGACCTTAGGCCCAGCAACAAGTACTTTTTAAGTACTCTTGTGTGCCAGTGGAATACGAGTGACAAGAAGCAATGTCCCAGCAAATCCTCCCTGGTCTCTTGCTCCTATCTGAAACTCTGGTTCTGGCATGCCCCCTCACCCCATCTCCATCTCCCACTCATTGATGGGACACCCAGGACGTGAGCATAAGCCTCAAAATGACCAGGAAATCATTAAAAGAAAGGGATGAGGAGAACAGCTCGCTCGGGGCGAAGGGTTCTCAGGAGGACGACCCTGGGGTTCCAGGCACCGTCTATAACAGCTAAGAACCATTTGTAACTGTAACTTCTATCCCCCTGAGGTAATTGTCCTCTTGGAGCCTTACTGCCTCTGACCCCAAACCTAGCCCTAGTCCTAGAAGCTTCCAGCCTCCCTAGCAGTTCAATCTAGGATGTCTTCAGCCTCTGAGACCTACTGCTGAATAAGCTCACCCTTTCTAGTTCTTTCCGACCCCTGCCTGGCTGATTCAACTCAGCTGCTCTAGCTCAAAACTCCTCTCCAAGCTGACGGATTCAAACTGGCATAAGCTCACCATTTCTAGTTCTTTCCGACCCCTGCCTGGCTGATTCAACTCAGCTGCTCTAGCTCAAAACTCCTCTCCAAGCTGACGGATTCAAACTGGCGTCTCTTTCAGGCTTTGACTGAATTGCTCTGCTTGGCGTCATACTACCTTTGGCAATAGGCGCTAATCTTCTGGCTCCTTCTCATTCTCTGGCTCAGTCTATCTTCATCTGAGTCTGGCTTGTTCTCTCTCTGCAACCTGTCTCTGTACAATTGTCCTGGTTAAAACTGTTGTTGTTGTTGTTATTATTAATTTTATTTATTTACACAAGATTTGTTTATTTATTTTATGTATATATACTCTCTCTGAATGTACATCTGTGTGCCAAAAGAAGGCATCAGATCCCATTACAGATGCTTTTAAGCCACCATGTGGTTGCTGAGAATTGAACTCAGGACCTCTGGAAAAACAACAGCCAGTGCTCTTAACCGCTGAGCCATCCCTCCGGCCCTGTTCTCTCTTTTAGCTTCACTTTCCTCTCTCTTCTTGTGCAAGTTGGGCAGATCCTATTCTGTCAAATCTTTCTCTGATTCGTCACCTTGTCTGCCACTCAATTAGACATCACTTTCAAACTTGACTGCTTTCTTCTACAAACTAACTATCTTCATTGTTCGGGATTAAAGGTGTGTACTAGAGCTGAGCCACACCACTAGAAACAGCTTTTTTTTTTCCCCAGTAAATAACAATCTTGGGGTTTACAATGTGATCAAATATCCCAAAACAACTATCGCTAAGCGATCATTCCCAGAGACAAACACTGAAACAAAACTCACAGGTACACAGGGATAGGCCCAGAGCTACCACAACTGCCTTCGAATCAACACAGAATTATTTTATGCATCTTCTGTGAGGGTTCTGCTACTTATTTTTCTCATTCACTCTATAAACATGGAATGAACATGGCCTACTTTATGCCAGGTCTTGAGTTTGATTCTACAGACCCAAGAAGACCAAGGAAAGAAAGTGCTTAGAAAAAGGCACATGTGGGCAACCTAAGATAGTCCCTAAAGCTGGTGTGGTATCACGTCTTTAATTCCAGTACTTGGGAGACAGAGACGGTGGACACTATATCACCAGACTTTGTCTCAAAGAAACAAGAAAGTAGCATTCATTAGGAATCATCTTGATACAACGTGGCAAATGGGATGCACGAGCCAAACCTATAGAAGAGACACCACAGTCCTTTGCTCCACTTACAAGCCAAGCCAGCGTCCAGGGAGTGCAGGGTCATTGTGGTTCAAAGGGTGAGAGCAAGTCAGAGCTCCACTGTGCCCTCTGTAGGTGTATGTTTTTACTATTTCATTGGGTTCTTACAGCTCTACCTCCCTTCCGACCCCCCAGCACTAGGAAGGAGAGAAAGGTTAGAGGAATGGGGCATGGATCTCTTTAGATTACGACTTCTGGTTAGGGGGCCAAGTGCTCCTTGGAACAAGTCCAATCTTCATAGCCGGGACCAACTGACACACTTCAGCAGCAGGAACCAGGAGCAGTAGGAGAGCAGAAGCTTCTCTTTCTCAAGGGCCACCTGCCCCTCTGGGGGCTCTGGCATGTTTTCCCTCTCCAGAGTCCCCAGATACATACATACATACATACATACATACATACATATATATTTGTTTGTTTGTTTGTTTTGTTTTTTGTTTTTTGTTTTTCAAGACAGGGTTTCCCTGTGTAGCCCTGGCTGTCCTGGAACTCACTGCTTAGACCAGGCTGGCCTCAAACTCAGAAATCCGCCTGCCTCTGCCTCCCAAGTGCTGGGATTAAAGGCGTGCGCCACCACTGCCCAGTGAGCCCACAGAATTAAACTATCTGCAGCTGGCAAAAAAAAAAAAAAAAAATTATGCCCTTCCTAGAGCACGAGCCAATTATAGTCAGTGGCTGTGGACAAACTGAAGCAGCCCCATACCCCACACCTGGGATTGAAACAAAGACAGAGTCACATACCATCACTGGATTTTTAAAGAAACCAAAACTCTCACGATAGGTCTCCATCACCACTGCAAGGCCTCAAAATGTGCCACTGGCATCACATGGGGAGCTAGCACACACCATAGGCACAGAGAAAGGAGGAAGGGATGAGAGCGAGCTGGTGAGCGGGAAGTTGGATCCCATCACAGTGCACGGCTTTGTACGCAACTCCACAACTGTTTGTGCACGCGTCCCATGTGGACAAGTGACGGTTGTTACTGTCTTCAAGTCGAATGTGCCTCACATAACTATAGGTGCTACATTTCCACACTGCTATCTGCACATTGTCACACAAACCCGGGCGTCTTGCTACCACATCACTAGGTGAGTCTTCCGCGGCCAAGACCATGCACGGAAACACCATGGGAAGTGTGGTCCATTGTCAAGCAATGGTGAAATGTGGTGAAATGTGGCTATAGTTAGATGCCCTAGTCTCACTTCCTTACAAATGGGCTATGAAGTCTCCTCCCAAAGGACGAAAAAACCTGGAGCCTGCACAACCCTGATTAATGGAGAGCGAGGAAGGAAGGCTGTTTAATCCTTTCCCTCCCTGACTCCAGAAACGCTTGATTCGGCTGTGTAAAAGTAATTCTAATTATAATGATTTACATGAACTACTTATCATTTATGCCTAATTACTTCCCAGCACAATAACAATTATGCATACATTAAACGTCTTGGATGAACCTGGTTGTAAGTTTTATTTGGTAACAAAGTATCCATGAGCTCCCGTTCTTCACTGTCCACAGGGTTCCTGGGGCAAAGGGAATGAGCGTCTTCAAATGTTTACTACCGAAAGCATGGCCAAGTGACGGAGAGAAGCTCTATTTTAATATGATATAACGTACAGACTTACAGAAAGTTTCTTAGGAAGACAGGGGAGGGTAAGGGAGGACCAAAACAGACCTTTAAACTTCTATAGGGAGAACACACTCTGGTCGTGGATCTAATGCCACAAACATCATCGGGGAACTGAGAGGCCCAAGCATTCAGATTCCCCTTTTGTAACAACTGGTCGATTCATGTTCCATTTTTCCCCTGTTGTATTTAAAAGAGATGGGTCTGTAACATTTTTACAATCTTCAGAAAAAAAAAAAAAAAATAAAAAGCTTCACACACACGTGTTTTCTCAAACTACATCAGGTGTCTGAGGCTTGGGCTGAAAAGAGAGCTTGTTCACAAAGAGTTTGTTAGGTAGTTCAAATCCCCAGAGCCAACAGAAAAGCCAGACACTCCCTCCGTGTCTGGAATGGCAGTGCAGGGGAAGTGGAAAAGGGACTGTCCCTGGGCTTGCTGGCCGATAGCCAATAGGCAAACTCCAGCTCAGTTACAGATCTCTAAATAATAGATAGATGGACAGACAGACAGACTGACAGACAGAGTTCTCTAAATAAGTAAATGAGGTGGAAAGATGCAGAACATGGTCCAAAAATAAAGTCATGGAAGTGAATTCTGGATGCTTGTGAGAAAACTCCAAGAAAACAAGACAAGAGTCTTGTGACCTCAACTTTTTCAAAACTGTAGAATTGTTACTTCAGATTATTCATTACAGCTGATTATTATTATTTGTTTGTATGCCTCTACAGAAAGACATGTTTCTGTCGCACACGGCTTGTCCTTGTGATTGTGCACTTTACCCTCAGAGTCTAAATTGTCTGATGCTCTGAATAAAGTTGGCAACTGCATGACACTTTAGTCCCATTCTCACAGGAAGTGATTAAGGAAGACAACCAAACATTGACCTGAATCTCCCATACATGTGTATGCAAACCTTCACACACATAGAACATGAGGGAGGGAAAGGAACAGTGGGATCAGTGCAAGTTGTATCCAGACATTTGTGTTCTATTAATCATGAAGAAAATCCATGGATAAGTCTGTCTTGCTTATTTTTTTCCATTGTTGTTTTTGGGTTGTTTGTTTGTTATTGAGACAATATCTCATATAGCAGGCAGTCTAAAACTCGCTACATAGGACAGACTGATCTGAAACAGGTGCAGATCCTTCTGCCTCTGTCTTTCGAATACTGGCACAATGTCCATTTTTACCTGGTTTTGTCTTATTATGACATTCCTGAGGCAGGCTAACTTTTTGTAGAAGTCTATTTGGCTAATTTTGAAGGCTGCGAATCAAAACTGCACGGTGCTGGCTCCAGTGAAAGCATGTATGGCTTTCTCTCATGATGGATGGCATAGTCCCAGAAGCACACGAGAGGTACGGGTTACATTAGCAATGCTACAGCAGGAGGTGTGGCTTAATTAGAAGAGCACCTGCTTAGCATGCTTCAGGATCCGAATACTATGCCCAACAATATATAGCCAGGCACAAAAGTGCAAGACTATAATCCTAGCTCTCATCAGGAGGAAGAGAATCAGAAGTAAACTCAGGGTTATCCTCAACAACATACTGAGTTCAAGGCCAGCCTGTGCTAAGACCCTGTCTTGAGGCTGGGGACATGGTTTAACGGCTAAAATACTTCCTGCAGAAGCCTGAGGCCCTGAGTTCAGAATCCTATCGGTGTACACCTGTAATTCTAGCGCTGGGGTAGCAGAAGCATGTAGATCCTTGCTAGCTAGCCAATCTAGCTAATCAGAGAGCTCCATATTCAGTGAGAGACAGTCTCAAAAATACAGTGGAGGGCCAGCAAGCTAGGTCAGTAGGTAAAGGTGGTTGCTGCCAACTCTGATAATCTGAGTGAAACGCCCAGAGCCCATAACAGAAAGAAATGAAAGCCTCCTGTAGTGAGAACTTTGGTTTCTTTTAAACCCCAGCGATGTACCAGTTTATTTTAATTGAAGGTGTGGTATGTGAGGTTGTTTCAGTTGCCCACCGCCGTTAACTATGATTGCCTCATGCTCTAGGAGGGGCGTGAGTTTTGCCAGCTGCAGACAGTTAAACACTGGGGACTTTAGAGAAGGAAGAGGTGAGAGAGGAAAGTAATAGGGGAAGATAATGAAAGTTCAGATTTGACCTACAGCCTAGACACTCACGGACACTCACGGACAGACAGACAGACACAGACAGACACACAGACACTCACTGACAGACACACAGACACTCACAGACAGACACACAGAGACACTCACTCACACACACACACACACACACACACACACACACGTACATACAAGAAATCCTATCTCAAAAAATAAAAATGAAACAAACAAAAAGCCTCAGGCAGTGGAAGACTCAGCATCAAGCTTGCCCTTATAACTCTGGTGAGAACAGCCTTAATCCTTCCCAAGGGAAGCACCTCGAGGACCTAAGGACCCCACCAGTCCTACCTCCCAAAAGCCCCACCACTTCCAAATTCCCAGCAAACCACAGCCATAGCTCGTCAAGAATGGGATCAGGGCTGGAGAGATGGCTCAGTGGTTAAGAGCACTGACTGCTCTTCCAGGGGTCCTGAGTTCAATTCCCAGCAACCACACAGTGGCTCACAACCATCTGTAATGGGATCCGATGCCCTCTTCTGGTATGTCTGAAGACAGTGACAGTGCACTCATATAAACAAGATAAATCGTTAAAAAAAAAGAATGGCATCAATGTGTCCTTATAAAAGAGGACCAAGAGATTCAGTCACCCTTCCACCAATGAGAACACAGACAGACAGCAGCCCAGAAGCAGCCGGCAGGCCTTCGCCAGTCACCAATCTGCCAGCATCAGGAACTTCCAGCTTCTCAACTACGAGAAGTGATGTCCTGTCTTTACACTCTTCCAGCTAAAGCTTGTTGTAGCAGCCTAAAATGCCCAAGCCATGGGTTCAGTGGGTTGCGGCCAAGGCACTGCAAGCCTGGCTACAATGGGAATGCATGCTCTCGTAGTTTCACATGTGACCTTACTTTTCAATATCTATTTCTCACAGTAACGCAGAAGCTTCGTTATTCCTTTCAATCAAGATATATCAACACAATGGAAGCCTTTTATTTATATAAAAACAAGACTCTGGGGCTGGAGAGATGGCTGAGTGGCTAAGGGCAGCTGTTGTTCTAGAAGACCCTGGTTTGGTTCCCAGCAGCCACGTGGTGGTTCATCTCCATGGTAACCACAGTTCCAAGGGATTGGACACCCTCTTCTTGCCTCTGAGGACACTCCATGCATGTGGGGCACAGACATACACGTAGGCAAAACACCCATACACATAACAAAATAAAAATACTTTTAAAGGTAAGACCTTTTTTTTCCTTGGTTTTTGCAAGACAGGGTCTCACCGCATAGCTCTGGCTGTCCTGAAACTTACTATGTGGACTATGCTGGCCTCGAACTCACAGAGATCTCCCTGCCTCTACATCCTGAGTGCTGGGATTAAAGGCGTGCCAGTAATGCCAGCATAAGAGATTTTTAATACTCAGAAGTGATTTTTTTTTTTAATATATTTGTGGGGGTTTGCTTGTTCATATATTTTACAGTACTGGGGATAAAAGCCAGGGTCTCTACCATGCTAGGCAAGAGTCTGTCACAGACTCTTCAAGAGCAAATCCTTCAAGAGCATTTTAAAAACTAAAATTACTGGCTGGGTGTGATGCTGCACACCTTTGATTAACTCAGAAGGCAGAAGCAGGCCGACCCTTCTAAGTTTGAGGGCAGCCAGGGCTACAGAGTAAGACCATGTCTCAAAAAATAAGAATATTCAATTTAAGTAAGCAAATAATAATCAAATTACTTTCTCTGGAGTTTTGTCTTTTAAGTTTGTGTCGTTTGGGGGTTTTGATTGTTTTTTTTAAATGTGCAGGGTGTGTCTGCATGAATGCACTCCATCTGTAAGAGGGTGCTCTTATTTTCTTTTTTAAGAAAAAGGTGGAAGAGGAGGAAAAGAAGAAGTCCAGGATAACTAAAGCACTCCATACAAGAGGGTTGTGGAGCAAAACCTTATGTTCCCTAAGGGGGTCAGTGGACCCAGGAAGAGTGATCCAGAGACAGCAAAGGACCAAAAATGGCTGAGTGCAGCGCCAGGAGGTCTCAGCAGGAGGCAGGGGTGGGAGGCGTTTTCTCATCCCAAGAAGATAGTCAAAGAATGGGACACCATGAGAGTCCCCAGGAGGCTTTCGCAACCCACCAAGGTGCCCCTTAACCAAGTGTTAGCTGCAACCGCATGGAAGACCGATGTTCACCCTGCAACTGCATGGAAGACCGATGTTCACCGTACTCTATCTCCCTTCATCTGACCCACAGAAGTGTAGCAAAGCAGAGGAGGAGGAGAAGTGGTTAAACACACACACACACACACACACACCCCTCCCCACCTCTGCCACCTTCCAGGATGAGGCTTGAGGATCAGGATGGGGGCGGAGGGGGTCGAACAGAGGCTTCACTTAGCCAGGGATACAGGACTTAATTACTGAAGCTGCTTGGATAGGTGAAGGTAAGCGAACGCTAAGGAATGGAGATCCAGCCAAGCCTGCGGAAAACCTTCCCGTGGTTCCAGCACCGAATCTACGTTAGAAAATGCGAGAACCTCACCTTTGAAAAGAGCCCTCCTTCCTCTATGCTGTATCCTTTAAGGTCCTCCTGTAACTTCTGCAAACACTGAACGACTCTTCTTTGATGTTCATCATCCCTCAGCTCCTGAGATTTGATCAGAAAGTCGTAGTGGTCCAGAGGTCCGTGGCAAACAGCCAAAGCTTTCGAATGGGCCTCGGAAGCGGCTGTTAGGCGTATGCCCTCGGATGTCTGGACCGTGTAGGCTATAAACAAAAACATGCAAGATTTTAGACTTCATTCATTTAGACAGCTGAACTCCTTACATAACTGAGGATAGCTTTGATCCTCAGATGCTCCTGCCTTTATCTCCCAAGTGGGTGGGCCTCAGGCTGTTTGGTCCTTGTCCCTGGTTCTTATTAAGAGTGCCTAAAAAGGATCGCCTCAGAATTCCATGATTAGGGGCTGGAGAGATGACCTGGTGGTAAGTGTGGAGAACAGGGCTGGAGAGATGGCTCAGCGGTTAAGAGCACTGATTGCTCTTCCGAAGGTCCTGAGTTCAAATCCCAGCAACCACATGGTGGCTCACAACCATCTGTAATGGGATCTGATGCCCTCTTCTGGGGTGTCTGAAGACAGCTACAGTGTACATACATATAATAAATGAAAATAAATCTTAAAAAAAAAAAAGAAATATGGTTTTCATTTAAAAGAAAAAAAAAGTACAGAAGAAGCTCGGTTCCCAGCACCCTCACATATAGAGTGAGTGCTTCACAAATCTTAACTCCAACTCCAAAAAAAAAAAAAGAAAGTCTGATGCACTCTTTTGGCTTCTGAAGGTACTGCACTCAAGTGACTCAACCCACACACATATACACATATACACACAGTTTTTTCTAAAATTATAAAGGGAGCAGGAGAGGTAGCTCACTAGTTAAGAGAAGTAACTTCCCTTTCAGAGGGTCAGTTCCCAGCATCCTGCTTCAGGCAGCCCACAGTGATCTGTAATTCAGGGAACCCAACATCCTCCGGCATCTACAGACACGCACACGGTACATATAAAGTAATGCAAGCATCCATACGTACACATAAATAAAAATAAATTAAACTCTTACTTTTAATAGCATCATTTACAAAAAAAAAAACTTTCCCTGAGTCATACATCTTCTGTTATCCATAATGATGACCCCCCCACCCCCCACTTCCGACTTGGATAGCTTCAAGACAGAGACATTTGCCAACAAGACGAGCAAGCAGAAGGCTGAATTTTCTTTTTTTGTTTATTTGGTTTTTTTGTTTTTTGGTTTTTCGAGACAGGGTTTCTCTGTGTAGCCCTGGCTGTTCTGGAACTCACTCTGTAGATCAGGCTGGCCTCAAACTCAGAAATCCGCCTGCCTCTGCCTCCCGAGTGCCGGGATTAAAGGCGTGCACCACCGCTGCCTGGCTGAAGACTGAATTTTCAACCCCATGCACAGAACTCTGGGAAAGGAAGACTAGAGGTTGAACTTCATAAGTACTCTTACGTGAAGAGATATCTGAGAGCTTCCAAGTCAGTGACCACAGCTATGTACCAGGAGAGAGGTGTGCCCAAGAGGGAGGTGTGCCCAAGAGGGAGGTGTGCCCAAGAGGGAGGAGTGCCCACCCTACATGCTCTCCATGTCCCAGGGCTGTGCTTCATAACAAATGAGTCATAAACCTGAGTTATGTGAGCTATTCTAGATAATTACCAAAGCTGAGGTGGGAAAGGTCTTGGAAGTCCCTGAATCCACAGTCAGCCGGGCAGAGATGTGGGTAACAGGGCCATCACATTTGCAGCTGGCACAGGAAGGGGAGCCACACAATGGCACTGGGCTGTCACTCGGAAAAGTGCTCTTCATTTCTAGTGCACGGTGTCAGCATGGCATTGGTTCTTGCACCTGATATTGAAAGATCTCAGAAGCTGGGTGGTGGCACACACCTTTAACTCCAGCATTAGGGAAACAGAGGCAGGCAAATCTCTGATTTCAAGACCAGCCTGGTCTACAGAGTGAGTCTCGGGACAGCCAGGGCTACACAGAGAAACCCTGTCTCGAAAAACAAACAATTGAGAGTCTCACAATCAGAGGAGAATGCTCTCTTCATTCTCTTAATTTTCTGGAGTTTAACCAAATTAAGAAATCTTAAAGCAATATCACATTCTTTCTTTCCTATGAACCCCTCCCCTTCTAGCCCATTCCGTCTTCCCTTCCTCACATGCCATCCTCGCTCAGACTCCCTTTATCTCTTGCGCAGGTTGTGGTGGGGGTCCCCTTGCCTCTGCTCACCGCCTTCCCACTCCCTGGGATACCTTCCACCAATCCAAACGTGATTCTATCTGTTTATATCAACAGACAAAACTGTAACCCATCCGACGGCCTTCATTGGCTTTCTTTGCAATTCTAGAATCCAGTAACACAGCCTCCCAAGAAATTCAGTCCATGTTCCAGAGGTTAGTTTCATAGCGTGCTGAAGAAACCAAAAACAAAGCCAAAAGCAACCTGCTATAAGTTTTGCTATCCTGTTTAATGAGTGATTTCCATATTGCCAACTTTTTTGTATACGGAAATCTTCCATTCATTTTAGGCCCAGCGAGACTTTAAAGAGTCAAGGCACTTCCAATGCCCTGACTTTGGTCCCTAAAACCCTCACAGAGGTGGAAGGTAGGCTGTCCTCTGACCTTGACATACATGCTGTGGCATGTACATGCCCACGCACCATACACATATATAATAAAAAATAAAATTTAAAATCCTCGATTTATTAAAGAAAAGTGGGAAGAGAGGAGCACACCTATACCCGCATAGCTCGAATTTCCCAACAGCCCCCTGGCCACTTCCCCACCTTCTGGGATCACATTGAGTACGAAGGGCATGCCAAGGTTAACACAGAAGATAGCAATTGACTGTTTCCAAGACTGACTCTTGACAGTTACTGGCTGCAGGGGAGGGGTATATTACCACCACACCCAGAAAAGTAAAGAGCGATGCTTTGCAAACAATGTATTTTCATTGAATAATGAATCAGAAATTCTGGTAAATGCGAGGCAGCAGGTACCTCTATGACAATACCAGTAAGATGGCTCACCCAGCAAAAGCACTTGCCGCCAATCCTGATGATGTGTTCCTAATCCCTAGAACCTGCACAGCAGACGGGGAGAGAGAACCCACTTTCACAAGCTGACTTGAACCTCCACTCATGTGCCTGGAACTCACTCTGTAGACCAGGGGGGCTGTGAACTCAGAAATTGCCTGCCTCTGCCTCTCGGCCTCTGCCTCTCTGCCTCTGCCTCTGCCTCCCTAGTGCTGGATCAAAAGCGCACACCACCACACCCCCTGGGTACTTTTCAATCTTCTGTGTACCTTTTCGACTATCTCGTGCCTCACTAATAGCCACTGTGCTCTCATCAGCTTTCCTTCTTTTACTGCCTAGGAGCTGCTTTTCCGTTTTTCTTTTTATTTGAGACAGGCCTTGCTGTTAGCCATGCCATCCTCCAACCCACAACCCCCTCCTTCTCTCTGTCCTCTACGTCCTGGGACTCTCACTGTGTGTCGCCACACCAGCCTTTCTATTCATTTTTTGCCCCTATCACTCAACTCTTAATCTATTTTAAAAACATCAAAATTAACAACAAAGTGGCCTGAGCCCCATTGTTGAGAGACGTACGCCCTCCTCCCTTCCTGTCAGGGCTCAACCCCTGGAGCCTTTCCCAGCCAATGGCCATCTCCTGCTTACTCTCAGCCTAGGATAACAGGCCTCGATGAGCTGGCTTGGGACAAGGCCCCAGGAGCACCTGCTGCCAAACTCAGCAGCAGCAACTTGGTCTTCCTATTCCCATTTACATGTGTGAAATATTTCACTTCTAAAGGTCGTGCACAGGAAGGCCTGGAGACAAAGCAAAGCGCACCGTCCTGCTCCGAGCTTTGGAGAGCTTAGCACTCTTTACTGCTTGTACTATTTCTCAACAATTACTTAGTACTATATTCATTCTTTTTTTAAAAAAAAGAAAAAAGAAAGAAAGAAATTGAAGGTGAACTGAGGAAGAGGCGTTTGCTCAGCCAGTCGGCAGCCGGGAAGAGAGACTCATTGCAAGATGCTCAAGGCTGAGACTGGCCAGCCTAGCCCTAGAGAACAGCTGTATAAATTGAAATACAAAAGATTTCTCCAAAGCTGCACTAAATTAAATCCGTTACTACATCAGTATACACAAATTATGTGATGCTGCTACCATATTATTTTGATTTGTATTAATTTGTCTTATTGTACTCCAAATGGACAGTGGGAAAATGCCTTCTGAAGTCCCATACACAATATACAAACAAAAATGGAAGATTTTAGAAAGGTCCATGTTGTGCTTTCTAACACCTCAATGTTGTATCTTATGTCAATGCTTCCTGAAAACCAAGTTTCTGGAAGATTCTGCCATACGCCATAGCGCACTGGCTATACAGCTTAGTCAGAGCTGGATGTAGTGGTGGATGCTACAAGGTGGGGCAGTGTGATGTGTGTGTGTGTGTGTGTGTGTGTGTGCAGAGGCAGAGGGAGAGATGATTAGAACTAGGTACCACTGAAGGCTGAGTAAACTGCCAGAGACCAAGCAGTTAAGAACAGCACCAGCTGCAACCATTAACCTTTACTGAGTACTTTCTACAGACCAACTCGTTTGATCTTCACCCCCACACTACCAGGCAGATACTATCCAGGAATTTTCATCCAGCACCAAGGCTGCTCTGGTAAGGGATCATTTCCAAAGACCTAAGTTTGTGTGATCTGCTGGAATGCAGACACGCCCTTAGCACACACCTTTAACCCCTCTGGCTGGAATCCTTTATTGCACACCTTTACTCCCAAACAATTACATCTAATTGAGCAACAGACAAAGTGATGAATCAGAGGAAGATTTGACAGAATGAGTCAGAGATGGGCTACACCCAACTCTCACGAGACACTATCTAAGAGTGTCTCGGAAGAGCGAGTCAGCTGAGAAGCAGTGCAGTGGAGTTGAGTTCATGCAGTTCACTGGTAGTCGCTCAGTTCAGTCTTTACTGCAACAGTTGTGCAGACACAGAGTGCAGAGAGGACAAGCTGCACACAGGTGAGGACGGGGGGGGGGGGGGTCAGAAGATTAAAACAGATTGGCAGAGTTAGTCTGAGGCCAAGCAATTCAGTGAGAAGCCAAGAGAAGCCAGATTGGATCAGTCAGCTTGGAGAGGAGTTTGGGCCAGAACAGCTGAGTTGAGCCAGCCAACCAGAGTTAAGAAAGGGCTAGAAAAGGTGAGCTGTTCAGGAATAAGCCTCCAAGATGACAATTACATCTGGCAAATAAAGGTCACTTTTACATGATACATTATCCCAGCCTCAAAGATAAGGGAACTGTTGAACAGTCAAGGTGACACAGGCTATAATCTCCGCACTTGGTGACAAGAGGATCAGGAATTCAAGATCACCCTCAGCTACATAACATGTCTGAGGCTAGCCTGGACTATGAAGTCCTTGTCTCAGAAAACAGAACAATCAAGGAAACTGACCCACAGAGAAGCTTAGTAACTGGTCCACATCCCCAGGTCAGGAAGCAGCATAGGAAGCACATCCCAGGCGTGCAGACACGAGGTGTGACGCTAAGGGAAGAAGCTCAGGCTCTGGTGTGCTTCATCATGTGACTCCATGAACACTCTGGGCCTCAATCATAGAACTGTCATTTTCCCTGGCAGACAGCCTCTGATCACCTCCCTCACCAGTGATGTTCAGGGTGACGTCAGACCTCTTCATTCTCTTCTGTCTTTTCCTATGACTTCAGGATATCTGAACTGCTATGGCAATTCAAGAACATGATGGGGCCGGGCAGTGGTGGCACACGCCTTTAATCCCAGCACTTGGGAGGCAGAGGCAGGTGGATTTCTGAGTTTGAGGCCAGCCTGGTCTACAGAGTGAGTTCCAGGACAGCCAGGGCTACACAGAGAAACCCTGTCTCGAAAAAAAAAAAAAAAAAAAAAAAAGAACATGAAGGGAAACATGGCTGACCCATCCAAGGTGATCATAATCCATACATGTGCCATGAAGTACAATTGTACTAGCTGAATTAGTAACAACAAAGGATTCACAGGGTTTGTGGATTGTGAAAAGGCTTTTATATGGATGAACTCATTATCTCTATAAAATTCAGAATTTTAGACAAAATGGTAAACAAAAAAAGTTCAAATAGGGAGCTAGAGAGATGGCTCAGCAGTTAAAAGCACTGGTTACTCTTCCAAAGGATGCAAGTTCAATTCCCAGCTCCCACACGGCAGCCCACAGCAGTCTGTAACTCCAGTTCTAGGCAATATAGTTCCCTCTTCTGACTCAACAGGGCGCAAGCATGACTGGGTATACAGACATACATGCAGGCAAACCATCTATACATAAACAAATAGATTTTAAAACAGAAACAAACAAAAAAGAAAATCCAACAGGAAGTAAGCATTTTCTTTCAGGAAATGTTGAAAATTTGTCCCAATCTTGAGGTTTTAGCTAGTGAATACTGATAGTCACAAGCTATTTGGAAACCTGAGGCAGGATACAACCAAAAGACAGAGGCAGGCAGGTCTCTATGAATTCAAGACCAGCCTGACCTACACAGTGAGCTCTAGGCCACCAACGGGGCTACATAGTTCATAGTAAGACCCCCATCTCCCTGCCCCCCCCAAAAAACCAAGAATAAAAATGTATAACCTCAAACATAAAAATAAGCAAGCCATCACATGTCTATTTCCAAGGCAAAGAAAACTTTCTTTTTTTTAAACTCCAGAACACTCCATGACAGGTGCATATCCAGAAATAGTCAACAGAATTTGTGATTAGTCTGTCTATTTTTTAAGCCAGGCATCAGTGACAGCTCATGCCTATAATCCCAGTACTTAGGGGTGTGTGTGTGTGTGTGTGTATACATCTGTGTGTGTGTGTGTGTGTGCATCTGTGTGTGTGTGTGTGTTGTGTTAAGTGTGAGCATGAGTGTGTCCCATCACACGTCAGGTCAGAGGACAACCTCGATGTGTTGTTCCTTGTTCCCCACCTCCCTGGGGCACAGCCTCTGGGTTCTGTGGCTATGCTGTATGTTCCAGACCTGCTTTCTCCTGGCTCTACCTCCCACTGCAAGGCAGGCATCCTGGGGCTGCAGGCACATGCCCCCACATCTGGATTTTTAGAAGATTTCCAGGAATCAAACTTGTGTGTTCAGTCTTGTGTGGCTAACTCTTTTACCTACTGAGCCATTCCCTGGGACTTCAGTCCTAATGGAATGGCTGAGGGTTCAAGGCTAGCCTGGGCTACATAGTGAAATTCTATCTCAAGGAGAAAGGGGAAGAGAAGTAAGAGAGCAGGAAGGGAGGAGAAAAGAAGGAAGGAAGGGCTGGAGAGATGGCTCAGCGGTTAAGAGCACTGACTGCTCTTCCAGAGGTCCTGAGTTCAATTCCTAGCAACCACATGGTGGCTCACAACCATCTGTAATGGGATCTGATGCCCTCTTCTGGTGTGTCTGAAAATAGCTACAGTGTACTCACATACATAAAAATAAATAAATCTTTTTTTAAAAGAAAAGAAAAGAAGGAAGGAAGGAATCAATCAATCGATCAATCAACCAATCAGTTAATATGGAGGAAGTCTGACAAGCTTCAAAAGTTAAGGCTCCTCAAAGTCTAAGGCACATGTTCAAGGCCCTTCCTGATAGCCTGAAGGAACATGAAATCAGTAGATTGTGAGAGGTTCACATGGACAACATAAACAACAAATGCCTTCCAATCACTTCAACAGGGTAAGGTTTTCTTTACAAAGTGGATTCCAAGCCAGGCACCGTGCTATTCCCTGTAGCCAGGGAAGTAGAGGCAGAAAGGTCAGGCCAGTCTGGACTGTAAGACACTCCGTCTCCAAAACAGGTTTTAAAGAATCAAAATTTGGATTCATATTAAAATTCAAGGCTGGAGATGCTGGTCAGCAGCACAGAGCACACTTTGCCTGCGCAAGGCTCTGGGCTCTGGGCTCGATCCCCAACAGCAATATAAAATTTTTTAATAATTTTTTTCAAAAAGAACACATCTGAAGGGAGAAAGGAAGGGAAGCTAGCATTAAGAGTCGCCGTTAAAGACGCGAAACTGCATTTTCTGTTATCTGACATTTGGAAACAAATGAATGACAACAACAGTAAAACTGAAGGAGGCAGTGTCTCCTCACAGGAGAAAACTACAATAACAGAAAAAGGCAGGAGAGCAGAAGTCTAGTCAGGGTGTAGAAAGTGTGGGAAGCCCATCGGGCCAGCACCTCATTAAAGCCACCAAGACAACAACAGACTGGCTCGGGTTTGTCAAGGCCAGGTCACAGCCAGGCGAACGAGACTCAAATGCAGACCTCTCCCAGGCCCTCCTCCTTAAGCTTCCTGGTCAGTCAGTACCTGGCTCTGTTTGTCCCTGCTGGAACTCTGCCCTCCAACATGGTAGGGTCATGGGTCATCACCATGCTGGCAAAACTCTTCCAACCCTGCCAGAGTAGCGGCACTGTCAACTAAACGCCAAAGTGAAAAGGTCAGAGAGGAAGTCTTCTCGTGTGAGTCTCCAGCCCTTGTGATTCACACAGCTGACTTGAAAGAACTGTGAGGGTTATTACGCTTACATACAATCACACGTGTTAAATATACAGACACTAGATGAGAACAGAAAAGTAGAGTCCTCCGCTGTGACCTCCGCTGTGACTTCTGCTGTGACCTCCACTGTGACCTCTGCTATGACCTCCTCTATGGCTGTGACCTCCGCTGTGACCTCCAATGTGGCCTCTGCTGTGACCTCCTCTATGGCTGTGACCTCCATTGTGACCTCTGCTATGACCTCTACTATGACCTCCTCTATGACCTCCTCTATGGTTGTGACCTCCGCTGTGACCTCTACTATGACCTCCACTCTGACCTCCACTCTGACCTCTGCTATGACCCACTCTCTGACCTCCGCTATGAAGCTGACACCAACTTAGGTCAGATCACAAAGGAAACTCAAAATCTCAGCAGCTACAATAAACAGATGAACCTGCTGACACAGAATTTAATCACAGTGCGTTTAGGTTTAAAAAGTTGGCTGGGAGCCAGGTGTGGCACACATCTATGATCCCAACACTTAAGAGGCTGGGGCAGGGGGATTGCCGCAATTTTGAGACCAACCTGGGCTATGCAGCAAGACTCTGTCTCAAGAGCAAAAGAGACTTAGCTGGATATGGTGGTACCTTCTGCCGTCTCAGCCTCTTAGCTGCAGAGGCAGAAGAATTGCAAATCTGAGAGCAGCCTGGTCCTGTCTCAACCAAAAAAACAAAACAAAACAACAACAAAACCAAAACCATTAAACAGAAGAATTTATTTAGCAGTAAAGAACTGGAGAAATGCAGCGTCTACAATACAAAGCTCTGTGTGCCACACAACACGGCAAATGCCATCCACGCTGAGGTCAAAGGCTGGAAACTGCACTCAGAAAAACAGACCCCGACAAAGACTGTAACAAAACACTGCTCTGTAGCGAGGGGAAGAACAGAACAGAGCTGTGAGATCACAGAGCCAAAGATAGCAGCCTAGGACAGGAAGTTAAGGCAGGGGTGAGAGGAAATGATACTCCATTGAGATCAAAAGGACAGAAAGAATTCAGCCAGGGGAAGGAAGGGAGTCGGCGCACAGGCAGGCCAGGAGGCTCAGGAACTTGGGTGCGTGTACACTCTCGAACCCAGTTGACTACGGCTCTGGAATCAAGTAGAAGGAGGTGCCGGGGACTACACAGTGGGATCCTATCTCAAAAAACCTTTCACAAAGGCATAAGCAAAATACGAGAAAAGAAGTATGTTACAAGGAGAGATCAGGGACTGGAGAGATGGCTCAGCGGTTAAGAGCACCGGCTGCTCTTCCAGAGGTCCTGAGTTCAAATCCCAGCAACTACATGATGGCTCACAACCACCCATAATGAGATCTGACCCCCTCTTCTGGGGTGCTTGAAGACAGCTACAGAGAGTGGGGGCGGAGCAGAGCTGAGAGAGTGGGACCGGGTAGAGAGAAGAAAAAGTGTCTGAAGACAGCTACATATAATAAATACATATTTATATATAATATACATAACTTGCATATAATAAATCTTTAAAGAAGGAAAGATAAAATGTTATAAATTACCAATTATTCCCAATAATTCACTAAATAAATCTTTCCCAATCCTAACCTAAAGCCCTTATAAAATAACGGAGGAGGGGCTGGGGCTGTGAAGAGATTGGTAAAGTATCCCCAGCAGCCATATACAGTAGAGACTGTAACCCCAGCACCGGGGAGGCAGAGCCATTTGACCCCAGAACTCAACTGGCCAGCCGGTCTAGCCAATCGACGACCTCCAGGTTCATAGCCAATCGACGACCTCCAGGTTGTACTTATGATTCTGCGAAGCTGAGGGACCGACTCATGACTGTAGAGAGCCAGGATATTGCAAACCAGAGCCAGGGTAGCCTGAATTAGTTTTACTTCCCTTGGTACTCACCGCCAAAATATTACCTCATTAGAAAATGCTGAGAAGGGCTGGAGAGATGGCTCAGTGGTTAAGAGCACCGGCTGCTCTTCCAGAGGTCCTGAGTTCAATTCCCAGCACCCACATGGTGGCTCACAACCATCTGTATGGGATCTGATGCCTTCTTCTGGTGTGTCTGAAGACAGCTACGGTGTACTCGTGTACATTAAATAAACAAATATATCTTTTTTTAAAAAAAAAAAAGAAAGAAAACGCTGAGAAAAGAGCTGGTTTGTAAGGACAGACTGAATTCAAAGTAAAGGAAGGGCCTGATGTGCCCCTACTTTAGTAATGAAGTATTTGAAAGCACCTCGCTTTTTCTGTGACTATACAGACATCACAGACCATTTCCACACTAAGACAAGTTATTGGGGACAACTCCTATAACTAGGAATCATTACATTCCTATAAAGTCAACCAAGAATATCTAACTAAATATCTGCACAGACATAGCCGCAGCAGTATCAGAACTAGAACAAGTAAAAATTGTAGAAGTCCCCCAGTACCTAACAATGTAGAAAGGATTTAAAATGTGGCACTGGAGGACTGGAGGAGTGGCTCAATAGTCAGGGGCACTTGCTGCTCTTGCATAGGACCCGGGTTTGGTTCCTATCACCCGTGAGGTGGCTTGCAAACATGTGTCACTCCAGTTCCAAGGGCTCCAACACCCTCTTCTGACTTCCGAGGAGACCAAGCATGCACATGGTGCACAGACATACATGCAAGCAAAACACTCATATGCATAAAATAAATCTAAAAATAGATTTAATTAGCATTAGAACTTAGAGGCTTAGACTAATAATAGAATGTTTGCCTAGCATAGCTAAGGCTCTGAGTTTGATCCCCAGTATAGTAAAAGAAGAAAAAAAAAAAGCTGTTTGCTAGGCACACCTATGTGGGTGCCTGTGTCCCAGCTACTAATGAGCCTAAGACAGGAGAATTTCTTGAGTCTAAGAATTTGAGATCCACCTAGGTGACACAGGAGATTGTCTCAAAAAAAAAAAAAAATCAAAAAAACAAAACCAAAAAATACCAAAATCCAAAACAACAACAACAACAAAAACAAAAGACCACCACCTGGGTTTGGCAGTACATGCCTGTAACCCCAACATTCATGAAGCTGAGTCAGGAAGACAAAAGTTCTAGGCCAGCCTTGTCTACATAACAAGTTCCAGGATAGCCAGGACTACACAGAGAGTGCCCCTATCTCAAAAACCGAAACAGAATACTTACCACCAAACAAAAACTGTCGTCTAGTAAGTCACAGTCGTGGATTTCGAGAGAGAATGGTAACTACACATGAAGAAAACTGTAATTCTGGATTTCTCCACTGAACATTGCCGTAAGAAGTCTCACAGACATAATGTTCAGTACAGTAATCCAGAGTTATATTTCTACTTTAGTTTGCTTTCTATTGCTGTAATAAAACACTGACCAAATAACTTCAAGAAGAAAGGATTATTTGGCTTACAGGTCCCAGTCAGAGTCCACCATCAAGGAAAGTCAGGGCAGGAACTAAGCAGAGACCATGGAGGATGCTGCTGACTAGCCGACTTCTTTGGTTTGCTCAAAGGATGATGCCTAAGGTTGATGCCTCCTACAGTGGGATAAGCCCTCTTTCATCAATTCAAGATTTAAAAAATGTCCCAAAGGCCCACAGGCCAAGCTAATGGATGTAGCTCCTCAATTGGGGTTCCTTCTTCCCAGGACTCTCTAGTTTGTGTCAAACTGACCATAACCAGACAGCACATAAATCAGAAACAGACAAACTTCTAATAATATAACCCAGTTGTCAAATGTGCCTGCGACAGGGTTGCTAACATGCAAAGCCTCAGGATGCATAAATGTTCTATTCCTTTGCTGAAAGCCACAGGTGGTGGTATATGCCTGTGTACAGCACTGAGCAAGCAGACCCAGGACGGTTGCTGTGAGTTCAAGGACAACCTCCACAACATAGTGAGTTCCAGGCAAGTACGTGACAAGACTCTGTCTTAAAAGAAAAAAAAGAAAGAAAGAAAGAAAGAAGCAGATTATCTACAGAGGTCCCATGGATGATCTCAGAAAGATTGAATTAGAATTGGCTCCCACCTGAGACCCAAGCACCAGGGATCAGGGAGGCTAAGGTGATAGAGTCACTCCGTGTTCCAGAACAGGGGAGGCTAGAGTGGCCCTGTATCCACATTGAATAGGCTACCTTTTAGAATGCAGTCCCTGCATCAGTGGATCCGTGCCATGGTTAACCTTGAGCATCACCAGTCTTGGGCTGAACTGGAGTACTCGCTGACAGAGGGCCGCAGTCCCTGGAGCGTCAGCATCAGAGGCTCAGTTACTGCCGACACAGCCAAACATTCCTGACAGCTTTCAGTGGACGGTCTGTCTCATAATAGCTATCTGGGCCTCACCAGTGATGAACAAGGAAGATGCAAGACTAATCCGCCCCATTTCGATGATGAGGAAATAGACACAGAACGGAATCAATATGACAGTCCAATCTCTCCAGGTCACATGCTGGTGGTCACCTTGGATCACATATGTCCACCGGTCCCAAGACAGAACTAACAGAAAATTCTTCAAAATACCAGGTGCAGAAGGAGGAAGCTTCCCTTCTTCACAAAGGGGAACAAACGCATGCTTAGTTAAATGAATCAAAACTCTATATAAGACATTTCGATTTCTGGTTTAAAATGTTTACCCAACTGCTGGGAGAAAACGCACAATCAGGAAAAATGCATTTAATATTTCTAAAGAGCTGGATTAAAATTTCAGCTGTAAACTTCATTACTGTAATTAGATTTTTAATGCATATTTATTAAACATAATTCAGATACTGTGTACAAATTATTCCTGAGTTATTTGTACGTTTGTGTTGATTCCAGCAAACTGTCAACAGTAGCCACTGACCAGCAGTGTCCTGTTACGGAGGCAGAAGCTTATCCTGGGGTCAGAGGTGGCTCCTTTATGCTGTTACATTCTAATCATACCCAAGAGATTAACATTTCGATTCTTTTTTGAGAAACGAGACGGTCACAAAGGACTCAAAAAGTCAAGCCTCCTGGGTGACATTGAAGACCCGTGTTTGATTTGGTGACAAGTAAACAGGATGCAGAATAAAGAAAATCAAATCTTAATTAAACTCTTTCTTTAGAAAAACAACATAAGCTGTCATCAAGGAATGCATCGCATGGTGATTTACTTTATTTATAAAAGGCTGATTTAGGGGCTTTAAAAGGGTGCTTTTGATTTAAATAGAAAAATTATGAAAATTAAAACTAAGCGCTTCCCGTTATCATTCTTTTCCTTTAGAAGGTAGTTAATCTTAAATGTTCAGATTTGTATAATGTTGGGGAGGGGGGGATACTTAAAATTTCATGATAACAAATCAGTAAAATAGTGCCTAAAAATCTGAATAAAACCATTCTGAAGTAATCACAGGCATGGCCCAGCACACTGCGTAACTTCTTAGTATTCACTGTGCTCACACACGATGTGATAATGACAACTAAGAGATCTCTTTTCTTTCAAATTATAAAGAAAATGATTAATCGTTTTGTTGTTTAATTGAGGCAGGGTCTCATGCAACCCAGACTGGCTTCTAACTCACTACATAGCTGAATATAACCTTGAGCATCCGGTCCCACCGCCTCCCCCTTCTCAGTGCTGGGGTTACAAGGGTGTGCCGCCACCTTTGGTTTTATGAGGTACCAAACCCAGGGTATTATTGTGCACGCTGGATAAGCACTCGACCCACCGACCTACATTCCCAGCCCCCGTTCATTTCACCCTGGATAGATTCACCCACACATAAATGAGGAGTTTTAACTGAGTCTGCTGGAGTTACATATGAAAAAATGTAAAGTATGTGATAACCCTGTGAGAGAGCTACTCTGAGAATTCCATGGTCGTGGATGGAGCTGGATGGCACTGCACTAAGTGTGACAAGCCAGGCAGAGAAAGACGGGTGCTGCTCACAGCATGGTCTCTCTCTCACACACAGAAGCTAAAATGGACTTACAGAAGTAGAGAGTTGAATAGCTGGCAACTGACAGGCTAGAGATGACGTCGAGGTAATGGGTATCAAAATACAGTGGGCTGACCACAGTTTGTAACTGATGACTACATACCTTATTAAGATGTAATGAAGGAGAGTCGAGGGTGCCCAGGAGACGTTAGTGATAAGTGATGAAGGAGATAGGATGGGTATTTATCTTGACGCCATCACTACATGCTGTATCTGTGTATGCAGTTACTGCGCTCGACGCTGCAGATGTGCATCATGTGAAGAGTTTTCAAAAGGACAAAACAGAACTGTACAGTATCTGACCCAAAAGTGTCTCCCTGCCAACTAGCTTCCATTAGTGCTGGATGCTACCCCAGCCA
>JADRCH010000046.1:2385091-2397515 GCA_019843965.1 Rhynchomys soricoides
GGCAGGGAGAGAACCTACTATTGTTGTTTTGTTTAGCCAGATGGTCATGCTGTCAAACTGCCTTCTAGATATACTCACTTGGGGCTGGGGACATGGCTCAGTGGTTAAGAGCACTAGATGTTCTTCCAAGGGACCCGGCTCAGTTCCCAGCACCCCCACGGCGGCTTGCAACTGTCTGTAACTCCGGGTTCAGGGGACAGACCTACATGCAGACAAAACACCAATATACATAAAAAAAAATAAAATTCTCATTACAAAAGAAATAAATATGTTCATGAATACCCATAGATCAGTGCTGCTCTCAACCTTGGTCTGGGAAGCTTCTTCTGCAGCGGGTAGTGATTACTGCAGAGATTCTCAACTAACTGGTCCAAGTGCTGAGAATGAGTTACTGTTAGGTGATCAGCCTTAAATGGGGCATCTATATCAACCTAAATACTGCCAAATGCGCATGCCCCACCAAGACTCAGAGAGCACCAGAGAGGGGCAGAAAGCATGGAAGGGCCAGAGGATGGGGATTAGTGATAGAAACCAGCATATTCTGAATATGGCACGGCTGTCTCGCGATGAACTCACATGGACAGTGGTTAAATACACAACATCAAGCCAGCCAACATCCCAGCATGAATGGGGAGGGGCCCACAGGACCTACCCCTAACTGAGGAGTCAGGGCTTGGTGTCTGCCGAGGCGCCGAGAACAGTTTTTCTTTGGTAATACACACACTGGTAGGTTGCCCACTCTCCTGAGTCCGCCCCGCACCATGCTCATATAGGCAACACTTGGGGAGCTAAAAGCTAGGTGAAGTGGTCCATGAACCCCCGCACATGGGAAGCAGAGGCAGGTGGACCTCTCTGAGTTTGAGGCCAGCCTGGTCTACATAGTGAGTTCCAGGATAGCCAGGGCTACATAGAGAGGCCCTGTCTCGAAAAAACAAACAAACAAAAAAAAAGAATAATGGTCTTTTAAAAAATAATCTTTAAAAAGAGCACTCTTACGAGTGGGCCTGAAGGCAATGCTGGCACACACCTTCCATCCCAGCACTTGGAAGCCAGGGGCAGGCAGATCTCTAAATTCAAAACCAGCCTAGTCTACCAAATGAGTTCCAGGACAGCCAGGACTACACAGAGAAAATCTGTCTTGAAAAACAAGCCGAGGGTTGGGGGTGGGAGTGGGATGAATGCTCATCTCTAATAATAAATGCTAATGATAATAAATGGACTTGAATTGTTTCATATAAAGATAAAGACAGTCACTGCATTGAGAAATGAGAGGTATGCCCTCAGTGAGTATAGTCCTCACAGTGTAAGCTAGCTCACTCCCATTCAGAAGGATCTCCATGCTGAAGATGAGACCGTTGCGAGCTGAAGGTAACAGGGTACCATCCAATAACACCTAAAAATACAGTACATGCCTCAAGACCTGCGACAAGGAAGAGAGATGGCGAGACTTGACCCTCACCTGCCCCTATGAAACACACTTTTCTTAGGCTAGCTCAAATAAAGCAGAATTTTAGGCAGGAGTTAGGCTGTCTTTTCATAGTCCTCCTGGGGACTTACACTTGTTTTTTCTGCTTTCTACTCTGCAGACCTGCCCAGGCCAGTCCTCTGTTCTCCTGTTCTCCCTCTCCCCACGCCCCACAACTAGCACCAACACCCCAAGTTTAACCAGTCAAAACTGAATCTCGGGGCTGGGGGAGATGGCTCAGTGGCTATAAATGCTTGCCGCCCTTCCAAGGGACCTAAGTTGTTTTATTTCAAAAACAAAACACACACACACACAAACAGGGGGCCGGAGAGATGGCTCGGTGGTTAAGAGCACTCACTGCTCTTCCAAAGGTCCTGAGTTCACTTCCTAGTACCCACATGGTGGCTCACAACTGTCTGATGCTGTCTTCTGGTATACAGATACACATGCACCCATATAAATAAAATAAATAAGTTAAAACAACAACAATTTAAGCCAAAAACAATGGAACTGCCCCTTTTGGGCTTCTTTTCTGTCTTGACTTGGTTTCCCTTAAGTAGCTCAAACTCCACATGAATATTAATTAATAATCTTCCTTATCTACTGCAGGACTGTCAAGTCTATCAAGAAGCCATGTCTGAATTCCTTCCCCACCACCCTGCCCTTCACCACAGCAATGTCTAGCCACAACCAAACTGCCTTCTCAAGGATTTGAGAAGAGTTCAAGGATTTTGAACTTCCAGTCAGAGTCCCCCCGAATGCCTGGTGTATCCAGGCAGCCCCAGGAGCATACACCCAGAAACAGACCCAACCATATCTATCTCGATATAATTTTTTCTTAAGAAAAGAAAGGGCTCATCACGTGTTAGCTATCAAACTTAAGTACTGTGATTCTGCCTCCCTCCCAGGGCTGGGCCCAACTCATTCACACACAACTCTTTACATTTAGTTTAAGACTTCAAGTGAATTAACAATGCTGTCACATTTCTACCCACACACTGGCCAATAGGATTACATGGTTGTGTTAGCCGCCTGTTGGCTTGCAGAGACAGAGCTGGACCTGAACTCACTATGGAGCACAAGCCAGCCTCAAACCCGCTGTGATAGGTCTAGCCTCAGGCAGCAAGCGGTAGGATAACCACCTGAGCCACAGAGGGCCACAGTGCTCTGCTAAAAGACTGTTCTTTAACTACTAGGTTTAAAGCTGGCCTCGGGGTGGCACACGCCTTTAATCACAGCATTCGGGAGGCAGAGGCAAGTGGATCTCTGTGAGCTCAAGGCCAGCCTGGTCTACAGAGTGAGTTCCAGGACAGCCAGGGCTACATGGAGAAACCCTGTCTCAAAAAAAAAAAAAAAAAGGTTTACAACTTTTCATTAAATGAAGATTTATTGAGAGCTAAAGAAAACAGGTAGTGAAGAATAAATAATAATAATAAATAAGTTACAGAAAATGCCAAAATGCACCTAATGAAAGTAGACATACCTCAAAATGAAATTCATAATATGCTACGTAAGGATCCATAAACTTTTCAAGGTGGAGTTTACAAAACAGGCTGAGGCCCAGTATTAATGTAACATAAGACATTGAAAGCAAAGGCGTTACAGAAAGAGCTCCAGGGTCCTCTTTCGGAGGACTCAGGCTTGGGTCTCAGCACCCACATGGCCTCTTGTAACTGTTGGTGACTCTAGCTCCAGGGGAGCTGACTTCCTCTTCCCACCTCTACAGGCACTGTGTATGCATGTGGTACACAAACACACATGCAGGCAAACACACACACACATAAATAAGGGTTAAAGAATCAGCGAAGGAATGACCAGTCGACCTGGTGGTTCGGGGCAGACAATCCCAGCTACCTAGGAGTTGAGAAAGGAAGACCACAGGCATCAAGCCCCACCTCAGCTACAGAGTGAATTCAGAGCCGGTCTAGGATGCCATTAGACCCCATCCTAAATTAGAAGTGTAAAGGACTGAAAACCAGTGGCAGAAGGGTGGCCTGGTGCACAGGAGACCTTGGGTACAAAACACAATGCAGACAAAAATCAAGCCAAATCCCACCCTTCCTGACCTCACAGTCTCTCCCATCGCTTCCTTCCTGCCTTTGTTTAAGCCATGCTTTGCTAAAAGAAACTTCAAACAAGAGCGGAAAATAGAGATGAAACAGTGTGAATACTAAACACCCTCTCCCGGGTGTTATTTCTTGATGGGGAAGGGGGTTTAAGAAAGGGGCAGAAACTGAAATCCAGACTCAACTGATGAGATTTAAACTTCAGAATTTCTCTTGTTTATAAAATAGAATGTTTTTTTACTTTAAAAAAAAAAAAAAAAAAGCTGTTACAGGGTGTGTGTGTGTGTGTGTGTGTGTGTGTGTGTGTGTGAAGTGGTGGGTGTTGGTCCTTCTACCAGAAGGATCTAGGGGATGAACTCGTGCTTGATAACAAGTCCCACGTAAGGCTAGTATTTAGTTCAATGACTGGAAAAAACAAACAAACAAACAACAACAAACAAACAAATAAAAAAACCTATCTTGGCCGGGCAGTGGTGGCGCACGCCTTTAGTGCCAGCACTCGGGAGGCAGAGGCAGGCAGATTTCTGAGTTCAAGGCCAGCCTGGTCTACAGAGTGAGTTCCAGAACAGCCAGGGCCTACACAGAGAAACCCTGTCTCAAAAAACAAACAAACGGATGATGAGAATCGATATTTACATATATACGGTGTTAAATTATATCAATTTTTTAAGGTATATAAAGAGACGTTTGGTGATGAGAAAAGGTAGGGCAGAATTGTGAATGATGGAGACCCTGCGAATAACCCCATTCATTTGAAAATACCTGCTCATCAGACACCGATCACCGTCCTAAATGCCAAGGAAATAAGGACACGGGGTTTGCTATCTCTGGAGTAACCAGTTCAGTGAACAGAGGTAAAATTAGCACTTCTGGGAAAATGGCAAGCAGGAGGTTCACAGGTTCGCGGCCAGCCTGCACCACACAGAGAGCCGGCTTGATTACAACTTGGCAAACCAAGCTTATAGGTTTGGTTAGTCAAAATATAATCTGCTCGTTTCACCGACACACACACAGTAGAACTGAATCAAAGGTCAGGGGCAAAATAGATAGATAGATAGATAGATAGATAGATGACAGCTAGATAAGCTGATGCCTCTAGGAATTTAAACATTAAAAACAGGATCCTCATTTGAGACTGCTTCTAGAAAAGGGGCGGGGCGGGGTCACAGGGTCCCTGACTGACATGACTTTTAAGTCTGTTACCAGCCCTAAGAACCCAGATGGGTTGGGGTGAAAGGCTGCACACACACCATCCCCGTTCTTGCTTACCCCATCCCTCCAAGCCGGGCTCTTGCACACCTGCCCTTCCCCAGGTCTCAGCTGCCTGGGAACGAACTGGATTGACCTGGACCCTCAAATATTAGTTACCCTGGGCAGCTGCCTGAGGTGCTCAGAGCTCCTTCTGGGTCTATAGACACGAACTCCTCTCTAGGATCCTTAAACCTGTGAAGCCACGGGTGCAGCTGGGAGAGATCAGACAGTGGGGTGACCCCAGGGCCTTGCGCGGCCCGCTCGTGACACGGTCACTGACCTTTCCAAAGGGGTTTCCCAGGGCCTGGGGCCGGAGGAGGGATTGCGACGACCCGCGCCCCGCACCCAACACCTCTCCCAGTCAGCCGGCTGCGCGCGGCGGAGCGCAGGGTAACCAAGGGCGACCAGGAGGCCGCCATCTTGAGCTCCGTACAGGGAGGAAAACTTTATTGTAACCCAGAAGACGCGAAGAAGCAGCCGAGCGTAGCGCTCCAGGAGGCCACGCCTGAGGACCAGGGAGCGTTAAAGACAGGTGACCTCAAGCTTAGAAAGGCAGCACCGCCTGCCCTTCACGCCTTCCGGTGGGCCCTGGGACTACAAATCCCGAAAGGCAGCGCGCGTGGAGGGGGGCGTGGCTTGACAGTCGCGAGTGCGCCACGCCCCACTGAGCGGTGGCTGGGACCAACTCTCTACCCCGCCCCCACTGGAACCCAGTTCTCCAGGCCTTAAAAAAAAAAAAAGTAGATCGTAACAATTCCTGAACCTTCTAAAACTTCATAATATGAAGGTGGCCAAGAGGGTCCTTACCTCGTCCAATCTGGTATAATATAGCCTCAATTTTATTTTCTTTCGGTGTCCAACATGCGTCCCTGAAGTGTACCTGAAATGTGTTTCTGCCACCCTCTATTTAAGCTTTTGAATAATAGGAATCATTTCCTATACAGCTCATGCTCTCACGCTTTGAAGAAGCTTGTAAGTGGGATAGGAAAGCCGAAGGCCCCAGATTGACAACTGGTGGGTGTGGAAGTCATGGGATGGTGTAA
Organism: Rhynchomys soricoides; assembly: GCA_019843965.1. NCBI lineage: Eukaryota > Metazoa > Chordata > Mammalia > Rodentia > Muridae > Rhynchomys > Rhynchomys soricoides. Next base: position 2,390,917 of record JADRCH010000046.1, read on the forward strand.
ACACTTGAATTTGCGACTGCCCCCATTTGAAGCTGGCTACCCTTAGGCTAGAGGAAAACTGCAACTAAAGACAAATAGTGGCATCAAGGAGAGAGCACTACTTACTGTTGTGGAGCAGTAAGGAGACTGAACTTCTGAAAATGATTATATTTTTGTCTAGGGGGGTGTGTGTCCTATATTAAAAGGGATTTTTCTGGAGGCCAGCATTGGGCATTGATCCTCTGGAGCCGGCTGGGGTTATAGGCAGCTGTAAGCGACTAGACATGGCTGCAGAAGTTACACATTATTCTAACTGTTGAGCCACTTCTGCCCATACAAGATTAACTTTTAACAAAAGATAAAGACCTTCCCAGGGGGTGTGCGGTGTTGCTCAGTTGATAGAGTGTTTGCCTAGTGAGCAGGAAGCCCAAGGTTCACCAGTTTAAGAAGAGGCGGCACAAACTGCAATCCTAGCACTTGGGAAATGGAGACAGCGGGATTAGAAGTTCAGCTACGTAATTACATAGGCCGGCCAGGGCTACCTGAGATCCTTAAAAATAAATAAATAAATAAATAAATAAATAAATAAATAAATAAATAAATAAAAGCAAACCCTTCAACCATGGATCCCATCTGAAAGACCTGAACATAGCTGGGAATTATGGAAAACAAGAAAGTCTAGCATTCCCAGGAAGAAGAAAACAAAGTTTCAATTGTGTGACCAGAATAGAGAACACTAAGACGAATTCCAGGAAGCCAGATTGTGGTCACAAGAAGAATTCTGAAGAAACAGGAAATGGAAGGTGTAATGTGGCAGAGTAACTCAAGATTTTTCTCTGCTAATTTGTCAAGGTATGTACCCACCCCGATGGGACTGAAGATAGTCTAAAGAGAGACACTTAGGTCCCTCTTTTTTGGGTATTACATTATTGAAACAATGACCCCTAAGAAATTGGACTGGTCCCAAGAATCTCACGCTGGGACAGGGAATAGGATGAAGCCTCGTGCCAACCAGAAAAGGCGAAACTTGTCTCCCAGGAAGTGACGTCACACAGTTCAGACGACCTTGTACGACACACTGGAGCGGGGCAATGCTGGGGCAGGGATAGGGAGACCACACCTGACCTGAATGGCTGAATTATACCTCTTTCCTGCGATTCAAACCAAAGCCTTAGGTCAGGACCCCAAAGATGGATTTGGAGAAGAGTTTCTCTTCCTAATGTGCCTGTGTTCCCTGCTTTTACTTTTAGCCATTCACACGTTCTCTCTCCTCCCTCCCTCCCTCTCTCTCCCCTTTCCCCCCTCCCCCCCCCCTTCTCCTATCTCCCCCTCTCTCTCCCCCCCCCCCCCCCCACTCTCTTTTTTATACAGGGTTTCCCTGTGTAGCCCTGGCTGGCCTAGAACTTCCTTTGTAGACTAGGCTGGTCTCTCAGAGAGCTGCCTGCCTCTCCCTCCCCAGTGATGGGATTAAAGGTGTGGCCAGCATTCCCAGCCTAATCTTGGCTGTTGTTATTTTGGTTTTCTGTTTGTTTTGTTTTGTTTTTTAAGACAGGGTTTCCCTGTGTAGCCTTGGCTGCCCTGTAACTCACTTTGTAGACCAGGCTAGACACAAACTCAGAGATTCACCTGCCTCTGCATCCAGAGTGCTGGAATCAAAGGCGTGTGGTACCACTGCTGGTCAACCATTTTGTTTTTTGTTTGTTTGTTTTGTTTTTGAATCAGGATCTCACTCTGTAGCCCAGGCTGGCCTCAAATTCCTGGTGGTCATCTTGCCTCACTCCTTGAGTATGAGGTATGAGCCCACATCTGCTTTCCCTGTCTTGATATGTTGTTCTAATTTTCTCTGTGAGGACTGGTTCTAGGTTACCCATCTGCGACCAGAACAACCGTGTCTGCTGACTTATACATCCTACCATACAGCTTTATTTATTTTTATTCATTTTTATTTTCTCTATGCAGAGCTAGTCTTGGAACTAGCTCTAAAGACCAGGATGGCCTTGAACTCCCAAAAATCCACCTGCCTCTGCCTCCCAAGTGCTGGGATTAAAGGAGTGTGCCATGGCCACCCATGATTCTTAATGCCACTGCTGGGAGGGAAGCATGGAGGGAGCCCAGCGTCTACACTGGAGAATGCGTGGTGAGTGGTCCCCTCCATTCCCAGGGACCAACATCATAGAGGAGCTAGTGTCCTCTGGGCTTTGGCTTCTGGCATCCTGTTCAGAAAAGCTGTGCTCTCCCCAGCCACTCTGGTTCCACGAAGCTTGTGGAGCACAATGTATAGTGTTTCTACGTATCTTGCTGAACCACGGGACAGATAGGCAGTGGGACTTCCCATGGCAGTTATAGTGTAAGGACTCATTGTGACCGTTGCCAAAAGGAAGGAGCTGTGGCCGCAGAGAAAAGGAGTTTTCAGCTGTGCATCCCACCAGCCATGACCTCAACAGCTCTGCATCTGTCTATCCATCAGCCACCTCCCATTATCCCACTCTGTTAGGACCTAGGTAAAATATTAAAGTCTACATGGAATGCTGAGACCTAGGGAACTGTTACCCGGTTAGCCTGCCACTATAAGGAAGCGTTCTCATATGTTTCCGCTGTTACTAGGAAAGTTTCGAATGCCAAGATTGATTACATATTCTGTTATGTTCTGTGCCCTGGGAACCGATCACCACAGAAGTCAGAACTGCTTCTTGTAGTTACCCACAATAAGCTTGGACCCAAACCAACCACCCAACAGTACTTTCTGCGCCTGCGTATAAGCTTTTATGGTAGACTCTGCCCCTGGGATGGGTCCCAACCTAAGAGAGACACCGGCACCAGAATAAGAAACTATTTGGACTTGGGAGGCAGAGGCAGGTGGATTTCTGAGTTCGAGGCCAGCCTGGTCTACAGAGTGAGTTCCAGGACAGCCAGGGCTACACAGAGAAACCCTGTCTCGAAAAACAAAAAAGAAAAGAAAAAAGAAAGAAAGAAAGAAAGAAAGAAAAGATGGAGAGATGGCTTGGTGGTTAAGAGTGCTTGTAGCTCTTGCAAAGGACTAGGGTTCAATCCCCAGCACCCACCTTTGGCTCACAACCATCTGCAACTCCGCTTGTTGCACCCAATGCCTTCCCTGCCTTCCATGAGCACCAGGCATGTGGTGCACACACACATATATGCAGGCAAAAAAAAAGGTGTATATTATTGTTTGTATATCTATAGTAGCCACAGATAAGAGGTGAGGTTGGGGAAAGCTTTGGAAGGGGAGAGCAGCAAGACAAGTGGACCGTTGCTTCTGGATGGCTTTGGGTTAACACGGGTGAAAATGTCTCTTTACAGGCTGGAGAGATGGCTCAACGGTTAAGAGCGCTGACTGTTCTTCCAGAGGTCCTGAGTTCAATTCCCAGCAACCACGTGGTGGCTCACAACCATCTGTAATGGGATCCAATGTACTCTTCTGGTGTGTTTCTGAGGACAGCTACAGTGTATTCACATAAAAAAAATCTTTGGAAAAAAAAAAAGATAATGTACCTTTATAGGCTCAAGTGACACAGTGGGATTTTAGGGTTAGTTTTTTTTATATATATTTATTTGTTTATTTGTGTATGGGTTGTGTGTGTGTCTGTGCACGCATGCACATGCGCTCGCTCATGCACACAGAGCCACACAATCCTTTAACTGCACATGTGCCATTGCCAGAGAGCAACTTGCTGGAGTTGGTTTTCTCTTTCCACCACAAGGGTTCTGGTCTTAGCATCTCTAACCACTGGGCCACCTCACCAGCTCCATGGTGGGATTTTGAATAGATTTCAGCAACTGGATGTTCAGCAGTGGTGGCACACGTTTATAATTACCAGGTGGGTCAAGGCAAGAGGCGCTTGAGTTCAAGGTAGGCAGGGCTATTCAGTAAGAGGGACTCATTCCCTTTCTGCTGCTGTCACAAGTCACCAGACAAAACAGAGAGAGGAAAGTCTCCTTTGGACTCCCCTTTTTCAGAGGTTTCTGTTTATCATACCAGAGAAAGCAAGGTGACAGGCTCTCTCAATAGTGGCTAGGTCATGTTCACATGACAGTAGATCAAGAAGAAGAGTTTAGTGCAGAGCCTAGAGGCAAGTAGGAGCCAGGCCACACCCTTCAAAGGCCTTCTTCAAGGATCTACTTCCAATAGCCAGGCCCTATATCAGGCCCCACAGATCCCAAGACTATCAACAGCTGGGGAGCAATATTTAAAACCTGAACATTTCAGGTTCAAACCGTAGAGAGCCCTTCTCTCAAAAGCAAAACAAAACAAAATGAGACTACATTCTTGCTCCCTGATGATCTAAACCATTATAGTCGCATTGGAGTTTGTATCTGATGGATGTGCCCAGGCAATAAGAAGAACTGAGTGTCTCCGGAGGAACTGAAGCTGGCCCACAACAAAGCCAATCATCATGGCTCATCACAAAACTATGAGACTCTGCTGATGTTCCTGCTCTAGGTGATTACATTCCGAATTAGCAGGGAGTTGGCCTAGACTTCAAAGGAGTCAGATGGGCTCAGTTTGGTTAGGCTTTTCAAATCTGAGATGATTTAGATACGATTTAAATCAGGAAAGTTTTATTTATCCAATTTCACTGATAATGGAAAAGTTCTCAAATGAGACCAGAGGATGACAAACGGACATCATGGATAGTATCTTATTTAAGGAACGTTCCTTCCAAAGCTGAGCATCTTCCACCAAAAACCAAGACTGGAGAAAATTGAGGGACCAGATCAAGAAAGTGTCAAGCGACCACTAATGTCTACACACACCGATGTAAGGGCCCAATTTTCCCAGCATGCATCTCACTTACCACGAGCGTTCTCATCAGCTTCAAAGGGAGAGCTGTGCACCCACAGACCCGAGTTTGCAGTACCCAGGCTCACTCAGCGGGAATTCAGGCTGTAAATTACAAGAGTGGGCTTCACTTTCTTTTCAGACAAATCAACCCAGCTGGATTTGGAGCTCTCGTTCTTGGAAATAATCAAAAGTCCCTTCTAATATCAAATCCATTCAATTTGATTTCACACATCAATCCTGTTGCTTACCTAAGTGGAGACATTGTTTAGACGTATAGGTTGCTATGTTAGATGTCCAACATGGCCGAATGGCAGATTCTCATGTGCCTTCTTAGTATCAAAACACCGAAATTTATTTCCGTGGTAATTTTGTGCACAGCAAGGAGAAAGGAAGTAGGAGCGATGTAATTTCATGTTTGCTGTCCAACAATTTAAAAAAAAAAGAAGAAGAAGTGCTTTTCAGCTTTAATTTGATACTTTACTAGCAGGTAAATTATCTTTTAATGTAATTACTTTATGTAATAATTATGATCTTGAAAGTCTGCAAAGTGATTAAAGGCCACTTTCTGAGGAACAGATTTCTGGATTTAAATTGCACAATTTTTCTGCTTGTGCTTTTGGCTTTAGACCGGGCTTATTATTATCATTATTAGTATTACTATTATTAAATGCTTACAAGATGGCATGTAATAGCATCAGACCTTTGCAAACATGTAGAATTTTTAAAGACCTAACGTGGTTTTAGCCACAGATTTGAGAAGTTGACCCAGTAAGTCCTCTCCCATCTCTCAGCTTGTGGGCTTTGACTCACACTCGTGTGTTCTACACTGCAGCACCTGTGCCCATTTAGCAAAGATTTCAGTACAAACCACGCTGAATTGAATAGACATCTCTAAGAAGCATTTCAATTGTTGCAATATTTTTAGAAACTGAAACAAGGAAATAAACAACTTCAGTAAAAGTGATTTAAATAACAAATAACGTGTCTTTATAAACAGCTTATCTCCTTGAGAACAAAGAATAAACAAGGAGACAAGAGGGGTTTCCCCCCCCATTCCACTATTAAAGCAGATCACAATATGAATGGGTGAAATGTCATGAATAATTGGAGAAAATCACAGAGTAATCTTCCACAAAAACATCTGATTTATTTAAATTGTCACTGTTTGTCTTATTAGAACCTTTATTTAACCTTGTTACCCACAATGCAGTATTCAAGTTGGTTTATCAAAAAATTACTTTGAAACTAAGCACATTTAGAAATTTTTGGCTCTATTAAATGAAAACGATTTTGATATAAATCTTAATGGACACTGCTCTGTTTAGGGTTTCGCTGACTGACATTGCATTCAATGGATATGAATACTCAGGTTCTGAATCATGGTAAATTAATGAAGGTATCCAAATATTCCATCAGGTTTAAGCTTGGGTTTATTGTGGCCAAGGGAAGGCAACACTGTGTCCCACTATGATTCATCAGGTACCATCTTCCTCTTAGGACACCACCAAATTCCACCAAGGTCACTCCCAATCGTGGCAGACCAGGCCTCAACTCACTACCTCGAGATTGTAATCTGTATACATAGGCCCGCTTCCTTGTTGACTTTTATAGAGATCTCGTGAGTCTGACACCGTTCCAATGCCTTCAGAGTTAATAACTCTTTTGGTACTCAGTGAAGTAGTCTTATTATTCCCATTATTATTTGTTATTTAGTTGTCTGTGATCATGTGTGTGTGCATGTGTATGTGCATCTGCATGTGGAGGTCAGAGTCAACACTGGGTTTCATCTTTCTGGTTTTGTTTTGGTTTTTGGTTTTTT
>JADRCH010000046.1:2397615-2415063 GCA_019843965.1 Rhynchomys soricoides
TTTTTTTTTTTTTTGGTTTTTCGAGACAGGGTTTCTCTGTGTAGCCCGGGCTGTCCTGGAACTCACTTTGTAGACCAGGCTGGCCTCGAACTCAGAAATCCACCTGCCTCTGCCTCCCAAGTGCTGGGATGAAAGGCGTGCGTCATCACTGTTCAGCTTCCTCCTTGGATCTTGTGGATCCCAGGATAGAACTAAGATCGTTAAGCTTTGATGACAAGCACTTTTACCCACTGAGTCATTTCACTGTCCCCAGTGTGGTCAATAATAATGTTCACACTCCAGATGAAGGAACGATAGACAGGAAGCAGTGCAGGGCTGAGTGGAGCACACTTTGATCTGTTGTAGGCATCTACCGAAGCCACTACACAGGTTCTAGACAAACACCTCCTGCTTACCTAGGTGCTCCCAAGTAAAGACTTAGCCGCAGCTTCCTTTGTAAATACAAAGAACCACGCTTAGCACAACTTGGAGTTCCCTGAGGCTAAAAGTGTGACCGCAAGCCTGGCAGCGGTGGCGCATGCCTTTCATCCCAGCACTCGGGAGGCAGAGGCAGGCGGATTTCTGAGTTCGTGGCCAGCCTGGTCTACAGAGTGAGTTCCAGGACAGCCCGGGCTACACAGAGAAACCCTGTCTCGAAAACCAAAAAGTAAATAAATACAATAAAAAATAAATTAAAAAAAAACAAACAAAAAACAGGGATGGCAATTTAAACTTTGTTTGCTTTTGTAGATCGAGCTCAGAGTCCTGTAAATGATAGGCAACCTCTCTACCAACAAGCTACACCCCCAGCCCAGCTTAATTTTATTATTATTATTATTATTATTATTATTATTATTATTATTATTATTTTATCATTATTGTCACTGTGTATGGTGTAGTAAGTACGACGGAGGGGAGAGTGTGCAGGCACACAAGATCAGAGGACACCTCATTCCATACAGCAGAATAAATGTTCCAGTGAGCCGAAAGAAAGCGCAGTTTTATAGACAGAGAAAGACAAGCAAGCAGACAAAAAGCAGACGAGTCACTGATGTGTTTACAAAAAGGAGGTGTGTTCTATGGGGGTGTGGTGAGGTGTGGGGGAAGGGGGTGTCTCAGCGGGCCCCCCTGAGGACCAGCCACAGGAGCCACAGCCTCTGAGGACAGCACTCAGGAGGCAGAGGCAGGTGGATCTCTGAGTTCGAGGCTAGCCTGGTCTACAGAGTGAGTTCCAGGACAGCCAGGGCTACACAGAGAATCCCTGTCTCGCAAAAACCAAAACAATAAAAAAACAAAAAGCAAAACAAAAAACAAAAAACAAAAACAACTGGAAAAAAATGGCAAGGGTCTCAGCTCAGAGTGCTGGTCCAGGCTGGCCTTGAATTTGCGGTGTGCTGGCCCCAGCTTCCCTGGTGTTGAGATTATAACTCCCTTTTCCCTGGATCCTCAGAAAGTCAGATAAGCTGATTGATTTGAGTTTCGTTACCACAGTACGTTACAGTGCTTGACTCAGTGACTACTGTTAGCCTACTCTTTTGTGGCCTAATGCATGTACTTAGTCTTGTCGGGTTTTGTTGCTCTTTATTTGGCTTGGTTGAGTTAGGTTTTATTACACCCCCTTGGGAGTGTGTGTGCGTGCACGGTTCTTGTACGAAGTCAGGGGACAGCTTGTAGGAGTGGGTTCTTTCTCTCCACCGAGCGAGTGGACCTGAGAATTGCCTTCAGGTTGTCAGGGTGAGCACCTTTATCTGCTGAGCCACGTCAGTTGGTCTGCTTTGTTTTTAAAGATTTATTATATTTATATGAGTACACTGTAGCTGTTTGTAGACACACCAGAAGAGGGCATCGGATCCTATTACAGATGGTTGATGATGTTAGCATTCGGTCTAAACTCCACCCCACAGTTGCCTGGCAACAGACAGGTGGGCCTGGCCCACTATAAAAGTGGCTGCTTGCCCCTGCTATCTTATCTCTTCCTCTTGCCTCTCTCTCTTACGTCTCTTATCTCTTACCTCTCCCCATTCCCTTCCCCCCTCTCTCCAGGTGGTCAAGGCCAGCCTCCACCTCTCCAGTCTCTCCCTCACTCTGCCTCTACTACCCTCTTAGCTCCCTTCCCCATGCCCTGAATAAACTCTATTTCTTCCTCTTTTTTTTAAAATTATTTATTAATTATATGTAAGTACACTGTAGCTGTCTTCAGGCACCCCAGAAGAGGGCATCAGATCTCATTACAGATGGCTGTGAGCCATCATGGGGTTGCTGGGATTTGAACTCTTGACCTTTGGAAGAACAGTCAGTGTTCTTAACCGCTGAGCCATCTCTCCAGCCTTGTTTTTTTTTTTTTTGTTTTGTTTTGGTTTAGTTTTTTTTTTTTGGAGACAGTCTCATAAAATCCATGCTGACACTAAGTCCTAGATTCTTACTGTGAGCCACCAAGCCAGCCTCCTGTGATTTTTTTCTTTTCTTTTTTTTAGACAGGATCTCTCTACAAAGCCCTGGCTGTCTTGGAACTCACTATGGAGAGCAAGCCAGCCTCAAACTCACAAACATCATTTTCCTCTGCCTCTCAGGCACTGAGCTTAAAGGTGTGTATGAACTACTCTCTGGACGGTTTATTCCTATCTTTGAAATGCATCTCCTTCATAAAGGAACATTCAAATCATAGGCACTTTGAGACCACTTGAACACACACACACACAAAAAAGAAAAAAATCCCGCTGGGCAGTGGTGGCACACGCCTTTAGTCCCAGCACTTGGGAGGCAGAGGCAGGTGGATTTCTGAGTTCGAGGCCAGCCTGGTCTACAGAGTGAGTTCCAGGACAGCCAGGGCTACACAGAGAAACCCTGTCTTGAAAAACAAACAAACAAAAAAAAAATTGATCAAAGGGCTCCAAAAGTCCTGGAGGACACTTCTCTCTTGTTGCTGTTTGTTTTCTGAGGCGGTCTCATGGTGGAACTCTGGTGACACAAGATTACAAGATACCACTGATCCTAGAATAGGACTCTCCTTCACACCTCAATGATAACCAAATACTTCTGCCCTGGCTTTACTTTTTTCAGACAGGGATTTACTATGCAGGTCTAGACTAGCCTCTAACTCATGACCCTCCAGCTGCAGCTTCCTGAGTACTGGGATCATTGGCATGTGCTCCCCATCCCACACCCAAAGGTCGTTTTAAGTAGATAAAACCTCTCAGGTGATCTGTTGGAGCCATTGTTACAAAAAAAGAGACCTTTAGCCTTTTCTCTCTCAGGTGGCTAATCTTTCTTAAGTGGGATTTCCTCAGAATTGCATTCCTCCTGGAAAGAAAAGTTCAGACCTTTTTCTCTCCCTGTGCTTTGGGAATGATTAAGCTCTTAGGAGCTTATCTGGGACAGTCCAGTAGAGGAGCACAGATCCTGAGTAGAGTGGAAAGGCCCTCCCCCACCCAGTATGCAAGCAACTTCAGGGAGGATGCTAGCAGTGAGGAAGGGGACATCTGTCTACCAGCCAGATCAGCCAAAACAGCCTGGGTGACTAACGGAGTGACAGATGTCACAGCCAGATCAGCCTCACATCCTTGAGTTCTGTTCTCTGCTGGTCCTGCTCATCTTGGCCTTCCATGCCCATCCCCTATAAACCATAGATAAGTCAGTATGGAGAGATTCCTCAGAGATGACGGATCAGTTTCATCATCTGACCAAGACAGATGTCTAAACCCTTGGCTGATAATGGCAAAATTCTTCTTAGTTCTGCTTAGCATCTCGGCATCAGGGTGGCTCCTCTCAGTAATTTTCCATGCACTGATGCCGTTACTCTGGCTCCCTGACTAAATTCCCACTTGTCTTTGCTATCTTTTAGTCTGACCCCACTCTGACTTTCCTATTGCAACAGTAATTGCTGGAGGTGGTGTTGTTGCTCTGGTTGTTGTTCTGGTTGTTGTTGTTGTTGTTGGTGGTGGTGGTGGTGGTGGTGGTGGTGGTGGGTTTGCTGTCCTGACCAAGCCTGTTCAGTCAGTCCACAGGTTCTCCAGCACAGGAGCAAGGATTGAAAAGAGACAATTAGCCGGGCAGTGGTGGCGCACGGCTTTAATCCCAGCACTCGGGAGGCAGAGGCAGGTGGATCTCTAGTTCGAGGCCAGCCTGGTCTACAGAGTGAGTTCCAGGACAGCCAGGTCTACACAGAGAATCCCTGTCTCAAAAAACCAAAAAAAAAAAAAAAAAAAAAGAGAGAGAAAAAGAAAGAGACAATTAGACAAATCTGCAGCATGGCCTCAGTCAATCTGAGACTGAAGGTGGGTTTTTTATTTCCCAATCTGCTTTTATACCATTTACTATTTTAATTACAAACAAGCAATGAGGTCAGTGCTAGGTTGAGGAACAAGCAATACAATAAACACCAATAGTCAAGGAACAAACTAGGCAGTAAACAATGTCCTGTGATCACTGTTTCTAAAGGCTTATTAGGATGACCAAAATATCTGAGCCTACGTCCTTGACCTAGCCCAAAGCCATATTCAGGCCTGAAGTCTACTTCTTCTGTTCCACCCTAAAATTAAGATTCCTACCTAAATTTAGTTCCCTGTTCTAGCCTAAGATTAGATTCCTGCCTGAGCTTACTTCCTTGGCCTGGGCATAAGGTCAAAATCCTGCCTGAAGCCAGTTTGTTTGTCCTTGGCCAAATGTCAGGTTCTTGCCAGGCGGCCCCAAAAGGCTCTCCACCTGGTACCTCTTGCCATTCAGAAGCTATAAAAGAAAAGATTACAGGGCAGCTGCCTACACCTTTAAAGCCAGCTTTCAGGGGGCAGAGGCAGAGAGATCTCTGAATTTCAGGCCAGCAAAGGCTGTGGAGTGAAATCCCATCTCAATAACCAAATAAATATAAATGAACTGGTTGTTAAAAATCATCATTATCAGCCGGGCAGTGGTGGCGCACGCCTTTCATCCCAGCACTTGGGAGGCATAGGCAGGAGGATTTCTGAGTTGGAGGCCAGCCTGGTCTACAGAGTGAGTTCCAGGACAGCCAGGGCTATACAGAGAAACCCTGTCTTGAAAAAACAAACAAAATCATCATTATCATGACTAAAAGTTAAACTGAGAGAGTAATTTATGATTTACTAAAAAAAGTATCCTTTAAGAAAAAGCAGCCATCGGGATCTAGAGAGATGGCTCAGTGGTTAGGGGTACTTGCTGTTCTTGCAAAGGACCCAGGTTCAATTCCGAGAGCACTTACATGGTGGCTCAGAATAGCTTGTAAATACACTTCCAACAATCTCTTCTGGACTCCAGGGCTCTCCAACACAAGGCGCACACACACGAGATGTGTAGCTTTCTTAAAAAGAAAGAAAAAGGAAAGGGACCATCGGTTTAAAAAGGCAAAATCTTTGAAAAGGTCAGGCATAGAAAAAGGGAATATAAAAAGCTGATAAATTGTGAAAAGGTGTTCCCATCCAAAATGAGGACAATTCAAATCAGGATACCAGTCACATGAATAAAGATGTAAAATAATAAAATAGTACACTGAGTGTGTGACGCTACAGACAAGCACGTACTTCCAGTGAAAGGCCCTGGAAGAAAAATGCCCCTAGACTCAGCACTAGAGCCCTAGGCCACCCAGGGGCCTGAGATGGGCTAAACTCACCCCCTTAGACAGTTCTGAGAATGGGTTGTTTTTACCTTGTTCCAAAAACAGGCCCACCATGAAATGTCATGATGAACTCTGCTCTGAACATTGTGTTGGGAAAGTAGATGTTTTGACTTGACTCCTATCCTGTTGATCAACCAAAAATGTCACAGTGACCTCTGTTTTGAGACCCTCTGCTCTTTCCCATGACGCACGTTCCCTCCTGCTCCCCCTTTTGCTTTGTGATTTTTCCCTACAAATACCCCTAACTTCAGCTGCTCGGGGTCGATCTCTTCTGCCCCTGTGTGGGTTATGAGCTCGGCCCAGTGCACTGCTTCCCTGAATAAACCTCGTGCGCTTGCAGCAAGTTGGGTTTCTCGTGAGTCATTGGGGGGTCGTGTCTTCCCGTGGCTTGAGTGAGGGTCTCCCCAATTCAGGGGTCTTTCACCACGCATTGTGTAGTCGGATGTCAAGAACTGGAGAGATGGCTGATCAGTTCTTGTTCTTTCAGAGGACCATGGTTTGGTTCCCAACACCGGAACTCCAGCTCAAGGAGATCTAATGCCATCTTTTGACCCCTTCAGGCACCAGGCACACACAGTGCACATAGGTTCAGAGAAAACACTCTTACCCATAAGATAAATAAATTCAACATTTTTAAAAAAGAATTATTTATTTATTTTATGTACACTGTAGCTGTCTTCAGACACAACAGAAGAGGGCATCAGATCCCATTTCAGATGGTTGTGAGCCATGATGTGGTTGCTGGAAATTGAACTCAGGACCTCCGGAAGAGCTGTCAGTGTTCTTAACCGCTGAGCCATCTCTACGGCCTCCAAATTCAACATTTTTAGTTAAAAAAACTTTTTTTAAAGAGCCAGGTGGCAGTGGTGCACATCTTTAACCCCAGCATTCAGTGGCAGAGGCAGGCAGATCTCAGTTAAAACAAAATTGTAATCAAATGTCAACGTTAGAAAGAGAAGGCAATTTTAGATTTTCTCTATTATAAACACACTTATCTTCCGGCTCAGTGCCTCCCCCTACACATAGCTTTCTGCTGCAGTCACCCCCAAGATGTGACACACTGGAGGCTGCTCACTGAAGCATTAGAAAAAGAAAGACTGCGGCTGGTTGGGTGGCACAAGCTAGAGTTATCAGAAAGAGGGACTTCAGCTGAGAAAATACCTCCACTAGACCACCTCTGGGCAAGCTCTGAGCACACTCGGTGGCTCAACACCATCTGTAACTCCAGTTCTAGGAGATCTGGCCCCCACAGGTACCAGGTAAGTGCATGGTGCACACACATACATGCAGGCTAAACACTTATGCGTGTAAACCAAATCTGTTTTGTTGTCGTTGATCTAGAAGAGACTAGGCTGATCTCTGCCACCCTAGGTCTTCTTAGGTGTGCTGTGATTCCAGATCCTCTCTGGACATCCACCGACTGGCTTTGGTTTCCCCCCTTCTGGGTTTGGGGAAGTGACCTTCTACTCAGATAAGAAAGCAGTGGATAAAGCACACCCCTAACCAACATTAAGATGAAAATTATAAATTGGGTGGAGTGGTATAGGCCTCTTCCAGGTGCATTTATTTGATTAAAATATAGGAGCACATGCTTTATGCTTATTGTGCATTTGAATTTCTTTTCTACAGAGGCTATGTGAAATACTGATAAGCATAGACATTTCTCTTTTGAAAGAGGGCCTCACAGTGTAGCTCTGGCTGGCCTGGACTGTGCTATAAAAAGACCAGGATGGCCTTGAACTCACAGAGATCCACCTGCCTCTGGAGTGTTAAGATTAAAGGCATGAGCCACTGTATCTGGCTTCCCCCATTTTTCATTAGAATACCTTTTGCTGTATATTATTTATCCAGAAAGTTATGCACTTACTGATAGGTTATTTTTTCACTGCTGGTGAACTGAGCCAATTCAAACCAGATTAGACTATATTAAAGACAGGTTTATTGGGAAGCTGCTCTCTGGAGGTCAAGTTCACTGGCCCCAAGGACCTAGGGCAGGGAAGTCGACATGGGGAAAAGAGAAAAAGGAGGGAAGAGAGAGAGAGAGAGAGAGAGAGAGAGAGAGAGAGAGAGAAAGGGCATGCATGCAGAGAGGGAAGAAAAGAGCAAGAAAGTAAAATGTCTGGATTATAGGGAAGAGCTGAGGGGGAGGGGAGCAGAGTCCAGTCCCTGGGCTGGAAAATTCAAGGTCGGGGCAGGGTATGCCAGGTAGAGACTAAGAGATGCAGGGAGAACCTGGAGGTCAGATCTGCTTTGGTATGTAAAATGTGCATCTCAGTCCCAGTCCCGAAATCAACCATTTCCATGACTGGGTTTGGAATCACTATGGACATAAGATTTTAAGAGTGTGTGTGGGTGTTTCCCAAGAGGTTAAACTGAAGGAGGAAGACCACTCTCCATGTGAACAGCACCATCCCATGGCTTAGGGCCAGGGCTGAATAAAAACTGAAAAAGGAATGCCAACATATACTGCTGTCTGCTTCCTGGTCTTTCCAGTCATGAGGAGGCCCAGCTGTGTGTGTGCCCCTGCTACCCCCACCCTCACCCCCCAAGATAAATCCTTTTCTCCTTAAGCTGTTTCCTATTGGGATTTTATCACACACACACACACACACACACACACACACAATCAGAGCAAGTAATACAGTTGTTTCCCACATTGTTCAAGATAGACACTCTTCTCTCGGGGTTCTAGGTTCTACAACTTTTCATATCTCTCTCTCTCTCTCTCTCTCTCTCTCTCTCTCTCTCCAGGGTCTCAATACGAATTTCAAGCTGGTCTCCAATGAAGAGTCTCATGCCTCAGTCTTCCTGACTGCCAGGATTATAGGCATGTGTCTCCAACCCTGCAGCTATTATTTCTAGACAAGGTCTCAGATGTCCAAGCTGGCTTTGAACCCCTGCTTCTCCTTCCTCCACTGAGTGCTAGGATTACAGCCATTTGCCATCACCGCCATTTAATGCGGTGCTGAGATGGAGCCCACGCCTATTGCAAGCTAGGCAGGCATTCTACCAACTACACTGTATCTCAGACCATATCTTTAGTCATTTAAATCTTTATTAATGTAAAGATTAACTCATTTTTTGAGAAAAAGTTCTCATGCAAACCTCTACATTTGGTCTGTACCCCACGATGTCCTTGAAGTCCAGAAGCTTTCTTTACCACTGAGTGTGGAGATTTGGTTATTTTGGTCACTGTTATGAATAGGACTCATTGTTTTCTCTTTCTGTGTTTGCTTCCTTTAAAATTTTTCCCGCTGCCATTATAACCAGGCATTTGTCTAGACAAAACAAAAATTACTGTTACTTTCATCTAGATTATTCCCCTCCCCCAAGTGTGTATGTTCAGTATGGTGTGTGTGTCTTTCTCTCCCCCCCACCTGGGTGTGTATAGTATGGTATGTCTATGTGTGTGTGTGGTGCACGCAAGCATGCAGTGCCGAAGCCAACATCAAAGTCCTCTTCCATTACTCTTAATTATTTCTCTGAGGTATGATTTCTCCCTGAACCTGGAGCTCATCATAGTTCTCTACCCCACCCCAGGCTGAGAGCCTTCAAAACCTCAGTGATTCCCCTATTACCCCCCCCACACACACACACAGTGTTAGCTAGAGGCAGTACTAGCAAGCTTGTAGTTTCATGAATCCTGAGGTCCAAACTCCGGGCTGTACCACAAGTGCTGTTAATCAGTGAACCTTAGCTCCAACTCCTCTCTTTTTTCCAATCTGTAGTCTCCTGTGCTCTGGAAATGAATGGCGAACTCTGGAACTTGCTAGCTTTATGATTGTGCTACAGTGCTGTTTCTGTGGGCTGACCTAAAGGGTCTCTATGGAACCTAGGAGACATGATGGCTTTGTTCTGGTATCATGGATGACAACACAATGCATACAGGTTCCTGGTTCCTGGCACTCCCCTATCCTCCTGTCTCCCTTTCCCCTTCTAGAGGCTTTCTGTGCCCCCCCACCCCCATTTTTGTATAAAGACTTATCTAAGTTGCATTCCAAGTGTAATTTGGAATTTACCACTTAAAAACAAAACAAACTTACCAGGATTTGTGGGGAAACAAGAATGGCAGCTTACCCAGACAGGATTCCCTGCTTTCATCTTGTCCACTTTTTTGTTTCAGGGGCCAGACTTGTCTCTAGGCACTGTTTGACCTTAGTTTGATCTTATCAGGCTTGAAAAATTCCACTCCCTTATTTTACTGCTTTGAACAGGATGACCTTGAAACTTACGACCTTCAGCCTCCACTACTTTCTGAGGGCTGGCATTACATCATGCTGGGATTTATGTCCTTCCTGGGGATTGAACCCAGGAATTTATGAATCCTAAGCAATCAATCTATCAACTGAGCTACAGCATCACCTCCCTTGGTTTTTTGAGATAAGGTCTCTTGTAGCCCAGGTTGGTCTCGAACTCCTGATTCTCTGCTCTCCATTTCCCAAAGGTCAGGATTACAGATGTGCACTGATTCATTTGAGACGTTTATTAAACGTTTCTAGAAGTGAATTTCCAGGGATCACAGTGAAGCACTGGACTAGCTGTCTTACAGCATAAGCAGTTTTGTGTCCTTCCTGCGGTTCCAATTACTGCCTTCAATGCGCCAGGACAGCTAAAATCGTTTCCGGGGTCCCTCCCGGAGGAGAAGCTGGGTCAGAAAAACCGGAAACTCACACCCACTCCCCAGCGCCCCCTACTGCGCCTGCGCGTCTCTCGGCCGCGCGCTCGCCCGAGGCATTGTGGTTCTTGTAGTCCCCCCCCCCACATCCTGGGCGCTCACAGTCCTGTGACGACGCCGCGCCTCAGCCCCACCCCGCAGTGTCCCTCCGGGGCCGCCGCGGGGCCTGCGAACCGGGCGCGGCGTTCAGGCCATTCAGCTGTTTCTTCTTGGGCAAAAGGCGGAAACCCGAGCAGCTTAGGGCGGAGCTTCGCGTGGAGCGAACGCCCACCCGTCCTACGTGCTCGCTCGCCTCCGTTCGCTGCGCGCGAGCCGGGAGTCCCCGCGGCGGGCGGCGGCGGCGGCGGCGGCGTTTTGGCGGAAGGCGGCGGCGTTGGTGGAGAGAAGCCCGCGGCTGCCGCGGCGATAGCGAAATGGCGGAGACCGTAGCGGATACCCGGCGGCTCATCACCAAGCCGCAGAACCTGAATGACGCCTACGGGCCGCCCAGCAACTTCCTCGAGATCGACGTGAGCAACCCGCAGACCGTGGGGGTCGGCCGGGGCCGCTTCACTACCTATGAGATCAGGGTCAAGGTGAGGCGGCCGCCCCTCTCCCGCAACCCTGGGTTCGGGGCCGCGATCCCCCCGCCGGACCTCGGCTCGGGGCCCTGGGGTGTCCGCGGCCGCCCAGGCCAGACGCCCCTGCAGGACTGCTTGTCTGCGGGCGGAGGCGTGAGCCGGGGGCTCGCTCGCTCTCTCCGTGGACGGTTTGTATGGGGACCAGCTCGCTGGCTCTGGTAGAAGGTGCTGGAAGATGAGGGCGTGGGTTGAGCTCAGCTTGCCTCTCAAGCAGCTGATCTGGGCTTGACATTTGAGTTGAGGAGGTAGATCGTTCGAGAACACTGTTCTCCGAAAAGAGAGCTGGGGGTGTGACGGGGGGAAAAAAGGGGGGGGGGTGCAAAGTTGAAGCCCTCGGTCCCTCCCTCCCTCCCTCTCTTTTTTTTTTTTTTCCTGGACGCTTTCCAAGACGTAGTCAAGCCGAGCGTAGCTGCTCTTTCCAGGCCTTTCTTCAGCAGCAGGAAGAGTAACCTGGGTCGTACACTTCTCTGAGCAGAACTTGATGGGAGTTCACGGGAGCGCGTCAGATTTTTGTGGTAGGGCTGAACCCAGCGTTAGCAGGAATGAGAAATGGTTGACCTTAGCATGCTTGGCTGGCCTGCTGCTGAAGGCCTAGGTGTGTGGAATGTCACCTACCTCAGTAACCACAATGACAACCGCGTGGGAATGGGGAGCAACTCATTTAAATATCTTGCTCTCTTAAGCTTTAGCTTTTTCATTTCAACTGAATGAAGGAATAGGCTGAAGCAGAAACGTGCCCTTAGAATTTCACAACCGGTGGGGCTTTTGGCAGTAGGTAATTCAGATGATTTGAGGGATGCTAAATGAAAGTACTACTTTGTTTTACTCTGTAGATCAGGATGAAAGGCGTCTTTCCCCCACATTTAGAATTTTTTTATCAATTCATTGTTTTTTTAATACATTAATACATAACTCATAAGAAGTTATGATCACTGTTAATGTTAGCATTTATGTGAAGAAATTTCTTATTAAAAGTAAGCACTTTTTTTCTGTGGTCGATACAATTTGCCATCCTAGTCATTTTTAAGTTGTATGGCTCAGGAGTGCTGTATATATTTAGCCAGTGAAACTCACACTGTTTGTTTGTTTTTGTTTTTGTTTTTTAATTGGAGACAGGGTTTCTCTGTATCCCTGGTTGTCTTGGAACTCACTCTGTAGACCAGGCTGGCCTTGAACTTAGAAATCCTGCCTCTGCCTCCAGAGTGCTGGGATTAAAGGTGTGCGCCATCACTGCCCAGCAAAATCACCGAATTTTAAAGAATTGTTCTTAAGTAATTAGTGATCTGGAAAGAAAGTTAATCAAACTTTTTCTCCTTTGAGATAGAGTGAGATAGAATCTCATATGTAGGGCCCTGGCTGGCCTTGAACTTACCACGTAGACCAGGCTGGCCCCAACTGCTGGAATTAAAACTCGTGTGTCTCCTTGTCTGTCGGATCATCAAACTTCTGAGATATTAAGCTTCATAGCCTGGTCTTTCAAGCTATTCTTTGAACCGTATAGATGTGTAAACCATGAGCCAGATTAGTATCTTGTTTTCCGAAGACTGCAAAATCCGGGCTCCAGGACACCTAGGGAAATACATTCTTATCCAAGCCTGTCTTAAAGAGGGGTAATTTTAGGAGCTAGAGACCAGATGGCTCATTGGTTAAGAACACTTAACTGCTTTTGCAGCGCGTTTGAGTTCAGTTCCCAGCGCTCACATTACATGGCTCACACCACTTACTGCAAGTACAGGGGATTCAATGCCCTCTTCTGGTCCCTTTGAGCACCGTCAGACACTGGCATACAGATAATCATACTTTTTTTTTTTAACAATTTTTTTCTCTTTAGCTCTGGGGACGATTTTTGTCTTTATAACCTGTCACTAAAAAGAACTTCCTCTTTTGATTGCCGCTATTCACCAGCATGTTTTTCCCTGTGTTGGCATGGTATTCCTGTTTCTGAGCTTCCATAGCTAGTGCTTCCTGCCACCGTTGAGTTGGCTCTGCCCTCCCTCCTCCCTCCCTCCCTCCTCCCTCCCTCCCTCCCTCCCTCCTCCCTCCCTCCCTCCTCCCTCCCTTAACAGCTTGGTTCTTATCTTGCTGAGTACACTGTTAGGGCCTCCTAGTAGATGACTCTCTTTCCTAAAATACATGAGACCTTCTTACCAAAGAGCAAATATGACATTTGGATATAATTATTAACGGCCTGGCTACTTACACAGAAAACTGTCCTTTTAAAGAGCGATTAGTGAGTTAGATAATTAAATCAATTGTATACTTAGACTCTGCTTTCTTTTTTATTATGAGGCAGTTGGTTGTATGTTAATGACTTACAGTCAGAAATACTGGTACCCAACAATAAAACATGGTTGAGGTTTGTTTTTTTTGTTGGTGGTGGTGGGGTTTGTTTTTTTGTTTTGTTTTGTTTTGTTTTGTTTGTCTTTCAAGGCAGGGCTTCTCTGTGTAGCCCTGGCTGTCCTGGAACTCATTCTATAGACCAGGCTGGCCTCAAACTCAGAAATCCGCCTGCCTCTGCCGATCTCTGAGTTCCATGTAAGGCTGGTCTGTAGTTCCCGGATAGGTAGAAGGGCCGTGAGATGGATACATTTGTCGCTTCCTAATTTTCTTGACCACTGTTCTAAACTGTTGATATTCTCCCCGTTCCCACTGCTTGCCTTTTGCTATTGTATTCATGTAGGAAGCCATTTTATTTTTCAGAGTTTGGGCCCTTAAACTGTCTTACAGTTAGACTCTAATTCTAGCCTTAGAAAAATGTTCAGTTTTACAGGGACTGATTGAAATTGCTCCAATTCACAGGGTAATTTCATCTAGACAGTGGCACTTTAGAATACAAGTTTCCCAATCTCCATTTATCTTTTCTCTTTGAGAACAGTGTTTAAGACTATTAGGATCACTTGATTAGTATCTCTCAGCTTCTGAGAATAATTGGCACAGTGTTAATGTTTTTTTTTTTTTTTGAATTGTCATAATGGATAGGTACAGCAGAGCACTGTAAATGACTAAGGGTCTGGGAAAGCTTAGGGTCCAGATTATTTGGCATGTTAAAGAGAAGGCTGAAAAGGAAACTCAGCCACTGCTTGGAGTTTGTTAATAGTTCGGGGATTTTTCCATTATATGGAGTCTACAATTAAACCTGGGGACAACTGCGATTCTTTCTTGAAGTTTGGGCTAGACTTGGGCTCAAAAATAAGTACCACTTCCTGGCAGCATGAGGTACAAAACATGTAAAGTTCTACTTCCTTTCCATGAAGGAAGTTCTTGGTAGTCACACCTACCTCCCAGGACTGAATAATATAGTGACTGGCACTCAATGCTCACGCAAAGTCTGGCCCTTTTTAAACATAAATATCTTCTAAATGAAAGGCCAGCAGGCAACTACATTTTTTTGTGTGTTAGCTTGCAGCTGACTTACTAAATTACCATATATATATATTTATATGTTTATAATAATATATATTACCTTATTATCAGAAAGACTACTTGGCATGGACGTCTACCTTCTTTGAGGCAACTCTGATATAAAAAGAAGCCATCTTGTTTAGTACCTACCCAAATGGCCATTTGAAGTTTACATTAAAGTTTAAAGCTTAATACTCTGGTTGATCGATACAAGTTTAACAACGAAGGTGATTGATAGAAGCAGCAAAATGGCTGGGTAGCCAGCATGCCTTCCCCCTCATTCAGGAGGCAGAGGCTAGCCTGGTCTACATAGGGAGTTTCAGGCCAACCAGGTCTACTTAGACTTTGTCTCAAGTGGCAGCTTAATAGCATTCACCGTTCTAAAGATGTCTAGGTTTTTCTTTGGGGTCAGTTCTCTGATGGTAAATTCAGAAGTATTTTATTAAAGGGTCAGAATGGTTTGTATGCATGTATGTGTGTATCCATGTATGTGTGTATTCATGTGTGTGTGTGTATGCATGTATGTGTGTATTCGTTCGTTTATTCATACTGATTGCCCTCTAGCTCACTCTGTCTAGCTTTTCATTCCTGATCCTTCTGCCTACATTTCGGAAGTGCTATATATCACGGGCCTTCAGCACCATGCCTGGCCAAAATAGTATTTTAGAAAATCAAGTCTTTTTTGGGGGGGGAGGGGGGGGACAGAATCTGGCTGGCCTTGAGCTCGCAGAGGCCCAGTTTCCTCTATCTCGAAGGGACTGGGGTTAAAGGCATGTGCCACTATGCCCAACTGAAAGCCAGAGCATTTTAAAAATACATTTATTTATCTGTATGAATGTCTGCTCCACACTCATGCTGGGTGCCTTCGGGGATCAGAAGATGTTAGATCTCCTGGAGCTGGAGTTAAGCACTGTGTAGGTGCTGAGAATGGAACCCGGGTTCTCTGCAACAGCAGCAAGTGCTCTCACTCAACTCCTGAGCCCAAATCAGGTCATCTTGATGCCAGAGGGTAGTTGTCTGTCCAATCTTCATAGTTCTTTCAGTTAGTCAGCCATGGATTTGGGGGTGGGGTGGTGTTTTTAATTTATTTCTTTTTTGAGATAGGGTCCTTCTATGAAGTCAAGGTCTTAGCTGGCCTTGGACTCACAGAGGCCCTCCTGCTTCTGTCTCCTGAAGAGCCTGGAATAAAGGGGTGTACTACCACACCCAGCTGAAATGTTTTCT
The DNA here is from genome assembly GCA_019843965.1 of Rhynchomys soricoides. Lineage (NCBI taxonomy): Eukaryota > Metazoa > Chordata > Mammalia > Rodentia > Muridae > Rhynchomys > Rhynchomys soricoides. The sequence continues at coordinate 2,413,142 of JADRCH010000046.1, forward strand.
TTCTTTCTTTTTTTTATGTAAATTAACCCGTTTATTGCAGGCTAGGCAAGTCTCAGGGGTAGGGCTTCTACTGGTCTTTCATTTCCTTCAGTCTTCTGATGGCAGACTTCACTGTGACTGTAGAGGTGGTGTTGTAGGTCCAGGCCCCGCTGGCCACTGTTTTCATGCAGGAGCCACAGTGCCAGATGCCAACTGCTCGCCTCTTCATCTTCGTCTTGCCACAGAAGGAGCAATTGTACTTGGCGTGCTGGCTGATTTCAGTTTTCTTCACCATTTTCCGTAGAGAGGCACCATAGCGGTCCCGTATTTCCCGACGATCCCTACCTTCTTGGTGCGTTTAGCCATGTTGCTGGAACTGAAGCCCAAGCTCAAAGAGTGCTGAAATGTTTTCTAATTGCACATTTGAGATCAGTTGTAATCCGACTTTTGAAAAAAAAAAATTTTTTTTTTTCCAAGAATTATTTTTTTTGTGTGAATGTTCTCCCTGTATGTGTATGTGTGCCTTGTGCAAGCCTGATGCAGCCACAGAGGCCAGAAGAGTCTGGTTGGATCTCCTAGAACCAGAGTCTTGGGTGGTTGTGAGCTACAGTTTGAATGCTGGGAACTGATCCTGGGTCTGCCTCAAGTTCGAGCAGCAAGTGTTCTTACCCACTGAACCATCTCTCCAGCCCTGTGATGGGGTTTTCTGGATCTCCACCACATGGAGTCACTCACTGATGGCAGAAGATTGTGTTCTAACTTAACACCAGCCTTAAGAGAATATCATATAGGCAGTGGCAGTTTAAAAAGAGCCCTGTTTTATATTGGATGATTAGAAACTCAGACCTGTATTCAGCTTAAAGAGTCAATAACAAAGGCACAATGCTTTTCTCCTCCCCAAAGGAAGTAGTCTGCTTAACGCACAGAGCTGCTGCTGTGACTGTAAACTGAGCATTTGGTACACGCTACAATTTTTTTTATTTAAAAAATACATTAAGCTGGGCAGTGGTGGCGCACGCCTTTAATCCCAGCACTGGGGAGGCAGAGACGGGAAGATTTCTGAGTTCGAGGCCAGCCTGGTCTACAGAGTGAGTTCCAGGACAGCCAGGGCTACACAGAGAAGCCCTGTCGGGGGGGGGGAGGGGGGGCCCACATTAAACCTGTTATATCTACATGCTAATTTTGGTGTATTCAGATGTTTTAACCCTTGGAAGGACATTCCAATGTTGGCATGCTTGAGATCTAGAGGTTACATTAGCAGGTAAGATGGGCCTGAGAAGAGGGCAGTGTCCGCTGTGAAGAGGTACCAGGAGAGTGTTGGTCTAACTGAAGGAAGGGGAGGAATTTCTCCCTTACTGCGGTTGCATGGGAAGTACATGAACAGCCTGAGCACAGCAGAGCCCCCCTTCCTTCCTGAATGCAAGCGCTCCTACGCAGAACTTGCATGCACTTCCTCCTCTGCAGGGTACCTTTCCTTCAACAGCCCCACCTGCTCTGGTGACTTAGCCATGGCACTCAGAGGTAGCGTCCCCTTGTAGACACCCTGCTGACCCTGCCTCGCCAGACTCGCCTTAATTGCCCTATTTCATGTTCGTGACTTTCTGTGGCTCCTGTAGCTCACACTAGAAGTTTCTAAAAGGTAAAGACTGTCATCCCCACCCTTGTCCCGCACTATACACTGCTTGGCACGTAGTGGACAGATTGATCCCTGTTGGGGACATTAGCTTGCTGGAGGTCCTAACTCTTAGTGGGGAAGCTGGGATTTAGCTTTTTCTGACAGAGTGTATACCGGTTCTGCCTCCCTCACACACCCGCGTCATGTGGAGAGCTTTTGAGCCCCTTTAGAGATACTCTTAACTAGCTAGGTCAGGTTTGGGCAGAGATACTCTTAACTAGCTAGGTCAGGTTTGGGCAGAGATACTCTTAACTACCTAGGTCAGGTT
>JADRCH010000046.1:2415073-2454288 GCA_019843965.1 Rhynchomys soricoides
CTAGGTCAGGTTTGGGCAGAGATACTCTTAACTACCTAGGTCAGGTTTGGGCAGAGATACTCTTAACTAGCTAGGTCAGGTTTGGGCAGAGATACTCTTAACTGCTAGGTCAGGTTTGGGCAGTGCTAGTTTAACCACTTGCCTCCCAGCAAGGCACTTTTGACACCTACTTAGGAATTTTCTTTTTTCTTTTTTCTTTTTTTTTTTTTTTTTGGTTTTTGGTTTTTTGAGACAGGGTTTCTCTGTGTAGCCCTGGCTGTCCTGGCACTCACTCTGTAGACCAGGCTGACCTCGAACTCAGAAATCCGCCTGCCTCTGCCTCCCGAGTGCTGGGATTAAAGGCGTGCACTACCACTGCCCGGCGAAGGACTGGATTTTTCTGGTCAGGTTTTTTTTTTTTTTTTTTTCCATTTTTCACAACCAGCCAATAAATGAACATTTATAAACTGTCTTGTGTGACAAAGATTGTATTGATTAGGTGCTTGACTAAAAGGTGAGGAGCCCTGGGTGCTGGCTATGTTGGCATACACTTTTATTCCATCATAGTGACCTGAGTTAGCCCTCCGGCAGCCATGTACAAAGCTAGTTATGGCAACGGGAGGTGAAGATAGAAGAACCCTAGAGCTTGTAGCCAGGCAGTTCAGCCTGATCTGAGAGGCGTAGGTCCTGGTGAGAAACTGTGCCTAATGTGGACAGATCCTGAGGGACAGTACACAAGATTGACTTCTGGCCTCCACATGACGCCTGGATGCTTACACACTGTGTCTGTCTGTCTGTCTCTCTGTGTGTGTTGGGGGGGGGTAGATTGAAGGTGAGGAGAGGGAAAGGGGTAAGTTCAGTTCCGGTTTGGTGCACGCCTGGTGAGAATGCATGATGTGTGGTAGGAGCCCAAGACAGGCCAGGAGTATGGGTGCAGAGGATGGGCCAGTAGAGGGAGCACCTATGTTTTCTGTACTTGCCTGCCAGCATCCTGGTTTATAGACCTGCCTGGGTCGTATGTTACTCATGGTGGATTCTAACTACTTGATTCCCCAGGACTCCTTGTTACTGTCTGACTGAAAGATTTCTCTGCCGTCTTTCAGCTCCTCCCCCTCTGCCTGCGCCCTTTCCGTTTTTCTTCCTTTAAGAATCCTCCTGTCTGCTCATCACATGCTCTTTCCCTCTCCTCCTCTCTCAGACCTGTTCCTTCTTGCCCGAAGTCCCTTTTCCTTCCTGTCTCCCTACGTGCACATGCATGAGGAACTGTTCAGTTGTACCTATGAGAGAATGTAGTATTTGTCTTTCTGAACCCAGCTTCATATAATTCCGTTCCCATTTGTTTTCCTGCAGTGTCCCAGTTTCATTCTTTACAGCTAAATACAATTCCATTTCTTGTAAGCACCACACTTTCTTTATCCATTCATCTGTTAGTGGACACCAAGGCCGGCTTGCTGACACAGAATCCTTAGACCGATAGAGTGGTAGAGCGGGGTCGTAGAATTGATGAACCTTCATACGACTGGCTGTCCATACAGCTAACACCCATGCAACTGTGCCAATTCACTTTTTATTTTTATTTTTAAATAATAGCCATTGAGTTAAAGGTGTTTTGTGGTTTTGGTTTTGGTGTGAGAGTATTGGTGCACACACCCATGGCTTACCTGTGGGTTTCAGAAGACAACTTACAGAAGTCTGTTCTCTTCAACATTTGGGTCCTGGGGGTGGCAGTGAGGTTGTCGAGTGCCTTTACCACTGACCATCTATCTCCCTGGCCCTCAGGGAGAGCACTGTAAATGTGCATTCTCCTCATGGCCAAGGGTGTTGAACACGTCTGTTCCCTCTAAATGGTTTTTAGCACTGTACAGCAAACCACCCTCAAACTGCTGGTTTTATAATAGCAATCTATTCCTACCAGTCTCAGTATTTATTACCTTGGTGGTGTCTCTGTCACTTACATGACTTGGTCAAATGACTATAACATGTTTGGCATTTGATACTGTCACTTGCTACACAGACATAAAGACCTAAGTTCTGATCTCCATCCCCTACCAAAAAGCTGGACATGGTGGCCAGTTTCTTTAACCCCAACACTGAGAGGCAAAGGCTGGCAAGACCCCATGGGCTCACTGGGCATTGACTAAAATGATAAGCTCTAGATTCAGTGAGAAACCCTGTTTTAAATAAGATAGAAAACTGACTGAGGGTGCTGAAGAGAGGGCTCAGTGGTTAAGAGCACTGGCTGCTCTTCCCCAGGGCTGGGTTTGAGTCTCCGCACCCATGTGCTGGCTCACCACTATCTATAGTTCCAGTGCATCTGATACTCTCTTCTGGCCTCCCTAGGCACACAGTGGTGTACATGGTGGTGAAATAGTGCTTGAAGAACATCGTAATGTCAACCCCTGGCTTTCAGGCTTGGCCACACAACAGACACAGCTTGTGTCTTCATATACACTTGGAGTGCACACACACCAGAAAGAAAAGGAAAAAAAGCTGAGTGTCCATCTCGACAGTAAGTGAACGGTTACAAAGAGAAAAAGTGAAGATTTCCCAAAGACAAGTCACTTAGGCTCAGTGAGCTAGGTTTAGCAGCACATGCCTGTAATGAGTATTCTGGAGACTGCTGGTCCGGGTTTCTTAGTGCAAGGATAGTCCAAGCAACAGACAGACACTCCAATCTTAAAAACAAATAGGAAAGAAAAGAAAAATGAGGGAGTTATGTAATGTTCATGCATGAATTTACTAGGGTTGGGACTGTATGCACGTATGTACCTAAATACACGTGCCTCTGTGTGGCCGCCTAGCACTGAAGGTCGGCATCAGTGACCAGAGGCTTTGTCCCTACTTTTTGAGACAGGCTCTTGAAGCTCATAAGTTGGTTAGACTGACTGGTCAGCAAGTCCCTGAGATCCTCTGTCTTAAGTGATCTCTTGATAACCTTGCTTGAGTGTTTTTCTCTTTTGAGACAGGGTTTCTCTGTATAGCCCTGGCTGTCCTGGAACTCACTCTGTAGACCAGGCTGGCCTTGAACTCAGAGATCCACCTGTCTCTGTCTCCCAAGTGCTGGGATTAAAGTTATGCACCACCAAGAGTCACTTATTCTTAATACTTTGACCAGTTATGAGTCTGCAGTATATACTATACTGCCCACTGCAGAAACAACCTCTGATTAAAGTTAAGAACACTGTCAATCTATGGGCAAAAAATAAAAGAAAACATAAAACTTTGGAGACAATTTGACAGAGACACATCATGTCCATTGTTTCTATTCATTGTTTATCTTAGGGATTTGCCTGTAACTCTGTAGTGTGAACCTGTTTCTCTGAGCAGAATTTTTGTTTCTTCTTTGGGAGGTTTTAAGCCTGGCCTCCTGGGGGTCACCCCTGGATCATCTTACGCTATGATCAGCCACTGGTCAAAGGTTATACTATACATACATACAGAAAAAGCTAGAAAAACGTATGCCTTTGGAAGAGATGCGTGTGTAGGTTGGGGAATGTATTCTAACTTGAGGCAGTTTATGAAATTGCCCTAGCATTACATACTAGCTTACATACATACAGGGGTTGACGGTACATACATACATAGCAAGATTGTCATGCTTGTTTCTGCCCTTTGCCTGTGGAAGGCATCACGTTCAGCTGTAGCTCTGTAGCTAACCAGTGCTCCTAACTTCCAGTCTTTCTCATGCTTGTAGTCTTAGTATCAAGGCTTGGTGTGGCTGTTTCCCCTCTGGTCATCAGGTCTCTTGTTGGTGGCTTACCTGAGTCTTGGTTGCCCGTGGTATTGGCCCTCCCCAGTTTTCAGTTAAGAGCACTGTTTTCTTTTTAGCAGTATTCCTGCAAGTCCAACTTCATTATTTTCTCTGTCATTGCTGGATTCACGAGGGAGCTGGTATAGTTACAGTCCTGCTCCAGAATGCTATACTTCCATTCTTCCCACCTGTGGGGCACTGTTGGCGCAGCCTCTCCTGTGGCCTGCACTGCCTCAAATTCAAAATCATCCCACCTCATCCTCCCAAGAACATGGGTGTTAGGCGTTCACCGTGCCCAGCCCATGGTTCTTATTAGTAAATGCTTTCAGCTTGTTTATGCCACTGCCCAATTCCCAAAGGCCGCATGTAGTTGTCTTTAACTCACTTGTCTACTTTTACTGTTACTTTGGGGAAGAGGCTTTATTGACTCACTCCAGCAATGTCTAAGTTGCACCCTTGCCTGTTGTGGTGATCCTAAAGATCAACCCCAAGGCCTCGCTAGTCAAGGCATCCAGACCAAAGTCTACACCGGCCTACTTTTATTTTATGCATTTCTTTTGTGCTCTATAGTTTGAAGACAAAAGATCTTAACTCAGTGTGGTTAGGTGGGTGTGGCATGTGCATCTCTTTAAGATGTGTGTGGCGGAGAGAAGACTCTGCTCTGTATGTTGGTGTGCACATACCCTGGTGCACAGGCTGTGGGGTCTGACCTTCCTGCTGTAACTGCCACACCAGAGTTCCAGAAACTGAACACAGCTCCTCAGGCCTGAGTAGCAAGTGCTGTCACCCACAGAGTCGTCTTGCCAGGCATGTTTTTTTATATAAACAAATCCAATTTTTCTGGCTCAGTTTATTAAAGAGAGACTTAATTTCCTTTCATATCTTTTTTTTGCTCTTTGTCAAAATTACTTGACCATATTATTTCTGGGTCTGTTTATTGGACCTTCCCCCTTTTCTCTCTTTTCATTAAAAAATATATGCACATATGTGTTCATGTGTGTGTGCATGTGCCTAAACTGGGACACAGATGTGGAGGTCAGAGGAGAACTTACTGAATCAGTTCTCTCTCCCACCGTGTGACTTCTCAGGATCAAACTCAGTGGTCAGTTTTGGCAGCAAGTGCCTTTACCTGCTGAGTTATCTGGTCAGCCCATACAATCAGTCTCATTACTTAAAATTCAGAAAACATAATGCTTCTAACTTTTTCCTTTCTCAAATTTCTATTAGCTGTCCAAAGTCTTTATTGGTTCCGTAAGAATTTTAAGATTGTTGATTAGAGCCACGTAACTAGTAGTCTTTCCTCATTTTTACATCCTAGATGGACTCAGTGGTTTTTGCGTACCAGATCCTCTCTGGGTCTTTATCCGAGGCAACATGTTCATATTTATCTTAACTACATCAAAATTGATTTATGTTCAGATTCATGAGTTTTTGCCTTAATTCACGTTAGTAAGTCTTGGCTGTAGTCCTCAACTCTGACTCTACCCTAGGGCTTCTTTAAAAGGCTGAAAGCTAGATTCTGCCTGTGGTACTTTGAATTTCAGAGAGCACTTTGTCACTGGTTGGTGTACCTTTTGGGGGGAGATCTAGGTGGTGCAGACTTGGAGTAAGAAGCTTTGAGGCTAAAGCTTCAGGCCCCTTCCACTTTGTTCTTTCTGCTTTGTGCTTGCGGTTCAAGATGTGAGCGTTCTTTGTGCATACCTTTAATTCCAGCACTCAAGAGCCAGAGGCAGATCTCTGTGAGCCCGGTCTATACAGAAAGAACCTGTCTCAAAAACAGAAAAGGGAGCGAAAAAGTTGTAAACACCCAGATTCTCCTGCTCCCGTTACCATTCCTGCTATTGATGTGAAGCCTTCCTGCTGTGACATGTCTTACCTCTTAAACCTAAGCCCAAATAAACTCCTTAGTCCATACAGCAACAGACAAGTAGCTAGTCCATTATCCTAGACCATATGGATGCCGGTCCGGTCTGTTCTAGGTGGTGGTCTGTTCTAGGTGGTGATCGTGTGGAGGTGTGATTCTTAGGGTAGGGCGGGTTGGGAAGATGGGTGTTAAATGCAAATTTTAAACATTTGCATGTATAAAGTGTGCAAAAGTGTTAGATTAGTAACCTATCTTCATTCCTAGGCCTATTCTACCATAAGGATGTACACCTATGATTGGAAGCTAGTACAAGATTTTCCTTTACAGTGGAATTTTTACACATTTCTGTTAAAAGTTGTTCACCGAAAACCTTTCATGTTCTTGGCAATTCATAAAGGAAGGCTGTGAACAAAGTGAGAAGAGTGCACGGAGTTAGTTGGTTTATACATTGAGCTAGTTTAAATAACTGTTGTCCTTTTTGGAGATTATACCATTAAGCATGCTTCTTACAATAATGAGGAATCGTATCATTGGAGGGCCATGTCCTTAATTTTTAAAAAGACGAAACTAAACACCTTGGCCTAGTCACAATCTCCATTTCAAAGGTTCTTCAGACTGAAAGCTCATTCTTCATTAAGTGACTTCTCTCCAGCCATGTTTAGGAGTTCACCTAGGTCATAACCACATCTCTGCTTACTCATGCTGTTCCGCATTGGGTGAAATAAGCATCAAAAGTCCTGGAGGGAGCGGTGATAGCTCAGCACTTGAGCTTATCCTTTATCTCTAGATGCAGATATGTGAAGAACCAATATGTGAGAGGTGGGCATCCGCTTACACCTCGGGATTGGCTGAATAGAGTGTGCTCTATTGAGTGTACTTTTGATGTTGTTGCCAGTCTTTTTCAAGTGCACACGTGACACTATCTCAAGAAATACTAGAAACACCTGGTAAACATTTTTTTCCTATCTATTGTTAAGCTATATTCAGTTGCTTGCATTTTAAAGCTTGATTTTCTGCCTGGTATCAGTGATAATCGGTTACATATAGGGTGTGCGAGCTGCTGGCTTTCATAGGTCAGCCTGTGTAAGTGTATAAGGCGAATGATGGTGCAGCTTACTGTGCCTAGACTTGCAGGGGGTGTTTGTTTTAGAGCTCTTACCACGCTTTCAGAAATTTGTCCTCTCACTGTCTGTTTGGAGCTCTGATGGTCTTACCCATGTGATTAATAGGTTTTAGGAGGGGGAGAAAAAGGCTGATTTTAATTTTTCTACAAGTAGCAAATTAAGTGTACAGGCTACAGAGATCTTTCCTAAGATGCTACATTTTGCTTCTGGTGTTTAAAGTATATTAACAGCAGAAAGGTGGAGCTACACTTCTGGGTTTTGTTCTTTTCTAGTTTTCTTTTGGTTTTTGAGACGTCATAAGTAGCCCGTGCTGATCTCATACTTGGCTGTGTAGCCGAGGATTACCCTGAACTCTTTATCCCCTGCCTCCTTCCCATGCACTGGAATTGTAGGAATGCACCATTATGTCTGGTTTTTTTTTCTAGTTTTCTTTGTGTTCCATGATTTTGTAATCTCATCTTTCTCATGAGCTTAGAAGAATTCAGTTATCAATTGCAAAATGATTAGGCAAGAGTGATGCATAAGAGTTGTACCCAGCACCCTGGATTTCTTTTGGACAGAAGCAGATATCCGTTCCTTCTTTCTGCCAACTCGACTATAAGACCTCTTCATGTTGTGTATGCAGAATCAACGGATTGTGACCATAAAACACAATCTGTTTTTTCATACAGTCTTTGGCAGGGAATGGCCCCTTTCTGCAGTAAAAAAACCTAGTCTCTGTCTTAGTGATAAAATCAGGCAACAGATTTGGTGGTATAACTAATTAGTGAAACTCATGCTTAGTATGCAGGGCCTGTGTTCTAAATACTGATAAAAATGAATTTTAGGCAAATTCACCCAAATTCCCAAAAAGCAGAATTCCTTTTGTCCTCTTAGAGTTCTGTAACTCTTGAACTATATAAAGGACAGGTGTCAGAGGGAGGGGAAAGAAAAGGCTGGGGGACTAGATGGGTGACCTAGTGCTCACCTAGATGTGTACAGCCTGGGCTCAAGCCCCAGCTCTGAGATGAAAACAAAGGCGGAGCTTGGGGGGGGGGGGTTCGCTAGAGGACTGGGCAAGGAGACTCGAAGTTAACTACACTGGAGAAATGTGCCAAGGCGAAGACTGTCCCCTAACAGTGTGAACCACGCACCCTTCTGAGCACATCGAGTGGGGCCCTCAGAAAGCATGGCTATCTCTGCCAAGGCACGATGTGGACGTAGTCACGATGGAACAAAGCCAGCCATAGCTGATAGCTCAAATGGCTGCCCCAGAACTTCTTGTTTTAATAGTAAGGAGGGCTGGAGTGAATGCCCAGCAGTTAGGCGCACACACTGCTCTTGCAGAGGACCTCTGCGTTTGGATCCCAGTACTCATGGGGCAGCTTAGACATGGCTCTGACTCAGATGCAGCTTCTGACCTCTGCAGGCACCTGCATACCTGTGCATAGACATGGACATAGACATGGCATGCACATACATTAAATTAAAAGGTTTTTTGGTGGTTGTTTTCTTGTTTTTCGAGACAGGGTTGCTCTGTGTAGCCCTGGCTATCCTGGAACTCACTCTGTAGACCAGGCTGACCTTGAACACAGAAATCCGATTGCTGGGATTAAAGGCATGCGCCACCACTGCCTGGCTAAAAACCAGCAATATTATGAGACTGTTTTTGTTTTAATCATAGATATGGGGGTATGGAGCTGCCTGGAACTGTCTGCAGCAGCAGCAAACATGGTTTTTCATGTTTATCATAACTCAGTACCTACTATGATAAACTGAACCTCGGGCAGCGTAAAGGAGGCCTGAGCGCACAGTGATCAGTTACCAGTTGGTTACTTGAGTAAGCCCTTCTCAGCACGTGAACTCCAGTGGTCTTTTTCCTCCTGTATAGACTCAGAGGCCAACTCTTACAACATGGGAATTACTGACTTTTAGGTTATTACAAAAGATTTACAAAATATGCTGCTAACTTAGAAAATAGGGAAACAGCATACAGGTGTTGGATTATACTGTAACTTTGTTTCATTCTGTTATCCTCATTTACAGTCTTTTAAAATGTACAAGCAAGCAGGTAGAACGAAGGTTCACAGGCAGCCTTCCCCTGGTCCTCCAGACCCTGCTCCCAACCCTGAGCTCCATCATCTCTTCCTACAAACATCCTGTTCACAGACCCTGGGACTGAGGAGACGGCAGGTGGATAAAGAGCTTGCTGGAGAGTGTGAGAGCCTGGGGCGAGATCCCAGCTCTATGTCAGAGCTGGCCATGGTGGCACAGCCCTGTGACCACAGTACTGACTGGATAGAAACAGGCACAACCTGGGGGGGGTTCTGGCTCCAGTCTAACCAGTCAAAAATCTCCAGACTTCTGTGAAAGCACTTGTCTCAATAAGTTACATCTTTATTTACTCTGTGTGCACATGCATGTATGCATGCACTTGTGTGCTCACATGTGACAAATGTGGAGGTCAGACACCAGCCTGTGGGAGTCAGTTCTCTTCTCCATCCATCACGTGGGTCCCAGGAGTCATCACCTGGTCATCAGGTTCGCTGGCAGCTGGTGCCCCTAGCTGATGAGCCACCTTGTCAGTCCACCTTTTTGTTGCCTTTTGCTGTAGTACTCGCACATGTTAAGGTGAAATGTGTGTTGTGTACCTGTAAGCTTAGTTCTCAGGAGGATGCTGCAGGAATATCAGAATTCAGGCCCGTCCCCCCGTACCCCCCCCCCCCAAGAGAAAATCTTAAAAAAGAACCAACAACCTCCCAGCACAGCAGCCTGGGCTATATGTAGTGAGTCCCTGTCACAGTGTCCTGGTTACACTGTTCAGTTTCCTGCTTTTGTTACTTTCTTTCCCTTTGGGAGGTGTGGCTGGTTTAATGTGGGGGAGGGATGTAAAGGTGTTGGGGGCTGGGTATTGAGATCAGTCCCAGGGCTTTGCGTATATTAGGCAAGGCTCCATTGATGAACTAACCTGTTTGTGGTGTTTTAACCCCCCAAATTCAGATTTTTATATCATTTCTATTTTCCTTGGTGTTTCATGAGCTTCATGAGGGATCGGACTGCATTTTATTCATCGTTTTAAGTGAGATTCTGTATTCATCACTGTTGTATTATATAGAAGCTTGGTGAATAATAGTCTGCCAAGGTTGGGAGGTGGGGATATCCTGCCGCAGGCCCTTTATGAGCATTAAATAAATTGAAAGTGGCCAAACAGGAGTTTGCAATCAGTGATAGCTCAGAAGTTCAAACAAAAGCATGGCAGTTCTTTTTTTCTTTTGATCAGGTAAGTTGAAATGATCTTTAATGATCAAGACAACCTTTTTAGACTTATTTTATGTGTGTTAGTGTTTGGTCTGTGTGTATGTGTGTGCACGTGCATGGTTTTGTCCACAGAGGTCAGAAGAGGACTTTGGGTCCTCTGGAGCTAGACCTACAGAAAGCTGTGCACCACCATGTGGGTGCTCGGGACCAAATCTGGGTCCTCTGGAAGAGTAGCCAGTGCTACTATAAGTGACCTAAGACATAGTTAGCTGAGGGTGCCTTTCTGATCCTCATACTTGCTAGCTACCCCTGAAATTAATTAGGGAAAACGTTGACAGACACCCGCAGTCAAGCTCGGTATTCCAAACGTAATGGGAAACTAATATCCAATTGTTTGTTTGTTCTTAACAGTGCTAGAGGGTCTCTGCATCCTGGGCAAGGGCTCTCCCAGCGTTAGTCGGTCACACCCTAGCCCAGAGTTTCCTGCTAGGCCTTGTCAGAACTCCAGTGTAGCACTTGTACAAGAAGAGAAATTATAGCCAGCTGAGTAAACCTAAAAGATCTCTTCAAATATAAAAACTACTAGCTAGTATAGAAGGGAAGAGACTTTCCCTCATTCCTCACTCAATTAGAGAGAATCAGATATAATCATGATTGTGTCAAAAGTTCAAAAGGGAAAATGGGAGGTAAACTGAGCCGAGCTGGCTCCCGTCCCTCAACATTGTACCTGTAAGCTTGATATGTTGTTTGAGAGATTAACTTTACAGACTTCCGTACCCAGAAGTATGAAAATTCTTGGGGACCTCTTTTCACAGGCTTGATCTTAACATACTGAATAAAGAGAGCAGTTAATCCCTTTTGTAAAGTAATTTGAGAGGAGGGAATTCAGAATGTAAAATCTCACCTGCAGAAAATACTCAGCTCTGTGAAGACCTTTCTGTCTTTAGACACTTACAAAGACTTAATATTTTAATGCGGAAGGTTGAGCCTGGTTAAAAAGCCAATGGGTGAAATTAGAGAGAAATAATCCAGTGCTTTCTTTCTGGGAATTATCATCCTGCTCCCCAGGGGACCTGATTTTTTTTCCTTCTGAGGAATGAGAATGCTCCTCTGAGAGAAGCCAGCATCTCTCAAATGCAAGTTTGACTTTTCGTATAATAAGAGTCTTGTTAGGTGCAATTTTGCTCCTCGTCATTAATACAATGAACAAATGTTGTGGTTACCTGGGAAAGAAAACTCAAGTGCTTTTAAACCTCTTGTGAGATTCGGTTTCATGCTTGAAACCTATACACTGTTATGCCAGTAGCGTCTGTAAAGGGCTCCAAGCTTTAAGCTGTACTACATAGAAGTTAATACACTTTGGAAAAAATTGACACCACTACAAACCGAACTTACAGTCCTGAATAGAAGCCATTCTTCTGTTTACTGGCGGCATTAAGGTTAGCAAGTGAGTAGAATGTTTGCAGCAGTGGACGCCGCAGCAGTGGACGTTGCAGCACTATGCCTTTATCTGCAGCAGGAAGTGCTCGCTCGCCTCCAGGTGCCTCTCAGGTTTTTTTCTTCTAAGCTGTAAAACAATTTTCAGTTCCCCAAGTGCAGTACTGAATTAAGAATAAATTCACCCAAGAGAGGTGGTGGTCCCGGGTGGGATTTAATAGGGCTTGGTATTTGTGACACAGATCATTCTGGACTCTGCGGTGAACTTTGTAACAGGATCTCTGCGAAGCCCAGGCTGGCTTTGCACTTGGTATCCCACTTTGCTTCCAGAGTACACGGATTATAATTCTTACACGTATATTAAAATATTTTCTTCCGCTAATGTTTTTAATCATAAATCATCTCTAATGGACTTAGTGGTCTCCCTTTTTTCTCTGCCAGGCATTAAATCCAGGGCCTCGGCTTTCCAGTTAAGCACTTTACTACTGAGCTGCACCCCCCCTCCCCAACTCTTGTTTGTACATTTTTTTAACATTTATTTATTGTGTGTGAACACATGTACGTGCCACAGTACCCATGTGGGACTCGGGACAGCTTGCAGCAGTTAGATCTCGCCTTCTACCACGTGAGTTCCCTGGGTTAAATTTGTGTGTAATAGAAAGTTCACCTTTACTTGCCCTGGCCATCAGGACTCTCTTGTTACTGGATCAGGAATGGTCTTTATCTCAATGCTGTTAGGAAGCAGAGACAGGGAGATATCTGTGAATTCAGGGTCAACCTGGTCTGCATAGTGATTTCCAGGCTAGCCAGGGCTACATAGAGAGGCCTTGTCTCAACCTCCCTCCACACCCACCCACTCCCCCAAAGGCAGAAATAGCAACAAGTAGCCTTAGTCCAAGGATTGTGTTACAATCTGACCAACCTCCAGCTTCACCGTCTCAGTTCTCAGCTTGCCCTCTTCCTGGGAAGATCTGCATCTTTTAAAAACGAGTATGAATATGGGCATGTGCCCATGAGTGCAGTGGCCACAGAGACCAGAAGAGGGTTTGGATCTCTGGGAACCTGTTACAAGCAGTTGTGAGCCATCCACCATGGGTGCTGAGAACTGAACTTGAATCCTGCAAAAGGACTCTTGCTCTTAGCTGCTGAGCCATCTCATCGGCCCCTTAATTAACTTTTTTATGTTAGGGGGGTGGTTTTTTGTTTTGTATGACTCCTAATTTTCTCCTAATGATAAATAAATTACAACACTCCCTGACCTTTTGGACATAATTTATTTATTTACTTACTTACTTATTTATTTTGGTTTTTCGAGACAGGGTTTCTCTGTGTAGCCCTGGCTGTCCTGGAACTCACTCTGTAGACCAAGCTGGCCTCGAACTCAGAAATCCACCTGCCTCTCCCTCCCAAGCGCTGGGATTAAAGGCGTGCGCCACCACTGCCCGGCTCTTTTGGACATTTTTAAAGAAACCAGTTAAGGATAACATTTAGGGTTCAGGGAGATGCTCAGCAAATAAATGCGCCTTCCAGTCTCTTAGAACCCGTGCTGAAAAGCTTCTATAATTAATCCAAACTTTTCCTACAGCAGGATGAGGGGGAGCCGGAAGACTCCCTCAGCTCAGAGCTGGCAGGCCAGACAGACAAGAATACACAGCTTAGCAGCTACAGCAAGACACCCTACTTCAAAACACGGTAGAAGGAAAGAACGAACTCAAAATGTTGTGCTCAGCCCTCCCCC
Organism: Rhynchomys soricoides; assembly: GCA_019843965.1. Taxonomy (NCBI): domain Eukaryota; kingdom Metazoa; phylum Chordata; class Mammalia; order Rodentia; family Muridae; genus Rhynchomys; species Rhynchomys soricoides. The sequence continues at coordinate 2,428,204 of JADRCH010000046.1, forward strand.
TGCACACCCTCACACCCTCTCTCACATGCAGGAGAAATAAATTTCAAAGGAGAAAACAAAAAACAAAGATATATTTTTGGACTGGAGATGAGTCTCAGGTTAGTGTGAGGAGCTGCTGCTCCAGCCCCAGCATTACAGAAAGAAGAGCTATCACTGGCCAGGGCAGGATGATAGCGAGTTCAAGACCTGCCTGGACTACATAGTGAGGGATAGTCAAGGCTTAGCCTGGGTAATTGTGCTTAATAACTTTATGGTATTTGTACAGTAACCCCATTTGTCACCTTATCAGTGTGGCAGACATCTTCTGAATTTCTCAATGTACTTCAACTTAAGGGTGACTGTTTTGGTTTCAGACAAATCTTCCTATCTTCAAGCTCAAGGAATCTACCGTTAGAAGAAGATACAGTGACTTTGAGTGGCTTCGAAGCGAACTAGAAAGAGAGAGCAAGGTAAGACTTATATACAGTGGGGCTATGCTTTTCTGGCTTACTGTGTAACTTTGAAGCAAAACATGTCAATTCCAACTTAAGATCTCCAGAATGTGTCTTGAAATGGGCTTGCGTGAATGGGTCCATCTCAAGCTGTACCCCGGGAGTAGAGGACGGTCGGCCTCTTGTTCAGAGCTCTTAATTTTTCTACTCAGTAGTGCAGCTGAGCCTATGCAGCTTGGCATTTGAATGCACTTGTCTGTTCCTTCCTCATCCTCAAGGGCAGTATATCTTTCCAACTTTGTTTAACTGATAGTCTACATTTCTGATGACCCCACATGTAAGTAGAAATTTCATAAAATGATGACCTTATTGTTTGATACATTGATATTCTTCAGATACGCTTATGGGTGGGTACAGGAGGCTGACATACATGTGTGTGCTCATGATGACCAGGAGTGGCCTTTGAATGTCTTCCTCTATCACTTCCCACTTTTGAGACAGGGTCTCTCACTGAGCCTGAAGTTTGACGGTTCAGTTGGGCTGGCTGGCCAGTAAGCCCTGGATCCACTTCATCCACCCCAGGTTTGGAGTTGTAGGCACTGCCACTTCCTGGTTTAATATGGGTGCTTAGAACACTCATAACACCCCTCAAAACTGTACTTCAAATAAAGCTGGACTTCCTGAAGCCCTGAAAGTAAGAGAGGAATCTGAGACAAGACAGGTGGGCGTGTCTGCATGCAGTCTCCACATCTGAGGTCGATATCGTCTGAGCATGAGACTCGCCCTGTTACTCCAGGAGCTCTAGGAGTCAGGAGACCCTGAATACACGAAGATCCCTTTTAAGGCTCCCAAGGTCTGGTAGAGAAGTTGCAGTGGTGGAGAGAAGGAAAAGGCCTTGCCTTCAAATGGAGCATGTCTCCTAAAGTGATTATAGTCCATAGCTTTGAGCCGGGTCTCAGCAGGAGGTCTGTATACACTTAGCAGACCCAAGCTTTAGGACCAGAACGTGGTTGGTGGGATAGTGAGCATGTCTTAATTGTTCTCCTGGATACCAAGAACATATTTTAAGGATGCCACAGATAAAACTTGGGGTATAGCACACCCGAGAAACCTTGTATTCCAGTATATTGCTTTTGGGCTGCAGACTGGCAGAGTGTGAGGAGTTTAGAAGCTAATCCATGTGTTTAGAGGAGATTAGTTTATAACACAGATAACGTGAGTGGAGACCAGGGTGTATCTCAGTGACAGGGTGTATGTTTTGCATGTACCAAACCACATAATAATACCCACCAGTGGGCAGACGAACTCAGTTAAAGACTCTGAGAACTCTGGAGACAGTTGAGGAACAGTCTGTGGCTGCTAGTAACTGTAGATGGATCTAACTGTATACCAAGTAGGAGTAAAACCACAAAGCCTTTAACCCACAAGACAGAGGCGGGAGGGTCTCTGAGATCAGGCTAGCCACTTCCAAGACAGTAGGGCTACAAAGAGAAGCCCTGTCTCAAAATGTATGTATGTATGTATGTATGTATGTATGTATGTGTTAAAAAATAAAACAAGTGAACAATTTAGGAAAAGGAAAAATTCTAATGACCATGAAGCAGTATTTTGATAGACTGCATTTTTTTTCTGAACATAGTTTATAATCTATACTGGAATGTTTAAAATTATTTATTTATTTTTATTTTACGTGCATTGGTATTTTGCCTGAAGTATGTATGCATGACAGTGTTGGAACCTCTTAGAACTGGAGTCACAGACTGTTGTGAGCTGCCATGTGGGTGCTGGGAGTTAAGAGCATCAGTGTTCCTGTCCCTCCAGCCCCAGCAATGTTTAGTAAATGCTGCTGACTGTATACTTTCCCCAGCAGCTGCTTTATTAAGAGAATCTATGCGCTGTACAGTTAGTGATAGATTCACCGAGATTCCACAGCCCTAGCCATAGGAACTCATTATCATCATGGATCCCTTTCAAGGATCTGGAACGGACCTGTTCGTGATCCTGGCAACAGAGGCAGGATTGCTGAAGCTCACGGCCTATAGGTCTACAGTTTCAGACCAGCCAGAGCAACATGACAAGACCATCTCCAGAGAAAAGAAAGAAGAAAGGGGAGGGAGAGAGAGAGTCAGAGGAATCCCGGGTCTCTGGGTAGTAATGGCTGGTCTCTTCCCAGCTCCACCTCACTCTGCTTGTCAGTCACTTCTGCACTTTATAGCCTTGGCTATAAATGGGAGCACAGAATACCTAATGTGTTGCATGTTTTCAAGGTCGTATCCTATTGTAGCACATATCACACTTGTAAAAAAGATTTTATTGTGATATGCATATTTTGCACTCATGTGCATTTGCATATCAGGTACTTGAGGAGGCCAGGGTAGGGCATCAATCAGATCTGCCGAACTGGAGTTACAGATGGTTGTGAGCTGCTGTGTGTGTGGTGGGAACAGAACCTGGGTCTTTAAGAGAAGTTTTTCTTTTTTAAAAGATTTATCATTTTATGTGCATGTGTGTCTGTGCTCTGTGTGTGCAGAGACCAGAAGGCGTCAACTGTACTGAAACTGGAATTTACAGACAGTGTGAGCGGCCATGTGTGTTCTGGAAATGGAATCTGGGTTCCCTGGAAGAACAGCCACTTGGCCAGCGAGCCATCTTTCCGGCTCTCATTAATTATTTCCTTTCATTTGCCATCTTAGGAATGAAACGCAGGGACTCACACGTTAGAAGAATGCCTGTCCACGAAGATAGATAGTGATCTCTAGGAATTCATCATTTGATAGACACTTAGTGTGCTACTGTTCCTGAGTAAACACCTTGGATTATACTGCTGAATTACATAACTTAAAATTTTGTTATTGCATTTGGGTGTGTATATGTGTGCCTGCAGTCATGAGTGTCACAGAGTGGCAGGACACCTCTCAGGAATGAGTTCTCTTTCACCCTGGAGGTAATCAAATCAGGCTTGGCAGGGCTGCCTTTACTCCCTGATCCATCTTGCCAGCCTGTAGCTGCTCCCTGCTTTCTTTGAAAGTAAAGTCTGTGTAGCCTAGACTAACGTCCAACTCACCTTGTAGCCCAGGTTGGCCTTCCCATTCCTGTCCTCAGTGTGAGCATTCTGTGGCTCTCCTGTGCTCTGTGTTTATCACTCTTACCCCTGTTGGTCACTGTGCTTTTGGTGTTCTTTTGGTGGCTAATATTGCTGCTGACCTTGTCACTTACTCATTGACTGTGTATGCTCTTTGGAGGGATGTTTACTGAGATTTTGCCTGATGGTTGGGTTGCCCTTTTATTGCCTCGTACTGTCTAAAATGTAAAACAGTAACTCAGAGTTCCTATCAGCTCTCTGCTCTGCAGTCTCTGTGGGTCATTTACTTTGTAAGCATCTTGGGAGTCTAGCCTCTTTGGAAATTTTACTCACATCATTGGGAAGAGCAGTACACGTGGGTCATTCTGTTATTTATTTGTTCTTTTAGTTAAGGCCTAAGCTAGAAACCATGTGACATTCCATCTCCGTTATCATGGTCTGATTCTTTAGCTTTCAACATTGTACTCACAGACATCTTCCTTTTTGCCCCATGCAGAAACAAACACAAGAAGTGTGTGTGTGCCTTCTGGGAGTTAAACCTGGGTCCTTTGTAAGAGCAGGCCCCTCAGGACTGAGGTCAGTGCTCAGTGCTTTTACCTGGTGCTTTTACCTGCTGAGCGGCTCCACTTGTTTGTTTTTCACAACAGGGTTACTCTGTGTAGCCCTGGCTGTCCTGGAACTCACTCTGTAGACCAGGCTGGCCTCAAACTACAGAGACCTGACTGACTCTGTCCCCTGAGTGCTGGGATTAAAAGTGGGTGTCATCACCTCTGCCCCCACCTTTTCTTTTTTCTTTTTTTTTTTTCTCCTTACTAGACAATTTTGTAAGTGTGCATGCTCTTTCTTCCCTCCCTGCCAGGCGCTGTGAGAGGTGTGGGACGGGGTCTTCTCTCTGCTATAGAGTCTGTGCAGGTTTTAACATTTAATTTGACAACTTGCCGATATAGGAAAGAGATGCGTTGGTTCTAAGACAGACTTCTGGAAGTAAATCCTGTGGTCATCATCATTGGAGAGCAAATCTAGGAAGGGATTGCAAAGTTGATCTTGAGCATCTGGTTTCTTGTTTATTTCCTTGCTCCTGTTTTCTCTTGCTCCCCCACTTATCTGTATGCAGTTGAATTGGTCCTTTTAACTTCATTGAGTTACTGTTTTTCGGGTAAATTTGTAAAGAAGCAGAGCACATGTCTACAACGCTGTCACTCGAGTGCCAGGGCTACATGGGAAGAAGGACCGGACTAAAAGGCCCAGGGGCTGCTTCGGGGATTTAAAGCTGAGCTGGGCTGGGGCTGTAGCTCCTTAGTTGGGAGTGCTGCTTAGAGTTACAGCTCCTCGCACCATGGCAACAGGAGTGTTTTGGTAGTGTTTGTTTTGTTTTAAGACAGGGTCCTATGTAGCCCATGCTAACCTCAAAATCCCTGTGGTAGCTGAGGCTGGCCTTGAATTCTTGATCTTCTGATCAGTTTCCTTGCTTGCCTTAACATGCACAAGGCCCTGGTGAAATCCCAGCTCCTTCCCGTGAAGGAGGGGGCACAACTGGGGTGTGAGACCCTAGGATGGGCAAGGGAACTGAATTGTGTAGCTAGGTGCTGGCTAAAGAAACCAAACGCTTGAGTCTTAGAAAATTCCCGGCAGGGGAAGGTGGGCCATGCATATTACCTTGAGTGGGAAGGGCCAGGGTGCTCTGTGAGTGGGAGGGGAAATGATAGCTTTGGAGAAAAAGGAGAAAAGGAAGTTTGGGGACAGTTGATGGCTTCTCGGAGGGTGGCCACAGTGCTGAGGGTGCGGGGGGGGGGGGGGAGACACAAAGACTGCAGAAAGAACGTTTTATTCTCTAGCTGGGGCTTGGGTTTAGTCGGGGCAACGAGGCCTTGCCTTTCCCGTGTAGTAGTAGAGTGTCTCGACTCAGGAACCTTTGTCTCTGGTAGAGTGTCGAGACTCAGGAAACTTTGTCTCTGTCAGATGACGGGGTGTTGTCTCTGGTAAGTTCAAGAAGAAATCTGTGGACACCCCATTGAAGGAGCCTTGGTCCCGTGGACTTCTCCACCTCCTCAGCTGGTCATCTTGCCTCCAGAGCCATGTCTGTTTGTTTTTACTGTGGTTTGTCCGTTCCTGTGGTTTGGTTTTTACAGTGCTGAGAATTGAACCTGGGCCACACACACTCTCGCCACAGTCTCCGTCTTCTGTGTTTTTCTTTTCAGTTGTGTAATTTTCAAGACAGGATCTCATTATGTGGCCCTGGTTGGCCTGGAACACACTGAGATCTGCCGGCCTTTGCCTCCAAGAATTGGGATTAAAAGCGTACACCATGCTTGATGTTTGACTTAAATACATTGCATTTTATCTATTCAGTGAGTGTGTGTGTGTCCGTGCACATATGTGTTCACGCATGCCCTTCCATGTAAGTGTGTGCAGCCAAATGAGTGTCACACTGTATATTTGGCGGTCAAAGGACAACTTGTGAGACTTGGTTCTCTTGTTCACCACGTGGGGCCAGGGGCAGCTATGCTCTGGTGGACTTCACCCATGGAGCGGCTCCTGGGTTGGCATCCCCAGGCTTCACTTTGTCGTGTTGTTTTAGGTTGTGGTTCCCCCGCTCCCTGGGAAAGCATTCTTGCGGCAGCTTCCTTTCAGAGGAGATGATGGGATATTTGACGACAGTTTCATCGAGGAGAGGAAGCAAGGGCTGGAGCAGTTCATAAACAAGTAAGTACTTTTACTCCTGCGGGCAGTGCTGTGAGGTTCTGGGTGACTGCCGCTCAAGTTCTATTTACTCAGTATTTTATTTTGTGTGTTTGGATGTTTTGCCTGTATGTGTCCCATGCATGCTGGGAATCGAACCCAGGTCCTCTACAAGAGTAGCCAGTGCTCTTAACTGCTGAGCCATCTTCAGCCCTGAATGTTAAACTGAATCCATGCCACCCTTCCTTTAGCCATTTCCAGACTATTTGTTTCAATGAACTGACAGTACCCAAGTTGAACACCAGCACGTGATAGTGCTGGCATCTTGAGTGGCTGGAGTGGGGGATTTTGTGTTGACCTAAGTTTTATTTTTGTTATTCTTGGATAATTTATGCAAATTACATTTAAAATGGCATCATTCAGGAAAAGCTTTACTTGTGATTCTGATTTAAGATATAGTGTCATGTGAGTAATAAAATGTACATTAGATCTGCAATCATTTTGTTTGATTGCAGGTAGCCGTGTTATCAACTTGTTTGATGTAAAAGTGTACATTACAATTTTTTCATGGCAAAATGTTCTTTTGAAAAGAAGAAAATGTATTTAGGATTGTCTTTTAGTAGCTGTTGATTGGTAAGCTCAAACACAGCTTGAGCTTATCCCCCCCCCTTCCTTCCCGCCTCCTCTCCCCCCCACCCCCTCCTCTAAGAGATGTGGCCCAGCACTGAGGAAGCTGAGCAGAAGTGTTGCAAGGGTTACACCCAGCTTGGGGAGGTGGGAGGGACAGACAGACAGTCATCCTGTCTCACCTCAGGCACTGCCCACTATTGTCCCTGAGCTGGGCTGCAGCAGCACACCACGGGACCCAGTGTAATTACATACCAGTCTTGAGGTCTGCCTGATTAGCCAGATCTTAGAGAAGATGGTTGTGTAAGCTGCACGTTCATTTTAACTAATAATTGGTTTCTGTGAGAGGTAAACAAAGCCTGTGACTTTGTCATCTACTTGGCACACAACTTTCTCTGTGGGTTTTTGGGGTTCGTTCTTGTTTTGGTTTGGTGGGGTTTTTTTGTTTTTGATTGTTTTGTTTTTGTCGAAGGCTGAACTCACTGTGTAGCCCAGGCTGGCCTTGACAAGGCACTAAGATGACAGGTGTACACCAGCACACCCCCTGCAGTTGCCCCTCTGTGAACATACTCTTTGAGAAAGCAAAGCTATCTCTTTATACTTGCCCAAACTGGCCTCAGACTCAGAGTCACTTGCTCAGCCTTCCTTGTTCTGGGATTACAGGCATAGGCTAACATTCCTGGTTTGGATCCTGTATGTTTAAAATAGATTTTAATAATACATGAAGCCTTCCTTGTTCTGGGATTACAGGCATAGGCTAACATTCCTGGTTTGGATCCTGTATGTTTAAAATAGATTTTAATAATACATGAACTGTTTCACATGTAACAATAAAATGTAAGTTTCTTAGGCATGTACCAACTAATTAAGCTTGATACGCATTCCTGAAACATGAAGTTTTACAAGCTCTTTCTTTCTTTATTATTACATATACTTGTGTGTGTGTGTGTGTGTGTGTGTCTCCGTGTCTGTGTCCACCTCCTTGCTTATGTGAAGGACAGATGATAATTTGCAGAGTCCTTTATTTCCTTCTACCTTGTGAGGTCCTGAGGACCATACTCAGGTCATCAGACTTGGCTGAAAAGCACCCTTGCCTGCTGAGCCACCTTACCACCTTTATGAACCAAAGAGAAAGACCATTATTTGATAGCATAGCTTATGGGTCTCAGAGTAATGCTTGCATTTAATGAGTTGTACATATTTCCTAGTCTTACAGTATGTTTGTTTTGACCCCGTCCACCACCATCTTTAATAAACAATGGACTAAAATTTTGTGGTTTTTATTTCCAGGGTCGCTGGTCATCCTCTGGCCCAGAATGAACGTTGTCTTCACATGTTTCTACAGGATGAAATTATAGATAAAAGCTATACTCCATCGAAAATAAGACATGCCTGAGTTTGGTTAAGAAGAGGCCAAACCCGAGAGAGACCATTAATGATCCATCCGCACCAATGAAGAAGTCGTAACTAACTTAGCACGCTGCACAGACACTGGTATAACACGCCCCGGGTAGACTAACACTCACACGCTCCCTTTCGTTGTTTGTTTTGGCAGTTGACAAGAAGTTCATTTGCTTCAGTGAAAACTCCCTCGCTCCAGCCTTTCTAAGTAGCTCCTCCCCGCGATGTCCGGGTGCACACTGTAGCCTCCCAGCCCCGTAGAACCTGCAGTGTCCTGACTAAAGCTGCCCACTTGCTCGTATTTGCAGTTTCTGTGTCATGTTTGCTTCTTGAATCTGATTGACTAGAATATTTCTCCCCCCACCCCTTGATGTGTGATATCACCACTTGGTCCTAATTTATGTGCTGGAGCACAACACCATTTGTCTCCAGTGCCACACATACGAGGTGTACTTTGTGTGCAGAATGTGTCTTCCTTCTGGCCTGTAATCCCCTTCACATGAAAGATTAATGAGGGAAATCTTTATATTCTGTATAAAAACAAAATCAAATTTATATACTAAAATCATTTGTCTAAAATTTAAGTTGTTTTCAAATAAAAGTTGAAATGCATTTCTGGTGTGCTCTGGTTGCATGGCCTCCAGAGCCTGGCTTCTGTGCTCTGTTCTGCCCTCCCTGAGGGGGAGTGTATACTCACTCTGCACTTGTCATTCCCATAGCTCCATTCCTCTTTAAAGGGCAGTGGTATCAAATGCATCACCACCTTTTGAATGGGGCTTTAAACACAGGGAGGGCTTCCTTGGCTCACTGCCTTGTTGGGAAGGACTGTGTGTTGACAAATGCTGTGTAATCTCAAGTCACTATGTTGAGGGCCTTTTAAGTTAGTCAGTACTCCTGTTCTCAGCAGCTTCTCCCCGGGCATATGAGTGACTTGCTGGATCTTAGCAACAGTGTAGTGAGTGGCAGGTGTCTGCTCTCTGTCGTTTGGCTTGTACTGCTGGCACGCTCGGTCCTTTTAGGAGAGAAGATGCACATAAATCACAAAACCAGAAAATGCACAGCTTCTTGCTTCATGATGTGTTTTGACCAGACTTAACGCAACTGGTATGGGGTTTCTAGTTTGAGCCTGTACATCAAGTGGTTTGGGACTTTGCTGTGATTGGGTATTAGATTCCAGGAAGAGCAACCCCAGAGCATCTTCTCTGAAAACATGGAAGTAGCACAGACTGACCTCAAAGTCACGTGCCTACTGTCTCAGCCTCCCAAACGCTGGAATCCCAGGCATGGGCCAACGCACACAAGCTTGAGACAAAATATACAAGTGCAGTGAAGTCACAGGTGCAGAAAAAGGCCTCTTGTTGCTCAAAACAATATTTCAGAATTTCATAAAGCTGGTTACTTGAACTACTACAAGATGTTACAGAGCAGTCAGGCGTGGTGGTGGACACCTGCAATCCCACCCAGCCTTCAGGAAGCAAAGACAAGAGGGGTTATGTGAGTTCTAGGTAGTCTGGCAGTTCACCTGTAACCCCAGCTCCAGGCGGTCCAGTGGTCTTCTCTGGCCTCCAAGGACAGCTGCATGCATAGACCCGTGACTTAAAAACAATTATCTTTCATAAAGATATGAACAGGGAGACTAAGGACATAGCTCAGTGGGAAAAGTGCTTGTTACCTAAGCATAAGAACCAGAGTTCAAATCCCGAGAACCCATGTAAAGGCCAAATGGGCGGGCATGTTTGTTGCTACCTATAAATCCCAGCAGAGAGGAAGTAAGCTTAGGGTTCCGTGTGAAATCCTCTGTGTGCGTGCACATTGGAGACTCATCCAAGAGACCCAGCTTTGGGTCTCCACATTTGACACACATGCTCAGTGCACCTACACACATATACACAAAACAAAAACGATAACGCAAATTCGATTACAGTGAGTGACAGAGCATCAAGGCTGTTGGGTCTTGCTATACTAAATAGAAGGGGCTGACACAATGGCTCATCATGTAAAGACACTCACGGCCAAGCCTGAGGTTCTAAGTTTTATCCTTGAGACCTACATGGTAGGAGAGAGCCTAGGACTCACAGTGGCATGTTCACACCTAAACAGACAAAGATAGGTGTTAAAAAAAATTAAAATATCCAGGCACTGGTGGCGCACGCCTTTAAACCCAGCACTTGGGAGGCAGAGGCAGGCGGGTTTCTGAGTTCGAGGCCAGCCTGGTCTACAGAGTGAGTTCCAGGACAGCCAGGGCTACACAGAGAAACCCTGTCTCGAAACAAACAAAATAAAAAAATTAAAATGGAGCTGGGCATGGTGGTATACACATTCTATACCAGCACTCAAAGGCAGAGGCTAGCCTGGTCTACATAAGCAGTTGCTAGCCCATCCAGGACAAGATAGTAAGACCCTGTCTGGAGCAAAAGGTGGCTCTGTTAAGTAGTTCTGCAAAGCAGTTAAGTATGAATGACTTTAAACCTCCCTCAGTGGGGGAGGGAGGGATATTGGGCACTATCTGGATATATTTTTTTGGTTGTCATAGCTGAGAAGTGGAGTCTTGACAGGTCATCAGAGACTCAGCTAAACCTGCAATGCATGGGACAGCCTTCCCCACCAGGAAGAAATTAGCAGGATGTCTCCACTCACTGGGATCCTGTTGATTGTGATCCTTGCGTTTTAGGGTGAGTCCCAGAATATTCCTCAGGGTAGGCATGCTCTTGAAAAGTCAGACGGCAGAGGGGGGTGGGGGGAGGGTGGGAGGGAGGGAGGGAAGGAGGGAGGGGCAGGCCTCTGGAGGCCAGTAGAGGATGGCTATCAAATGCCTTAGGCTGGAGCGACCAAACTCTGCTCCTTTAAGAGTAATAGTGTCTAGTAGATTCCGAGTAAGGCCCAAGACTTCTTAACAGAACTCACTGTTCTGTATGTGGGTTTCAAAGCCTTGGACGGGTGATTGTAGAGTATTTCAGGCCTTGCCTACTCAGTAATTCCTGTGTCCTGCTTCAGGCAGTATCAGCAGAGCCTTTAATAACTCAGGCCTGTTGGCCTGACTGGTTTCAAATGTCCTTGACGGGCTTATGTTTTGAGTACGTGTTCCCCAATTAGTCTTTGGTTCAGTGAGGACAGTGGCGACATCAAGAAGTGGATCCCTAGCTGGTAAAAGTACACCAGTAAGGGCTTGCTCTTGAAGGTTATTATTGGGCCAGCCCCTAATATCACAAGCCTCTGCTTCCTGGGTTACTGCCATGTGAGTGGTCACTGGCTCTGTGAAGTCTCTGCTACTGTAACATCACCGATAGCCCCTTAAACCACAAGTCAAAATAAGTCCTTCTAGCTATTAATGATCCCTCTGAAGTGCTTTGCTCCTGGGGACACAAAAATAACTAGCAGGATTAGTTGTGAAAGTCCAGAACCAAAGCTTGGTGATATGGAGGAGCTTCCGTTTAGTTTCCTAAGTCTGGGCTTGGACATGGTGCTTGGTTGGTAAGTGTGCTGTCCTAGCCGTGGGAAGCCCTGGCTCCATCCTAGTAACTGGCCTCATAGCCATTGGCTGTGGGCATTCTAGAGTAGCAAGTACAGTTGCCATTCGCTTTCTTGCTAGAGTGTTTTGCTGCCAAGACCTGTGGTGGGTTTTTTGGGTGGGTCACTCTGAAGGAATCTCCTCCCTCTGTAGGAGCAGAAGTGAAGCCTGTAAGGAGCCCAAGGCCCCTGAGCTAGAACAGATAAAATCCATTGGTGTTTTGGAGAGACAGATAGTTCGTGCTGTGGCCTGAAGATTACGTAGCCAGAGCTTGCTAGCGTTGATTACTACACTACTGTTTCAGAATGGGAACTGAGTTCAAAACTTCTAGGGTAGTGTCAGCCTCCAGGGTGCTCTGAGTGTGCTCTTATGCAGGTAATATTCCCCTTCACAGATGAAGAAACAGGCTCCCAATTTTCATAAGCTGGGCGTGGGATTACTCAGGATGGATGACTGAAGATGTCTGGATCAAAAGTTCCCCTCCCAACCTGTTCTGTGGACAGGGATGGTGGCTTTCCATGCAGGTCTAGGCAGACTGATAGGTTGGGTTTCCAGGTATCCTGATGGTATCCTGTTAGGACTCACGGCCTTCAGTCTGCCGAGGTGGGGTAGCCAGACATGAGGACATGAATGCATGAGGATCGGATTTAAGTTTGGCTTCAAGTAAGTAAATGTCACAGTGCTCCAAAACACCGAGTCTGGGCCCTTTTTAACATCCCAGGACATCCTGACATGGACGCACACCCAGCTAAGAGGAGAGACCCTGTGATAAATTTGATCCCTACTTGAACCTCTTTGACCAAGTTCAGCTTTTGGTTATTTGAGAGTGTCTCTGTGTAACGCCTTCGCTGTCCTGGAATCCAACTTTGTTGACCAGGCTAGCGTACAACTCAGAGATCCACCTGCCTCTGCCTCCTGAGTGCTGGGACCAAAGGCGTACACTAGCATGCCCGGCTCATCTTCATCTTTAAAAACAGGAAATTAAGAAAAGGGTACTTATCAGATCTTGAAAAAATTATTTTTGTTCATCTCCATGTATAGTGTGTGAAGTTTCCCCTATTCAGAACTTAGAGAAAATAGACCCTTTGATCTGGGAGGTAGGAAGCCATTTTACAGCCCCAAAGGGCACTTAGAGATGCCTGTCACCATCAGAGACTGTGATGGGAATGGTCCTGTAAACTCAGCCAATGATACTGAGTGATGCAGAAGTGTAGGCAGGAGAGGTCAAACGGCAGCTCTTTTCTCAAGGCCAGTCTTGGGGTCAGTCCAAACTCACCGTGGCCAGAGAGTAAACACAGTGAACGTGAGGACAAAGGAACATGGAGTTCAGGTGGAGAGACAGGAGTAGTGGCGGTAGAATCAAGCTTGTAAGGAGCTTGGAGTTGGCCCTCTTCCGAACAGAAACCTGGAGGAAGGGGTGGGAAGGGAATATAGCTCCATGATAGAACACTTACCTAAGGTATAAGAGACCCGGGGCTTCAGACGCACATGCGTGCACACTGTAACCTGGTTAAGAACAGAATGCAGATGACTTGGGGCTGGCAAGATGGCTCTGCGTGCTAGAGGAGCTTGCTGCCAAGCCTGGATACATGAGTTCAATCCCTAAGACTCACATGGTGTAGGGGAGAACTGACCTTCCCAGAAGTATTTTCCGATCCCCACTCTTAGGCGCCACAGCATGTGTGTAGCCACACATAAGTGTGTGTGTGTGTGTGTGTGTGTGTCTTGCTAGAGGCTAAGTATGGCTGCCATGAGACTAAGAAATCCCTGGAAGTTACTTCTTCTTCAGCTCCTACAGGGACCCACAGATAACGGTGAAGATAAGCAGCAGAATAAACAGTGAATATTCATCATGAAGTAACAGCCAGGACCTCCTGCCCGGCCCTGATCCTCAGAGTAAAACTACCAGAGCCTTATACAAGTCCAGACCATCCAGCCCCTGCATCCTCCTCCTTCCTGTCAACAGGGGGTTAGAATTAAGTAGGAAATGCCACACTGCCCAGCGGGAGTATGGGCCACAGGACTAAAAGCTATACAACCTGGGTACATTTGTGATGCCAGAAACCCAGTAAGTATTGAGATTTGACCTGGACATTGTAGGGTCTCCCTCCATGCCTTCCACTACACCAGTGGGACATGGACATCACAGTGGCTATAGCTGACAGTCGGCCCTTCTCTGAGGAGTAATTAGGGAAACCTAAAACGGGGGGTGGGGTGGAGGGTGGGAGACAAAGACACCAGAGGAAGGTGAAGCCTCCAGCAGGTTAAAAACAAAACCCAAAACTACCACAAACCAGAAACAGTCCAACTCCCACCAGAGCTGCCATGCATCGCCCCTTTTTAAGGCCTGTTCTAAGTTTTAAAGTTTTACCCAGTGCAGTGTGTCTAACAAGTCATGGCCGAGCAGAAGAAAGAAGTCTGAAGAAAGAAAGCAAAGCCAGAGAGACACATCGCAGGTCATAGAATTACAAGCCAGAAGTAACTGATAAGTTAAATGATCTCACAGAAGAGGTTGACAACGCACAAGCATGTGGGTAACGCAGAAAGCAAAGCTTAGAACCTTCATCTTACCAAGAGAAGAGCTGTGGCCCAAGGTCACATGGCCAGTAAACATTGAAACCCCAGTCTTTTTTTTTTTTTTAAAGATTTATTTATTTATTATATGTAAGTACACTGTAGCTGTCTTCAGACACCCCAGAAGAGGGCATCAGATCTCATTACGGATAGTTGTGAGCCATCAAGTGGTTGCTGGGATTCGAACTCATGACTTTCAGAAGAGCAGCTGGGGCTCTTAGCCGCTGAGCCAGCTCTCCAGTCCGAAACCTCACTCTTTGTGACCCTAAAACCTGCCCCTGAGCTGTGCAGCAGGCGCTGCTCCTCACGCAGGCGCAGTGTGCACAGTTTGCCCAGGTGCGTGCCCATGCAGCTCCCGTTTGTAACTGTGCCTTAAGGACAGACCAGCCATTTGGTGACAGTTTAGAGAGCGTTGTGCGCGACAGTCTGAAACGGGGGAAAGTGCTCTCCGGATTGATCTGAGTTGTTAAAACTGGAATGGCCGTTCGGCTTGGCGGAGGGCACCCCCCCCTCCCCGCGTCACTCAGCTGTCTTGGTACACTTCCTTTAGAGCCAAATACTTTAATCCAGTTGTTTTCATGTTCAGTAAATCCAAACCATGTTTAACCGGTTTATTCATTGCAGTGTCTCTAAGGTGAAGAAAGTTTTGCCCTTTCAACTGCACGGGGGATTTGTTGGCTCTCTGCAAAGGGATTTTCTTGGACGTAATCTGAACACTTTGACCCGTGGAGTGTCCTCCCACCCTACCCCCCAGTAGGCACAGATCTGGGAAACTTTGACCCTTTGTGTGCTGTGTGTGGATCCTGGTAGCCTTCTGCCTCTCTGAGGGACAGTGGTCATTGATGTTAAGAACGTTAATCGTGTAGCTGCCACTTCTTCAGGACCTCGTTGCTCTTTGCCACTGCAGCCAGCTTCTGCTCTCTGAAGGTGACATTCATAGGGTATACATATTGTCCTGAGTGTTAATGGAATATCCCTGGATTGAGTCAGAAGCTGCCACACTGGCTCCTGGTTGCCCAGAGACTGAAGTGAGAGGAGACTAGTTCACCTTTTAAAAACTTTTTTCTCGATAGGGTCTTATGGTAGCTCTGGCTGTCCTAGAACTAGCTCTGTAGACCAGGCTGGCCTCCAACTCACATTGCCCCGATTACCTCTGCCTCCAAGTGCTGAGACTAAAGATGTGTGTTCCCCTCAGAGTTTCACCTTTTAAGGAAGCAGCAGGTGACGGCACATGTCTTTGATCCCAGTTCAGGAGAAAGAGAAATTCCGACCTCTGAGTTTTTGAGTTTGAGGCTAGCCTGGTCTACAGAACTAGTTCTTGGACAGTCAAGGCTACACAAAGAAACCTGTCTTGAAAAACTAAAAGGGGGTGGGGGAGAAGAGAAAAGAAAAGAAAGAAAAACAAGAAAGCAACCGGACCCTTTTTACTCTGAATGCTTTTGACTTACAGAAACATTGTAAAGATACTGCAAGAGAGAATTCCCAAAGACCTGCTCTCCAAGTTTCCCCTTGTGTTACTGTGTGAGCATAGCACGCTTGTTAAAAGTAGGACACTGGTGCTGGTATCGGTTCCCAGCTTTGCTGGTTCTTCTAACATTCTTCCTTTGTTCCAGATTCCGTTGCAGGTCCCCCAGTATGTTAGTGTGGTGTCTTTTTAGCCTCCTGTAATCTGTGACCTGTCGAGCCTCTGAAGCTTCGCACTGTGAATATTAACCAAAAACAAGTACAAATTTTAAAAAGAAAACCTTATTAAAACCACAAGGAATCTTAGAAACAACCCAATCAAGTGGCTCAGCTGTGGAAAGGAATTCTCAAAGCACCAACCCCAACAAACCCCGGAACCTAAGCTAGAAAACAAGAAGATTGACAGGAGGGCCGAGGGGCGGGCCTCCGACCCTCCATCAACAGGTTTGAATTCAGACCTCAGCTGTTTTCAGGATTATTTCTGTCTGCCCTTCTTATAGTCAACCTAAGTTTGCTTCATCTAAGAAAGCCTCTTAAGATCTATCTTGTATAAATCAGCAGTTTGCCTTAAAAATCAGACCGTTAAGGACTAGAGAGATGGCTCAGAGGTTAAGGATGAATACAGCTCTTCCAGGTTCAGTTCCCAGTTCCCATTTCAAGTGGCTCATAGCCCTTTTCAACTCGCTGACACCTGGACCAGTGGTCACATATACTTACACAAACACACAGACACACATTATTTGAAAATGAATCTACT
Organism: Rhynchomys soricoides; assembly: GCA_019843965.1. Lineage (NCBI taxonomy): Eukaryota > Metazoa > Chordata > Mammalia > Rodentia > Muridae > Rhynchomys > Rhynchomys soricoides. The sequence goes on from JADRCH010000046.1 coordinate 2,444,727, forward strand.
TTTTAAAAACTGAAAACAAAACAGCAGTCCTTCGTGGAAGAATGAATGACATCTAAAACCCCATTCATAAAAGTGAGTGCTGTTTCCACCTGTCTTCTGTGCTTATTCAGAAATGCGGCGTCAACCAACTGACTGTCTTTGGGCAAACATTGGTCCGCATTCACAGCACCAAATAAACATTTGCTTCACCCTTAGTCCTCCAGGGCAGGTGCTGAGGAGGAGGAGGAGGGTGATGGGGCACAGAGAGAGGACACCCTCATCTTTGTCCAAACACAGCTCTCAAGGTGAGGGCCAATAAATACACCTCCCACCTGACAAGCCAGGGACCGGTGGTGTCTATTTGGACCTTCTCCCCACCTCTTCCTCCCCACCTAGACTCCTCTCTGGAGCTGCCAAACTAATATTTTTGTAGGTATTAACTATTATGGACAGATGGCTTTTCCTTGGACTTCCTAGGATTCCCAAGAAGGAAGGAGCTTCATTTTGCCTCAAGCAAGGACTGTGCAAATGCCCTCCGACCCTCCAGCAACCGGATGGTCACCAAGTGCAAGACTAAAGCAGCCAGTGGTTCAGTACTTGGAATTTTTAAATAGACTGCCTTTTAAGAATTAAAATATAAATTATCTCATGAATATAAATGCAATAATATATCAAGCTTTTAAATTAACAAAAAGGAAGCATGGTTGGTGGCATGGGCCCTGGATCTCTGGGAAGAGCAGTGATGGGGCACAGAAAAGACAGATGTCCTCGACTGGGAACCTCGGGTGTCTGTCAGGCACAGCATAGGAAGGGATTCTAGTTAGTATCCTTAGGAGGTCTCTGTAGGCAAGCAGTCTACAGTAAGAGAGGAGGGAGCCACTGGAACATCTTTGCACACATGCAATCATCCACAAATACTCAGACTCGTGCATGAACAAAGTTCTGCTAGTCCAGCCTGCATGGACAACAGCTTTGCAAATGTCTTGTGGGTCTGAGGACTTGAAGTCCTTGTCTTCGTTAGGCTTCCATTGCTGTGAAGAGACACCATGACTAAGGCAACTCTTTTTTTTTTTTTTAGTCCTGGCTGGGCTAGCAACGGCTTATGTAGACCAGGCTAGCCTCTGCCTCTGAGTGCTGGTATAAAACGTGTATACCACCATGCCCAGCTCCATTTTAATTTTAATTTTTTTTCTTTTTTTGAGACAGGGTTTCTCTGTGTAGCCCTGGCTGTCCTGGAACTCACTCTGTAGACCAGGCTGGCCTCGAACTCAGAAATCCCCCTGCCTCTGCCTCCCAAGTGCTGGGATTAAAGGCATGCACCACCACTGCCCGGCCTAAGGCAACTCTTAATAAGGACAACATTTTATTGGGGTAGCATACAGTTTCAGAGGTTTAGTCCATCATCATCATCATGGCGGGAAGCATAGCAGCTTATAGACAGGTGCTGGAGGAGCTGAGTGTTCTACATCTTGATCTAAAGACATCCAGGGGGAGGGCAGGGAGCCAGGTGGAGACTCTCTCTTCTGCATTGGGCAGAGCTTGAGCATAGGAGCCCTCAAAGCCCACCCCCACAGGGACACACCTCCTCCAACAAAGCCACACCTCCTAATAGTGCCACTTCCCATGGGCCAAGCATATTCAAACCACCACAGCTGGTTTAAGCCTTTTTGTGTGTGTGTGTGTGACAGGGTTTCACACTATGTAGCCCAGGCTAGCTTTGAACTTGTTTTCTTCCTGCTTCAGTTTCCTGAGTGCTGGACTTACAGGTATGTGCTGTCACGATTTTCAAGTCAATCTCCCTCTCCCTCCCTCTCTGTATGTGGGGATGCTGGGGATGTTCCCATAGGCACATATGATAAAACACTTGCTTGCTGTGCTGGCTCATTTTATGTCAACTTGACACAGGCTAGAGTCATTTGAGAGGAGGGAGCCTCCATTGGAAAAAACGCATCCGTAAGATTGTCCTGTAGAAAAGCCCATGGGGCAGTTTTTAAATTAATGATTGGCCGGGCAGTGGTGGAGCATGCCTTTAATCCCAGCACTCGGGAGGCAGAGGCAGGTGGATTTCTGAGTTCGAGGCCAGCCTGGTCTACAGAGTGAGTTCCAGGACAGCCAGGGCTGTACAGAGAAACCCTGTCTCAAAAAACAAACAAAAAAAAAAAAAGTTAATGATTGATGGGGAGGGCACAGCCCACTGTGGGTGTGGCCAGCCCTTGGTTAGTGGTCCTGGTTCTACAGGAAATCAGGCTAAGCAAGACATAGGGAGTAAGCCACTAAACAGCAATCCTCCGGCCGCACCCCACCCAACCCCCACCCCCAGTTTGAGTTCTTGCCTTGGCTTCCCTCAGTGGACTATGATTTGGGATATCATAGGTCTCCCTTCTCAGGATGATCAGGGGGTCATGGCCACTGGCCCTTGAGGATGGAGAGAGCAGAAGTAGCAAGCAGGGTTTGGAAGGCAGTGTGACATAAGAACTTCCCAAGTCAGCTGCTGTGGGACAGCTCTATTCTGTTGTACATAAGGGTACATAAGGGCTGTTAGGGGTATGGTGGAGAGGGCTGATTGGTCCTGACACAGCACCTGATTATCATACGGGAGTGACGCAAGAACCGGATGTGTGGCCTGAGTCATGCTGAGTCATGCTGAGTCATGCTGAGTCATGCTGAGTCATGCTGAATCACTCATCGTTTTGCAGAGAGCTCTGCACAAGGTCATCCTCCAAACAAGGCCAGGCATCTGTGCTCAGAGACATTCTCCAGACAAGGTCAGGCAAGAGAAGAGGGAGCCCTGCTCAGAGACGGCATCCTCCATTTTATACCAGGCTTGGAGAACTAGCCAGACATGGTGGATTGGATTGTGACCTTAATAGCAGAGTTCCCTAACAGGAAAGCCAAATAAACTCCATATTGCTTCTGGTTATGGTGTTTCATCCCAACAATAAACCTAGCTAAGAGAGTCTTTGTAAGACTCTGGGGAGCCTTAACTTAATGGAGACCCCCTGAGTGAACACCATGGAGTTGGAGATTGATGCAAAAAAGCAAGAGGAATGTATTGCTCCAGCATGCTGGGGTCGTTCTGCACACCAAGGAGGGAGAGAATGACCATGCGCAGCCCGTTCATCTAGCTTTTATAGCTTTAGACCAGTAGCCATTAGGCACAATGTGATTGGCAGAACAGTGTGACTTTTAAACTGATTGGTCTTTAGGGAATGAGGTAGCAGGGGCTCTCTAATCTGTTTCTTCCAGGAGGGAGGGGTGCCCACGTGCTCGGGGAGGGGGGGGGCCTTGGTGGAATTTTCCAAAGTTCCTGAGCTGACCTCTTCATCTCCAGTTAGGGGAACTGTTTGGGAAGGATTGTTGAAGGTGTGTTTTCAGATCAAGATGTGAGGTCTTAGCTATTCTTGATACCATCTTGGACTCTAACCCTCTGGTGTGTCTGAAGACAGTGACAATGTACACATATAAATAAATCTTCTTAAAAAAAGATGAAGGCATAAGATGCTGAAGGTGGACCTGTGGGGACAATTGCCACCAAGGAGGGACAAGGGGTTCTGGATGAACACCAACTGGCAGGAGCTAGAGCCTGCTATCAAGAAATGACCCATAGGTTGGGGCTGGAGAGATGGCTCAGGGGTTAAGAGCGCTGGCTGCTCTTCCAGAGGAGCTTGGTTCAATTCCTAACGCCCTCTTCTGGCCTTCATCAGTACCAAGTGTACAATCGGTGTACAGACATGCATGCAGGCAAAACTCCCATACACATAAAATAATTTTTAAAAGAAAGGAATGACCCATAGGAGAACCAGCCCTGTGTTCCACAGACATACCCTTGAAGCCACGAAGGCCAGTCTCCAGTAGACAGAGCATGACTGAGAAGGGCAATCGTGTGGCTTCCACGTGACAAAAGCTAAGTGGTCTAATCCAATATGGCTTCCCCAACCAGTAGAAATACTATTTAAAAATAATTCCGTACATGAGTACTCTACTTATATCATTTCTAACTCCTCCTTTGTTCCTGCTACTCGCTCCCAAATTCACAATCTTATTTTTAGTTATTATTGTTATTCATACACACACACACACCATCATCACCATCATCATCATCACTATCATCATCATCACCATCACCACCATCATCACCATCACCACCATCATCACCATCATCATCATCATCAATGTTGGCACATCAGCAGGGCTTGTCATGTACGGGCCATGTCTAGGTGACAGTAATGTTAAAGTGTCATGAGAACAGTTTCCCTAATGAAGAGGTCATGGAGTACGTAGGCACCCCTTCCCTCCAGAAGGGAGAGGCTGATTATATATTCCTCAGAAAGACCACAGGGGGTTGGGGGGGCAACCATTGGTCACCCACAGATGACGGAAGCCCCTGCTACCTCATTCCCTAAAGACCAATCAGTTTAAAAGTCACACTGTTCTGCCAGTCACATTGTGCCTAGTGGCTGCTGCTCTATCCTGCCCCTGAAAAGGCTCAGCAGAGTCTTATCTCCCAGAAGACTTCCAGGTTCTCTGGCTCTCAGAGTCATCCACACACCCTCCTCTTCCAAAACGTTCCCTGAACCTAAGGTGCATCAGTTGGGGCTGGACACTCACGCCAGAGTCCACTGTGGATTTCTGTCATGGTCTCCATCTACTGCAAAAACCTTCTCTGATGAGGGTGAGAGCTACACTTAGGAGACTGAGACGGAGTACTGGATGTGACAGGACCAGGCCTGGAGATTGGAGACAATACAGGCTGGCAAGGGTTTGGGGGGACTCAGCAGACTCGCCCAGCAGCAGATATGAAGGTCTCGGTGACACCATGTTGACAGAGAAGCTGTGTAGATTTCCTCCTATATAGTTCATAAGGTAAAAAGTTAGGGTGATTTTCCTCAAAATTCAGATTGGCTTACCCATGTCTTTAGGTCTTATTGACCTTGCCTTCCTTCTTCTGAGGAAGGATGAATAAAGGACCAGCTTTCCTTCCCCAGAACCTCTGACTCTCTCATAATGCTTCCCTGTGCTCTCATAGACATGCCCAGCTCCCAGAGAGTAGCAAATCATCTCAGAAAGGTGAGCATGTATATGATAGTGATGTTTTATATTATTATTATTGTTGTTGTTGTTGTTATTATTATTATTATTATTATTATTAATTGGTGGGGGTGCACATGCCACGATGCACTAGCAGAGGCCAGAGAACAACCCATAGAGGAAGGTCCCCTTCTTCTATTATGTGTCCCAGGAATTGAATGTTTATCAGCAGGTGTCTTTCCCCACTGGATATCTTGCTGGAGGCCCATGTTGTACATTATCCAAAGTGAATGTAGCCGGGCAGTGGTGGAGCACACCTTCAATCCCAGCACTCGGGAGGCAGAGGCAGGCAGATTTCTGAGTTCGAGGCCAGCCTAGTCTACAGAGTGAGTTCCAGGACAGCCAGGGCTACACAGAGAAACCCTGTTTCGAAAAAACAAAAACAAAACAAAACAAAAAAACCAAAGTGAATGTAGAATTTAGGTAAATTAGCGGCTCTGTTAAAATATGCATTTGAAAAATCCTACCCAAGATAAAGACCCAACATCATTGAGATCCTATGACTTCTCAGAGACCCTGGGACAGGGAACTTAGGTGCATATCTTATATACTAAAGCAGACTTGTCCTCCAGGTTTTCCCAGCATCCCTCAGTCCCAACCTGGCATACCCTGCCCCCAACCCTGAACTTTCCTAATAGGGGCTGGGCTGCCCTTCCCACAGAGGCTCTTCCCTATTGTCTTAGTCAGGGTTTCTATTCCTGCACAAACATCATGACCAAGAAGCAAGTTGGGGAGGAAAGGGTTTATTCAGCTTACACTTCCACGTTGCTGTTCATCACTAATGGAAGTCAGGACTGGAACTCAAGCAGGTCAGAGATCAGGAGCTGATGCAGAGGCCATGGAGGGATGTTCCTTACTGGCTTGCTTCCCCTGGCTTGCTCAGCTTGCTCTCTTATAGAACCCAAGACTACCAGCCCAGGGATGGTACCACCCACAATGGGCCCTCCCCCCTTGATCACTAATTGAGAAAATGCCTTACAGCTGGATCTCATGGAGGCATTTCCTCACCTGAAGCTTCTTTCTCTGTGATAACTCCAGCTTGTGTCAAGTTGACACACAAAACCAGCCAGTACAGCTACCTATATATAAGTCAGACATTTTGGTCTCCCTGTGGTTCTCTCTCTCTCTCTCTCTCTCTCTCTCTCTCTCTCTTCCCCTGCCCCTCTCCTCTCCCCATGATGACACATGATGTTCTCTCTGTTCTTGGGGTTAGTGAACTCATCAGAGAGCAGCTTCCCAATAAACCCGCCTTTAATATAATTTAATCTGGCTCCAATTGGCTCATTTTCCCTTGCGGAGAAATTATTTATCAAGTGCGTCTAGTTGCAGGCTTTCGGATATGACAGTTTGTCATTGAACTCTCCTGTGCTTTCAAGTTGCAGTAATGAGCAATTAAGAGAGAGTGAGAGCTGAAGGGAGGTGAAGCTTCAGACAATATGAGGGACATGGCGCTGATTGGGAAACAGGTTTGTTCCCTATCTTTAGAAACCAGCTGATATACATGTGTAAAGCCTGGAGATAACGTTCATTCGCCATTTATAAATTTTCCTATGGCTTGAAAGACCAAGGAAATTCAGGGCAGACCATTGTCTTAGTTAGGGTTCTTCTATTGCTGTGAAGAGACACCATGACCAAGGCAACTCCTATAATGAACAACATTCAGTTGGGGCTGGCTTACAGGTTCAGAGGTTCAGCCATTATCATGGCAGGAAGCATGGCAGCAGCCTGGCAGGCATGGTCCTGGAGAAGAAGCTGAGAGTTCTGCATCTTGATCTGAAGACAGCCAGGAAGAGTGTCTCTTCCACCCTGGGCAGAGCTTAAGAATAGGACCTCAAAGCCCACCCCCACAGTAACACACTTCCTCCAACAAGGCCACACCTCCTAGGAGTACCACTCCCTGGGCCAAGCACATTCAAACCACTACAGCCATTATGGGTACTGGCCTGGTCACTGCCTTACTTTTTCAGAGGATCTCTGTGAGGTGGAGAATCTCTCTCCTCTTCTGAAAGCTGCTGGCCAGGCAGGGCAGGGTGAGAGCAACCGTCTGGGTGGCCACATTAGCTGTTCACTGTGTGTCAGCACAATCTCAGATGACACTACTTTCCAGGAGAATGAACGGAGAGCCGACAAATAACCAGATGTGGTGAAGAAGTTCCAACATGGCCCATACTTCCTGGTTGTTTTCATTCTTGTTCTTTTGAGGCAGGGTCTCCTATAGCCCTGACTAGCCTCCACCCATATATACAGCCAAGGTTGGCCTTGAATTCCGGATCCTTTCACTTCTACTTCCCAAGTGGTGGGGTTATAGGTTTTCCCTATCCCTGGTCTACATAGCCACACCCCCAGCTCGGTCCATACACTCTTCACTGTCTACCGTGTGGATCCTGGGGATCACACCCTGGTGGCCAGGCTTCATGGCAAGCATCGTTACCCTCTGAACTATTCCCAGCCATGGTCTCACCAGCCAGGACCTGTTTTTTGATTGGAAGAGCTCTAAATGAAAGAAATGACTCTTGATATCACTTGTGGCCCCAGAAGAAAGTCACCCCAAGTGTCAAGCAGTGTTTTGGGTGAGCACAGAACCGGAGCCAGCTGTTGAAGGGTCGCTAAACCAGATCCCCAGAGCCCACCTTCTGCCGGAGTCCTTGTCTCGGGAAGTAGGAACCAGGAACCGGGAGTTCACAGGTTTTAAAAATTTTTTTAAAATTTTTATGTTATGAGTGTGGGTATTTTGCCTGGTGACCAAGCCTGCTCAGTCAGTCAGTCAGTCAGCGGGTTCTCCAGGGAGGGATTCAGGCACTAAAAAGAAAAGACAATTAGACAACACTGTAGCATGACCCCAGCCTGTTCTGAGGCTGAGGTGGGTTTATTTTTTCCCCTGTCTGCTTTTATACCATTTTAAGTTCATGCAAATAATAAGGTCAGTTCTAGGCCAAGGAACAAACAAGGTAGTATACAAAGTCCCATGATCAATGTTTCTAGGGACTTATCAGGATGACCAAGATAAAAGCTACAGTACACACATTCCTCCATTGAGTTTACCTTGAGCTTGGTATTGGCCCAAATGTAAATATTGTTATCTGAGCCTACTTCCCAGTCCTAGCCCAAAGTCAAATTCTTTCCTGAGCTTACTTCCCAGTCCTGGCACAATGTCAAATTCTTGCCAAGTTTCTAGAAGCAGCCCCCAAAGCTCTCCACAGCCTGGATGTGCATCTGTGTAGCACACACACACCTGGTGCCCGTGGAGGACAGAAAAAAGCTACCTCCCCTTGGAACTGGAGTTGCAACTGATTGTGAACTTCATTGGTTGATGAGGTGCTGGGAATCCAATCCAAGTCCTCGGGAGGAGCAACCAGTGCTCTTAGCTTCTGAGCTGTCTCTCTATCCCGAGTCCACAATTTAAACCCTATTCAGGCTAGGATTTGTTCCTGGTACTTCCTATGTTCTGCCTTTATTTTATTAAGCATTTCCATTATGCCTTATTATCCAAAAAAATGAATGGCAAGTACATCCTGGTACACTCCGTGTCACGGAATGATCTTGCAACTGGTGGAAGGAATTCTGAAAAAAAAGAAAAAGAAAAAGAAAAGCTGAAATGCCTACCTTGAGGAGCTGTAATTAGAAGCAGCTTTCTCTGCTTTCAGATCTTCCTGCCATTGTGTTTAAAAGAGAAAAGAGAAAAAAAGACATTGCATGCTGTTATAATGTTGTGTTTGATTTCTTATTGCTGTTATTCTTGGTTTGCTTTTGGAGACAAGATCCTCTGTAGACCAGGCTGACCTTGAAGTTGCTGGGTAGCTGAGGATGGTCTTTTTGTTTGTTTGCTTGTTTGTTTGTTTTTTCGAGACAGGCTTTCTCTGTATTGCCCTGGCTGTCCTGGAACTCACTCTGTAGACCAGGCTGGCCTCGAACTCAGAAATCTGCCTGCCTCTGCCTCCCGAGTGCTGGGATTGAAGGTGTGCGCCACCACTGCCTGGCGAGGACGGTCTTGAACTCCTGATCTTCCCTGTTACAGCACATGTTGTATTTGAACAGCTAGCCCCTCACCTCTGGCCTACATGCCACCTACCGTGTATGTATCAAGTGTTCCATGAGGCACTGCATAGGTTAGAGTTGGAACCAGACACCCAAGCCCTCCCACGAAGAACTTAAACCCTTCTCCCAGGGCTGGTCTGATCCACCATTTCCTATATGCAGAAGCAGCTCGGAGTTACCCGAGTCATGGGGAGGCCCCACAACGTGCATTGCTTTGGGCTCAGCTCTAGCGTCTGTGGTCCTGAGATATCCCTACACAGCCAAAGCAGACAAGAATGTGTAAAAGCCTTTTGGATCTGACAGCCTCAGCTTCACTTTGAACTATGGATAATCCAGACTAACTGCTCCTCCCCAGCCAGAGACTTCTCCATTTTACATAAAGAATCCACTCATCTTTCTTATTCTAGGGAGACTGCTATGCTACCGAGAGACATTGGGGGTGGGAAGACCTGGCCCCCCC
>JADRCH010000046.1:2454298-2476810 GCA_019843965.1 Rhynchomys soricoides
ATATATATATATGCATATATATATGCATATATATATATGCAATACAATTTTATTCTCTTGATATAGGACATAAATGGGGATTTCCTAGCACTTAAATGGATACTGCTGACTTGGGATTTCTCTGACCCCTTAGGTGAGGGGCATTAACGGCCTTTGCCCCATGTGCTTTTCTCCACCCAGGTATCTATGGCTACTGTTGAGATGATGGACATCATCTCTTAGTCTTGATTCTATTCCAACCTCAGATCCACCACACTCCCAACTTAGGAAGCTAAAGACTTTTACTAAAGCTCATTACTCCTTTTTTTTGTATAGCCCTGGCTATCCCGGAACTCACTCTGTAGACCAGGCTGGCCTCGAACTCAGAAATCCGCCTGCCTCTCTCTCCTGAGTGCTGGAATTAAAGGTGTGCGCCACCACTGCCCGGGTCTCATTACTCTTTTTTAAAGCCCGCCTTCTTGCGCTTCAAAATAGATTCAGAAAGCCCTGGTGCTGGGCCCGGGGAACTTATTGATCCTCCACGTTGGAGAGTTTCTACCAATATCTACATCAGTTAGAGGGTCCTGCTTAGACAGAGGTAAAGTTGTGGGTGCTGGAACCCTAGATAACTCAGCAGATACCAACCACTAAAAAGAAGCAACAGTTATGAGCAGAGCAAAGATGGCCTTTGTAGGAAGCTCTGTGCTCTGGGGGCTGGAGAGATGGCTCAGTAGTTAAGAGCACTGACTGCTCTTTTAGAGGTCCTGAGTTCAATTCCCAGCAACCATACGGTGGCTCACAACCATCTGTAATGGGATCCGATGCCCTCTCCTGGTGTGTCTGAATAAATAATAAATATTTAAAAGAAAAAATAAAGAACGGAAGCAAGCTCTGTGCTCCTTGAACTTGGGGCTGGCCTGTGAAGAAGCACACCTGTTTAAGGATGATCTGTGCCTTTTCTAATCTATCAACCTAATGTTTTGGACGTCAGTGCTTTTTAACTCTCTCCATGCCCAGACTCACAAACGTGCGCATCCTTTGGTTGGTCATCTTGTTCAGCCAGCACTACGTACTGTGTCCGGCAACTCGCTCCATTCACATACCATTACCTAATTCAATTTGCCTGTCTCACTCTCCCCTCTAGAGACAGGTGAGGACATGGATTCTAACTCAATTAACTGGCTGTCAACAGGATAATTAGCCAGGACGTTTGAACTGGCTTCTTACTGCCTGCTGGAGCAGTCACAATAGAGCCAATTTTCTTAAGTACACGTTCCCAGCAAATAATGGTCACCTGGTATGAATGTAGCTGTTGAGAGTTAGCTGAGCCTCATCTTGGAGGGCTGCAATGGCGGCAGCATTCCGGAAACTTCTCAGTTCAGAACCACTGTGTGTGGGAACTAGAAATGGAGACCAGGAAACTGTGAGAGACAGCATAGTGAGTACCATGGGCACCCAGGGCATGGGAAATGGATGACCACCCAGGGAGCATGCAAGTCTCCAACCTTGGAAGGTCAGTTGGATGAAAACACCACCACCCTGCCCATTTTCCCTCCCCCCTCCCCCCTTACGGGTCAGTCTAGAGCTAGGCTTTGAAGTAGTTGGATTGATGGGGTGGCAAGAGATAGGGGTGTGTGTCTGCTTACCAGCTTTGAAAGTGACAATACATTTCAGACAGGCAAATTCAGTGGCGTCTAATCGGAGCTGTCTGAACCGAGCCACCACCTCCTGCAAAGCCTGTATTTCAGATATGATCTTGTTCAGCTTCTGGGAGTCTGTGTTGTCACTGTTCATGCCTAGAATTGAAATCCGGGATAAGTACTCTAACATAAAGGCATTTTCATGTTTTAATATTGATTTTTGACAAAATCCTGCATATCAATATCTATCCAATTGTCACTCTTGAGATATCTGGTTCCATGTACCCTGGCTATATTGTATGAAAGTTAATATAAAATCTTCTCTTGGATGATAACAAACACAGTAATTTGCATTTAAATAACAATGCAAGCAGTCATGAATACAACGAAACAACATTATTTGCATTTAAATATAGATTTGTAAATGACAGGTATACTCTATTGTTCATCGTGGATTTGTCATTCTTTACATGTTGTTCTTTTTTCAGTAATGTATTTTTATGGTAATTTCTACAACAAAGTCGTTAAATTGTGCAATTCTTACCAGATACAGCCAGTAGAGTGTTAGCATCAACCGGGATGGCCCACTGTGCTATTCCCAGAACGAACAGTTCTCTCCACGAGTCTTCCAAAAGCATCAGCTGTCATACAATAGATGGATAACATAATATAGTGTGTAATTTATAAATTTATAAACAATTTCCATATGCAAATTTCCGTTAAAGCGTTTTAAAACGCCTGCCCTGGTACACATCCCCCCCAACAGACTCTATCTCCCCCCTATCTCCCACATTTTGCTTTTTGAAGCGGTGCTTATAGACGCATACAGGCATTTCAGAGTCAGCCTCTCCAGCTCCTCAAAGTTCACTCCCCTCAGGAAAGGGCTAGCCTTAACCCCTGGCACCCTTGCTGCTACCTGCGGGCCACCTAGAAACTGTCTAGAGACCTAGGCTTGCTTCTCCATCACATGTCAACCGCAGCTAAGCAAGTACATTGCTTTGGTGTAAAACACAGAAGACTCTGTCTGACTAAGCTCCTGGGTCAGGGTTCCCATCTTCCTGAAGAGTTGAGGGGGCTGGGAGAGGGAGGGGGAGAATTCACTAATTCCCAGGAGGCGGGAGGGAAAATCAGGGTGTAATTATGTTAATCGGGTTTTGCAGAGTTTACCTCGTCTCCCTGCCTGATTTTTCTGAGACTCATAAGTGGACAGCATCAAGGTGCCCGTCATCTTCATTCTAATAAAAAATGTGCTACTGAATATTTAAAATGAAAATCTGGCTCTTTTTCCAAATTAATATACTGAATTCCACTTCATGGTAGTTTGCTTATCATTGAAGGGTTTCTAGCAAAAGACTAAGTGGCAGACAGAAAGTGAATTTTATTAAGATTAGAGTCTACAAATTCTTGTTTTCAGCATTAAAAATAGCCAATTTATATATACACATGCATGTGTACGTGCACACACACACACTCGAAGGGAAGCAAACTAATAAATGTAATAAATGTAATATATAATATCTATTATATATATTACATATATATAATATAAATGTAAAAATATCTATTATATATTACATATATATAATATAAATGTAAAAATATCTATTATATATATTACATATATATATAATATAAATGTAAAAATAAAAGTAATAAAATGGTCAAAGATAGGACCTACAACCTTGATAACAATTCCCCATGTTTAGAAATCTGTCAAAAAAGAAATAGCCAGTGCTGGAAGATTTAAATAAAATAATTTATTTACTTCTGAAAGCTAAAGACTCATGAAGGTTTGTAACCAAATTCACAATTAGACCAAAATGCTTAATTTTTTAAATGCTTTTTAAAATTCTTATTGCATCAAATACAGGAAATATTTTTAAAATTAGAGGTAAACAATAATTGTGGTCATATCTCGTGCTAAAAGATCACATGTGTTTGGCACATCATTTGCCCTCCGGGAAGAAGCATTTGGAAGGATGTGCTTATGATTACTTAGGTAGGAAAAGAGCTAAACCCTCTGCTTTAAGAACTATGCATTAGGGCAGAGCACTTGCTGAGCACTCAGTGAGCATGTGCAAGGCCCAGGCTTGACCAAAAAAAACAAAAACCAAAAAGCTTATTAGCCTTTGAGGAAAGGCTTGCCACTAATTTCTGTGAGTGCCCGCAAGAGTCAGTAACTGTGGTTACCTTGATTCTTTCTTCCTCCTTTTTAAAAAATAATTTATTTTTCTTTTATGTGCATTGGTGTTTTGTCTACATGCATGTCTGTGTGAGAGTGTCAGAGTCCCTGGAACTGGAGTTATGACAGCTGTGAGCTGCTGTGTAGGTGCTGGGAATTGAATCCAGATCTTCTGGGAGAAGAGCCAGTGCTCCTAACTGCTGGGTCATCTCTCCAGCCCCTCTTTCTTCCTCTTAAGATTAAAAATATATTGACAAAGATGTATCTACCTATGGAGTCTTAGCAAGAAATATAATTATGGCCAGGTGGTGGTGGCAAACACCTTTAATCCAGCCCTTGGGAGGCAGAAGCAGGTGGCTCTCTACGAGCTCAAGGCTAGCCTGGTCTACAGATCAAGTTCCAGGGCGGCCATGGTTACACAGAGAAAGCTTGTCTCAAAACATCATCATCAGCTTCAACAACAACAACAACAGAGAAAGAAGGAAAAAAGAAATGTAATTATGTCATAATTACATTTTAATTTTAAAAAATATTCTCAACAACAAAATGTATGGGATTTGCTAAAACGCAAGGTTTTCTTGCACATAATTTTCTTACTTTGGACATCGTTTATCACTAAAGAATTATGTAGCATTGCTTTTTTGTTTCCCAAAAGCTCTAAAAGCCGGTGAGTCAAGACAGAAAGCAGGTGTGTGTGTGTGTGTGTGTGTGTGTGTGTGTGTGTGTGCGCGCGCGCGCGCACGCCATCCAGCAATCTCACACTTCTCTCAGACACGAGGCCCTGGATCTGATCTCCAGCAAGGCTCCAGCAAGACCAACAAAAACAAACCAAGCCGGGCAGTGGTGGTGCACGCCTTTAATCTCAGCACTCGGGAGGCAGAGGCAGGTGGATTTCTGAGTTCGAGGCCAGCCTGGTCTACAGAGTGAGTTCCAGGACAGCCAGGGCTACACAGAGAAACCCTGTCTCGAAAAACCAAAAAAAAAAAAAAAAAGAACAAACCAAAGGAGATAGTAGTCCACAAGATGTGCACAGCACCTCTTGGTTCTACACGGTGACAAATCAGTAGCCAAAACTGTCCACGTCACAATGAAGAGAACCAGTTGAAGATACAAACTCTCACCAGGGAATAAATTCTCTTGTTACCTTCTGTTCCTCTCAGCTTGAGTGTTTGTAAGAAAACATCATTTTATCAATGGTTTCCCTTGTAGCTCAAGCTGGCTGCACACTCAAGGTTCTCCTGCCTCAGCCCCCTGAGTGAGGATGAGTGGGGATTACAGATGTGCTTCCTCGAGCCTGGCTTGTCACGAGTGTTAGAGAATACTACGATTTTAAATTTGATGTTTCAATGAAACTTTATAAAGACACAATGTACTTCTCCATGTGTTTTACCTACAGCACAACCAGCTACCCCAGAATAACATAATTACATTTTCTTTTTCTAAAATATATATGTTTGTTTATTTTATGTTTATGGGTGCTCTGTCTTCACATAGATACCCAAAGAGGTCATCGGGTCCCATCACAGATGGTTGTGAGCCACCATGTGGATGCTGGGAATTGAACTCAGGGCCTCTAGAAGAGCAGTCAATGCTCTTAACTGCTGAGCCATCCCTCCAGCCCCCTCCTCCCCCCCTTTTTTTTAAGACAAAGTTTCTCTGTTGTAACTCTGACTGTCCTGGAACTTGCTCTGTAGACCAGGCTGGCCTTGAACTCAGAGAGATGCACCTGCCTCTGCTTTCCAAGGGCTGGAATTGAAGGTGCTTGCCACCACTGCCTGGCCATAGTTACGTTTCTAACTATTCCATAGATATTTTGAACCTCTAGAATGATATTGGTAAAGATAAATGGCTTCCTCGTTGTTCAGAATGCATGCTTGCCTTGCTGGTCTATGCAGGTGACATCCAGCTCACAAGGCTGAGCACCCTTACTTCCTTTCCCACCCCACCCCCACCCCCAGTACCTGCTGGTCGTACCTGATCTTGCAAAGACAAAGTGGAAAAGGCTGGCACACTCTTTGCCCACTTGATGCTCATGAAGAGAAGCCTGGCAGCTGATTCACATACCGACTCCGTGGCCACTTCGTAGAGATACATTGGGGTCCCATTCACTTCATGGGGATACTGAGAGAAGGAGGAAGACAAACACTTCAAGTGAGAGAACCCCAGCTTTGCAAAACTAGCTGACATTTCAATGCCCTGGTTAAACAGAGGCTGGGCCGCTCTGGTTAAACATTCAGTTGCCTTCAAATGTCTTTATCTACAGAATTTGGGCAATGTTGCTCTACTGGGGGAGGCACGTCTGCTTTCTTTGGGGGCTTCTGTCTTCCAAAAGGGGTGTCTGGCTATTTTGTCCCCTGCAGCAAGATTTTCTTGGGCTGAGCCAAGTTCCAGGCCTGGCTCCCAATTTAGACAAGAATTGCTTGCATTTGTGTAAATAAAGATAGATGAGAAAAAAAGTATAAATTAATAGGCGTCCCAAACACAAATATGCATATGAGTATTTTTAGAAAGGATTAGGATATTATGGAAATATTTCAATTAGACATCTTAATCATTCGCAGAGCATTCCCATTCATAACTGACAGCATGTTCATAACACTACTTTCCAGAGCTTATTATACACATCAAGGGTAAGAAAGCAATATTAAATATTGTGCGCGTGTGTGTGCCCAGGTGTTTGGCTTCCCCGCAGTGTGAGGCTGCAGCTGGTCCCCTCTGGGGGAAACCCTAGGTTCTTCCCCTTCAGTGGGGGCCTTGGGAAGAATCAACTCGAGGCTCGAAGAGCAGTCCCTAGGTGGCAGCCTTCCCAGGTAGTCAGGCTGTGACCCTGCTGGTAGGACCAACCCTGGGACTTGTTTATTGTGGATAAGAGCACAACAACAACAGCAAACGCAGCTTTTCTAACAGTGATTTCGACATTTTTCTCTCTTGCGCTGAAATCATTCAAGATTATAGGGGCAGCTCAGGAGGCTCCTTCCCCCCAAGTGAGCCAACCTCTGTTCTAGTCAGTTCTGGCCTCTGGGGGCACCTTAGGCTGCCCTCTGGGATTAGACAGCTCCACTCACCGACCGATTTAGCGTTCCCTAAAGGTTCAGGTTTCTGGCCTCCACCCCTCTTCCCGGAGAGTGTGCGATTGTAGCTGCCCAGAGGGTGGTCTACTGTGCATTGAACATCAACATCTTTGGCTCAACAGAAGGAGCAGGAGACTCAGAGCCGAGGATCTGGGAATCCCTCCATCCTTCCCAGACCTCGCCTCAGCTCAGAACTGAGCGTGGCTCTCCTACCCCCCCCCCCCAATTTTGCTTAAGAGGAGTTTCTTTGGACCCAGCAAAGCCACTAACCTTGGGCGTGGGTTGAGCCAGGCTTACGAGAGTCTGCCGTTCAGGAGTGGCAGACACAGCGGCCAACTCCAGACCATGCGGCTCCAGCTGGGTGACCGCTGTGAAGAACGCGGGGGCTGGCAGCGCTGCGGATGGGAAGTGCGCAGCGGCCCCATTGTCTTCCTTGTGCCCACGGAAGTAGAGGGCCACCTGTTTGCGGATGGTGGACGTCCGAGGACCCCGCTCGTGCTGCACGGCTACAGAGACAAACAGATGGTCACAGGCCTGGGATTACAGGCGCGGTGAAACTTGGATGCTGCAGGCTGCGGCTCCATCGTCACTTATGGACCCCCAAGTTTACCAAGGGGGCAGAGGTGAAGAGGAGAGAGAACACATGTTGCAGGGCACTTGGGCACGTTTTCCTTGCACGGGTGGGAAGCAGGGATCTGAGCTGGACAAGGGTGAGGGAGATGCTCAGCGGTCCTCCCCACCCAGGGATCTCAGGGAAACTAAGGACCCTCAGGGTCTCCGAAATAGCAAGGAGCCCTCGCTCCCACTAACAAGAAAGGGAGGATCACACGAAATCAGAGCCGCAGAGACGGGCTCACCCCACTTCCAGGTCTCCCCCACAAGTGGCTTTGGCCTCCAAGGCCCTCTAAAGAAAAGGACTTGAGCCCAAGGAACGCTGGGGGATGGGACAGGGGAGAGCCGTCTCCGAACGTGCCGGAGGAAGGCATGGGAGACGTGACAATTACCACCAACAGTTTAAACAAACAAATTAATTCAGGGCAATCTTCCACCCGCAGAGCGTGACAAGTTGTCAATACACAAGTTCAACAGGTTGGATGTTCCCTCCTGCTTCCCGAGCAGCCGGAGAGAGGGCACTCCCGACAGGCAGCCCCCACCGCAAGGCTCACTACACCAAGACCCCAGGCTCTCCTCCACCTCCTCTCAGGCCCGGGGATGTTCTTGCAAAGTCCAGACCTGAGGAGGGCTGGGAAATGCAGCTCGGAGCTTTATCTAAATCCTGAACTTATTTAAGACCCAGGTCTGGCTTGAATTTGGGCCTCTGGGAGCGGGTTGTGGGTGACACCTCTGTAGGTCAGCCTTCCTCTTTAGCTACTCCCCCCACCCCTTCTCTCTCTTCTGGTCCACCGAGAAAAGGCTCTTGAAAAGCTTAGGGCCGCCGGGCAGTGGTGGCGCACGCCTTTAATCCCAGCACTCGGGAGGCAGAGACAGGCGGATTTCTGAGTTCGAGGCCAGCCTGGTCTACAGAGTGCGTTCCAGGACAGCCAGGGCTACACAGAGAAACCTTGTCTCCAAAAACCGAAAAAAAAAATAATAATAATAAAAAGAAAAGCTTAGGGCCAACTCAATGGCTATGCTGAATTTACCATCTAGGACGTGCCATCTAGCGTTTTCCTCTCTCTGGGCTTGGAGAGCTCCATAAAGCTCTGAGCTATGGAGCTGAGATCTCAGGGAGGTTACAAAAGACTGCAAGAAGATGTGAGAAACGGGGTTAGGATCCTAAGGAGGAAATGTGCAACTGAGCGTGGAATTCCTGCCAGCAAGCACTGCCTTGATGAATGAGGGTTTGGGGCAAAACTTTCCTGTGTGCGCAGGGGGCTTCCTGGAATACGGTGGGGTCAGCTGGGGACTGCTGCAGAGTCCCGGAGAGGCTACAACTGACAGCCTGAGGCCAGTTCCCAGCATCTGGAGAGGAGAGCTGTGTTGGGGAAATGATTTACATGCATAGGAGTGCCATCTATTTTCTGTACATATAATTTACTTACTACCCAATCAAAATTAGAAGAATAAAAGCATCTACTGATTACCATCTTTGTTCATGTTGACTTCCAAACACTTCTTCAGTCGACACGCCCTGCATTGGTTTCTGTGTGTCTTGTCTACGGGGCATCCTCCCTGAAACAGACAGCGGGCAGTCAGAGAGAGTCCCCCATAGCCCTTAGGTGGGGACCGGAACCCCGTCCCTGGGGTGTGAGGCCCTGCGTTGAGGAATCTGGCCGGCCCTCCACTCAGGGTGGATGTCTGGACCCAGTGAAATGGGAGGACCTTGGGCACTACCAGGTAAGTAAGGGTCTGGGAGTCCCAGGGACAAGAAGATCAGTCCTGGACCTCAGGGAGCTGGACAAAGGGAAAAGGTTTTTCCTGATTTTTGAGATCTCCTCGGGCTAAGAGAAGCTCAAGAAGGAAACAGTAGCGCAACAGTAGCGAAACAGAGCGCGGATGACGTTTTTTCAGGACCGAAGACAGCGATCCGGTTCTGAACTCAGCCAGAAGCTAGCCTGCAGGTTAGGCCCTGTAGTCGGTCACCTTTGCTGCCCTTCGGTCTCCAGTCTATTGCTTTCTACCATCCTCCGCGTGAGCCCATTGATCTGATAGGTAAACCTCGACCACTTATTCTTCACACCTCTATGTCCGTTCCTTTTGCGATTAAGCCATCCTTACACAACCACAAAGCAGAGACAACCCTGAGCTACGAAGGACTGGTCTCAGCCTAGATCCACGGGGAACAGCCATCCCTGGAATGTGAGGTGACAGCTAGAGAAAGTGTGGGGGTGGAACTGAAGGGCAGAGGAAAACTCAGGAAGATACAGGAGACAGTGCCCAAGAAGAGGATACAATAATTAGCCGGATAACGAGGAGAAGGATTGCTGCTTTACACATATTTATCTGACAGGGATGAGCAAACAAATGTCTTATGTAATTTTATAGGTGTGGGGGTAGGAGAGTATAGAAAAAGAAGATTTTAGCTGGGCGTGGTGGTGCACAACTTTAAACCCAGCATTCAGGAGGCAAAGATAAATAGATCTTGGTGAGACCAGGGCAGCCAGGACTACAGAGTGAGACCCTGTCTTCAACAAACAAACAAACAAACAAACAACCCCCAAACCAAAAAACCAAACAAGCAAACAAAAACCACACCAAAAACCTTGGAGAGGTAAGGCTTCCTCCTCCTTGCCTGTTTAGTTATTTGGTGCTGGTTTTGAATGCAGGTGCGGGGCCTGTGCCTACCATTGAGATCTTGGGGTTTGGAGACAGAGTCTTCCTGCTCTATAGTTCAAGATGATCTGAAAGTTACTGTGTAACCTAGGCTGGCCTTAAATCTGTGATCCTCCTGCTTCTCCTTGTCACCACAGCCAGCTCAGATACTGTTTCTTTTAGTGTTAGTTTGTGTCCGTGTCATTACTGACATGTATACAGATATGTAATGTGTGCATGTTTTGTTTCGAAGAGCTTTGGATGGAACCCAGGGATGGGAGCACTCTTCCACTGAGTCAAACTCCTAGTCTTCTGCACAAGTATTTTATACACAGAAAAAAATTT
The DNA here is from genome assembly GCA_019843965.1 of Rhynchomys soricoides. NCBI lineage: Eukaryota > Metazoa > Chordata > Mammalia > Rodentia > Muridae > Rhynchomys > Rhynchomys soricoides. The sequence continues at coordinate 2,464,768 of JADRCH010000046.1, forward strand.
TAATTTTGCCCCCAATTTTAAATATTCATAAACACCGAAGTTGGGATGAGTATATTGCTTTCTTGAAATAAGGAAAATTACCCATAAAAAACAGGTCATCTTGTGTTCTTCACCAATTAAAGTGCATCGACTTGGGCTGGGGATGTAATTCACAGTGTAGACTCAGCACGCACACACACTGAACCAACCCAAAGCAAACTATGTTGACTTGTTTAAAGTAAAGGTAGACGGATGTTCATAGTGACTTCTAAGTGCCATCAGTGCTATTGGTAAGAAACCGAAACGGTATTTACTTAGTCTTAGAACAAGAGAAGAAGAACGTGGATTTTAGTGCTAGAAGTCATGAGAGCATCTTTGGCCAGCAGTGAAACAGTTCAGAGGAAAGAGTTTCAAATGACTTATTATTAAATGTAGTTGAGTGTCCAATTAGAATGATATCTTCTCCAGCATCTTGATAAACATGTATAGGCAAAATGTCCCATCAAATGTACATAAGGATCTGGAGCCAGTGAGAAGGAAGGGGAGCCTCACTTTGATGCCTTTATTCATTTTGCCAAGGAAAGGACACTCTGGACTGATATAAATGTCTTTACATTGATGACTACTTTCTTGGGAACACAACACCTCAGATTTCCCGATTCTGTTTGTTTCATGCATGTATAAGATGATGTGGCCTGGTGTGGGTAACCCACACCAGAGGTTGAAGGAAGAGTGTGAGTTTCAAGTTTCTAGGCTACAGACCAAGACCTCACAACAACACAACAACAACAACAACACAACAACAACAACAACAACAACCGTATTCTAAGCAGACAGCTAGCACTCTACAGAATCTCAAACCCATGGAGCTTCCCGGACACAGCCCCATGTGTGTATATAATGTGATATTGGTGAGCTAGACACTGAGAACCCAAGAAAGCAGGTGAGGGGGTTGCAGAGGTCAAACTAACTTATCTAGCCGTCAGCTTCTTGCTCCTGCTGCCATTCAAAAATCTATCAGAGATGGGTGAGAGCAAATGTGACATCTCAACAAGAACTTACAAGCGCCAGATGACTGAGTTGATGCGTGTCCTATACATTAACTAGTGGGTGTTTTTCATCATTTTGGTTGCCAAAGGATGTCTCCTGACTAAGGTACTCTTGGGAGTCTGGGAGAAGTGAAGGTGAGGCTTCTCTGTAAAGGTGAGCAATGTGTTTGGAGCCAGAAGGCTGACCACTTAGGTTGACATTGAGCCTCTGACCTGGGAATTATGTTACCTCTGGTTGGAAGCTATAGCTGGGCTCAGTTCACTCTCTAACTGCCCTGAGTCTGTGAGATAGGTCAACCTGTGCCAGGCTGAAAGGCAACTCAACAGGTTCATCCTGTAGGCAGAAAAGGAAGAGGCGAGGGCAACTTGATTAGGATCCTAGCTTCCTCTGAGCCTTCTCTTCTAGCCAACCCCGAGTTTTACACCTGCCTGCATCCGCAGAGCCAAAAGGACCCAGCATCTGGCACGATGCAAGGCTTTTGGGTAACCAGTGTTCATGTTGGGGTCTTAGCTAAAGGTGAAGGTCTTAGACTGAGCTTGACTGTTGCTAAGAAGGGGGATGCAAAGGGCGGGCAGCCTAATGGGCTGCTTGCTTCTTAGGCTTGCTTCCTTGAGTTCTCTGGGCAGGCCTTCAGACTGGGTGTGGGCCTTGTTCAGTGTCAAAATGTGACCAAGGAATTAAAACAAAAAAAGTGTAGAAAAACTGTGAGAGTTCTGACTCCTGTAAACTCATTTGCCTTCCCTAACCTAACCTGGCCTTTCCAGAGGCAATGGGCCACCCAAAATAGAGACGGAGGGAGGAGGAGCGAGGTCAGGGAATTCAGAGGCTGCCTTGGCAGAGATGGGGGGGGGGGCGGGGGGGGCGGACTCGGAGGGGAGTCGCGCAGCTCAACCCTGGGGGGTACCTGGTTTCCAGACTTGCAGACATAGGTCCTATTCCTTCGGATGCTCCTCTTGAAGAATCCGGAGCAGCCGTCGCAAGCGTAGACTCCGTAGTGCTTCCCGGAGCTGCGGTCGCCACACACTTTGCAAGGGATGTCTAAAATGCGGCCTGAAAGACCGGGTAGAGGGGGAAAGGGTGAGAGGGAGCGCAGGGAGGAGGAGATGGAGGAAAGCGGAGAGGGGGAGAGAGATGCTAAGCAATCTGACCTCTGAGGGGATTAGCATCGGAGCTGCGGTAAAAGCAAATAATGAAGAGATTTTATAGCCAAACTTTTTTTCCCTGAGCAAGTGTCAGCTTCCTACAATGAGCATTATTCATGCACCGCTACATGTATTTGCGTCTCCTCTAATCGCCGAGACCCATTTTGAAATAAAAGATTACAGCAGGCCCGGGCAGCAGCTCGGCCCGCCGCTGCCTTTCTGCTCCGCCGAAAGTTTGGCTGCCTCCCTCCTCCGCTCTTGCATTTAACAGGGGGGAAAAAAAAGTTGTTAGTGAGCGCGCAAGGAGACAAACTTGAAATGTAAAAGGGAGAAAGAAGAAAAACAAACACGACTGGAACCGGGGTTGGCAGCTGGAAGGCAATCGAGTTTTCTCTGAGCTGAGCCCGGCGGTTGTTATTATTAGGATTATTATTGTGATGCTAATTCTCAGATTATTAATGATAATAAGGGTGGTGATAATTGCCCAACTTTCTTTTTACCTATGGAAAAAAATGCTTAGTGCTGCGAGTTTGAGAAATTATTTCTTTTAGAAAAAAAAAAAAGTTGAGGGGGAGAGAAGTAAACGGTCTGAGCAAGAGCAGAGATATCCAGTTGGTGGCTTTCTAGTTGGGGTAGCCAGAGGTAGTCCCCTCTCCTCCTTTGCCCTCAAGTCTTCCGTCTGAACTCTGCTCTCTTCCCTTCACCCCCCTTCGCAGTAGTGGAGTCTTCTGCGTTTTTTCCCCGCTGCGGGAGGAAGGGGGGAGTTGTTTTTGTTTTTTTAATAGCTCTAATTTTTCTGGGATTGCTACCCACCGAGGACAACTTCGCTTGGAGTCTCCAAGCCTGGCGGGCTTGGGTGTGTTAGGAAGAGGGGACTAGGAAGGGGTACATGTTTTCTCCCAGGTTTGAGTCCAACAAGTGCCTGAAGCAAGTTACACACGAAGAAAAATTTCCGAAAACAATGGGAACGTTTATAAAAGTATTAATTAACATTATCATTTAAAAAATATAGTCAACAACATGTAACACCTGATTTTCCCATAGCTACGGGTCAAAGGCATTCCAACCCCGGACCAGGCGATCTGGGGCCTCGTGGGAAACCCCCAGCCGCTCCTGGAGCATCCAGATTGGGGGCGGGAGAGGCAGCAGTGGAAAGCTGGGGAGGGGAGGGCTCTGCCTGGGGAAGCCAGAGGCGAGGGAAGTAGGAACTTAACCAGGGAACCCCGAGGCGCCTGAGATGGCTTGCTCTCCGGGCCCTTGGCCTCCTCCTCAGGTGGAGGGGGGAGTGCGGGGGACCCGGCAGGGGGAGGTCGGTAAGGACCCGGCTCAGCCGGGGTAATTACAACCCCGCCGCAGCACCTGCCTATAGAGCCACCAGTGACCCGTCAAAAAGAGTAGCATGGGAATTCGAACGGCGACAAAGGCTGGCGGGGGAGGCGTTCGGCGTTGCGGCCACCGCTTCGGCGCCCCCTCTCCCGCAGGGCAAGAGCGGAGATTGTGTTGGGAAAGGGAGGGGCTGCAGTGAATCAAGTATGGGTCTTGTCCTTCACCCCCTGGGGCCTGTCACAACTCCCCAGACAACTCACGGTCGCGCCTGGACCGCGCGGCCAAGAGCTCGGCTGCCCAGCACTCCCTGTGGAAACAGTGAACGCCGAGCTCAGATCATCCAAAGTTCTCCTCTCTCTGGTGGCTTGGGGCCCCTAGTAAGGGCTCAGTAGCACTGTCGCCTCAGCTGCCCTTCTCTTCCCGACAGCACCGAGGGTGAGCCCGAAAGGGAAGCAGTGGTGGGTCCTCTTGCCCAGGCTTCCCATCTAGATTAGAACCTACGGTCACAGAGAACCCGAGTATAGCCAGAAGACTCGCTCTGGGTGGATGACCCCTTTCTGGCTCGTCGGTCAGGATGCCGGATTGTCACCACTTGGGCTTGCTTGCTCGGCCTTGTTTAAGGGCTGACTTCCCATCCAGGCAGAGCAGAGCCAGAGAGCTGGGCTGGGGCGGGGCACAGAAGGGAGGGAAGCGAAAATTCCAGGGCACAGAGGGTCGACGCCTCAGACTCCGCCACCCAGCCATGTTAAGGTGACTTGGGGTCACAGACAAGCTGGTTGACTGCGGCGTAGCTCTTCTCTTTCAGCAAACCGAGCGAGCTCAGACGTGAGTCAAGCCCGAGTTTCCTGAGGCTGGAAAACGGTTCTTAACTTCCCTCCCCAGGGGGTCCCCTAGGGGCTTTTTGTGTGTCATAATTGCCTAAAGATATATGGCAGCTTCGATTACTGTAATTACCATCAGAGGCTGTTGAAAGAAGTTAGTCTGGGCTGCAGGGGTGACTGGCCAGGGTCTTGGTACCACCCAGGCGGGGATCCGGGTAACAAGGCTCTGCTCTCCAGCCGTGCGAGTAAGAGGAAGACCTCCCTGCGCCGCAGGGTCCAGACCCTCCCCGCTGCTCTCTGAGCCCCTCACTGCCCGGGGCCGCAGGACCATAGAATTTCCGCTGGCCGCAGCCAGGGTCTGAAAACCCGGATGAAGCGGCCCTTTTTCGCAGGGTCTTGCTCCCTCACCCAAAGAGCACGTTTTTCCGAGCCATCGGGCACTGACTGGAGTCTCGAGGCCTTCAAGGCCAAACTGAAAAGCTAGGCAAGTTAGAAAAACTCAAGTTTCCCCCAGAAAGTGCCTTCGCACATCATGTGTCCACTCTGACTCCCAAATCCGGAGTCTGTCGGCTCTGTCTAATTCAAAGAGCCCGAGGGCAGAGCTGAGGGCTTCGCTTCGCACCCACCCTTTCCCTCGCCTCTGAGGTCCCACTTTTCAAGTTCGCTGGAAGCTTCGAGCTTCAAAAGAGCAAAGCCACCCCCCCCCCCCAAATCTACAGGTTTGGTTGTTGCAGGGTGAACATGCCAGGAGGCCTGCCTTCAACCGCAGTTTTTGCACTTAAGGTTTGTAATGCAGAGGGAATGGCCTCTCCTGCTCTTGGGAAAGACACCCAGAAAAAAGAAAGGTATTTTTTTTCCTTCTGAGCCTGCACTACTTTCCAGAGCTCAGAACAGCCAGGGCAAGACTAGGCCAAGGCTAATGGGAACCGTGGTCCTGCCCTAGAGTCGGTTGTGCACTGAAGCCGCTGTTATGAAGGTTTCTTCTCTCGGCTCTAGCTCTGAACATTCTCCTTTCCTTCCTTTTCTTTTTTCTCTCTCGTTTTTGTTGACTTTCACTTCACTCTAATTTTAAAGCTCAGCAACAAAATCAAAACAAACGCACAAAATGAAAACACACACACACACACACACACACACACACACACGCTACTTCTTACGGGGGAGAGAGGTGGAGGCGGGGACTGCATCCATCCTAAGTGAGACTTCATTATCAGTCCCCAGAAGTAACCAAGACTCTTCCAACTTTCAAAGGCCCTGGACAATGGGGGCGAGTGAAGGGGGAGGGGGCGGGAAGGAACTCACAGAGAGCGCCAAAAAATTTTATGGAAGGAAAGGACACCGGCGGCTGGAGAGCTCCAGGGTGTGCGCACTAAACACAGACCCTAGAACTCACAGCGTCCGGCCTGTGGAAGGCGGGAACTGGAAAGCCCCAGGGAGTTTGGAGCACCGTGTGGGCGCCTTCCACGCCGGCTCAGGCCTACGCTCTCGCAGCTTCTGCAGATTCTGTGCTTGCAACCGCACAGCTGCCCTGCACTCCTGTCTCTGGAAGTCAGCAGAGGTCAGCTGAAGCACTTCGGTCTATGGGAGAAGAAGCTGGAAGATGAAGCGCCCGGAGTGAGCAGGCCGCAGACTCCTGTCGGTGCTGGGCTCCGGCTCGGAAAGTCCTTGGGATTAGGGATTTGGTCCTCTCTTTGCTAGACTGGCTCGTCATACTTCACATTCCCCAGTTATGACCTACGCGGATTTAGGATTAAGGAAAATGTGACTTTTAAATGGTTTCTGCTTCCCGGTTTTGCAGGATTATTTAAAAGAGCTAGAAACGGGGTGCTAAGCATTCCATTCGAAATCCGCTTTCTTGCAGAGTTGCTTTAGCGCGCTGGAGCTCCGAGTTTTGGAGCCGCTGCGTTATTGTGCCGCTGTCTGGAGCTGCAGCCCAGTTCCCGCCCCCCGTCTCACCCCTCCCACCCTCAGCACCTGCAGCTAAACAGAAACCGCTCGCTGGACCGGTGGGCTGCCACCGGGTCGCAGCCTTCCTGATGCACCGGGGAGACCGGGAAGAGCTAGCATCCAGAAGCAACGAAATGACTCTCCTAGTTGCACCAAACGCTCCAGCGCAACAGTCTAAGAGAGCTAGGCCAGCGGACACACAAGCCCGATCCAGTCCCACTCTGGGACTCCAATTCAGAGCTCTTAGAAGGACCACCCCGGCCTCCCAGCCTGCCCTCCCCAGGCCACGCGCCGGAACCCCGCGGCTGCCCGAGAGGTACCCACTTGTTGATCCGGCGGGCTTGCTCATGCTGGCGGTCCCGGGGCGCAGCGGTTGGTGGGCACTGCCGGATTCCCGGCCCACGGCGCCCACGTCGCCGCCGGGCGCCGCCGCTCTCCAGCCGCCCTCCAGCCTGCAGGGCTCCCGGGCGGGACAGACAGGTGGCTATTGGTGGCGCGCTGCCCTGCTCTCCCGGGCGCTCAGAATTCGTTCCACAGTGGAAATGTAAGCATCCTTAAGTTTCGTTCCCGGCTCTAGCAAAACTGCAGCTGCTGGGGATGCGTCCTGATGTGGACACAGTCTTGAACAGACAGATGGAGAGATGGACAGGCAGGCTGACGAGACGAATATTGAAGGACAGAGATGGGGACACGGAAATGGTCTTCCTACGGAGCAGAGAGGATGAAATCCCCCTCGTTCCCCATGCCTGTTACTGTTTCCAATCTCTCCCTCCACACAGGCGTGCAGAGTGGGCAGCTCTCTGTAGACCGCTGATCTTCTCTGAAAAGACGAAAATCACAGCCGCAGTCTCAGAGGCAGATAAAGCTCCTCGCTGCCGGAGCCCGGGCGCCGAGAGGGGAAACTAGATGGCTGAGAGATCTTCCAAGGGGAGCGGTGGCCAGATCCGAGTTTCCGGGGACAGCCGCGCACGCAGCGGCGAAGGGTCCCCGAAGTTCATTACCCTGTGACTTTGTGCCTGTGGCTGCGGGCCGGGTCTCTGGTAATATCTCCAGTAGCGCTCTGACAGGCAGCCGCGGGGAGGGGAATAGGGCGTCCCTGGCCCACTTAGCTTTTCCCCCAACTCCTGGCGGGGTCTGACGTCAGCCATGTGCGGGGAGGAGATGGGAAGAGGGAGGGGTTAAATGCTAATGATATTAATGATCCTCCAAGCGGCTTCCAAAGAAAATGCAAGCGCTCTCGGAGCTGACGAGTTAAGAGTGTGAATACGGGCGAGCGGGTCCGTGCGTGCGTGATGGTGAGGACGGAGCCGCTCTTGTAATAAAAAAAAAAAAATGTGAATTTTTATATTTCACGGCAAGGGAGGAGGGGAGGGGTGACGGGGCTCTCTCAAAACGCTTTTCCCCCTCTCTCCAGAGTGCCAGACAGATAGATTGCTGGAAGATATTGGGTAGCTGTGTCTGTGTATGATTGTGCGCGCCCGGACATGGCCATGTGAGTTGGTTCATTGTTGGTCCTGTGCCCCTTCTGTTGGGTAAAACTTGGATCTGGCCCGAGGTGAGTAATTTATTCATTTTGCAACTCTCTATGGAAAGCCAGAGCTGAGGTCGCGGTGCGCGGACTTGGGGACTGGGCTGGGGTCTTGCGGTCCCTCGGCCTGGGCACCACCGCGGGGAGGGTTTCGCCAGCTTCTTGCAGGCCAAACCGGCCAACCCGGAGCTGGCGGAGTCCCGGTCGCCTCCATTACGTGCACTGAGCCGCTGGAAGGCAAAGCCTTCCATCCTGCGGTTGGTCCCCAGCGGGCGTCGCTGGCTTTCCCCTGCAGGCCTAGGGACTCTGGAGAGCTCCGCTACCTTCCTACTCACCCGGGTCCCCTCTCCGAAACCCTAGAGCTCTCTGGCGTCTTGGTTGTGGCGCGGCGCGGGGACAGCGCGCGCCGAGGGAGCGTTGATCTCCCATCTCTAAGAGATTAATTCTATTTAAGCTCCCTCGGCCGCTTGAACTTGTGGAACAAGAGCTTGCCAGCCTCTCCTCGGGGCGTGGGCCCGGCCAGGGGTCAGAGGTCACGCCTCCACCCTCCAGCCCAAGTCGGAGGATGGGGGTTGGAGCGGTGGCCAGCGCTCCTCTTCGTCGCTAGCCCACCCTCGCGGCAGCTCCCTCCTCACCCGGCCGCAGTGTGCTAGCAGTGCCTGCTGGCGTCCCCCGTGTGCCCGCTTGGCCCTGCAGGTCCAAGGCCCCGGTTCCAACCGGCAAGTGCTGTACGCTCATGTATCAGGCCGCAGCACGTGAAAGCAACTTTCCCCGGATTGCCCGAGCCTGGGAGGCAAGGAACCACGAGCATCACACACAGCATCTACAGGGCTCAGGGCCAGGCCACCCGGAACAACTGAGAGGCGGGTGACGGTTTCCCGTAGCACCTCTCCTTTATGGTCTTTAAAACTAGGACGAGTTTAGGATATGGTGGGAATTTTTAGATGACAAGGAGGGAAAGTTAACATTGTTTTTGACAGTCAACTTGGGCTAGCAGCAAGCCCTGTTCGCGTGCATAGCTTATACTCGAACTCGGTGCGCAGAGAGAAAAGGCATTTCCGGCTAAGGTTTTAGAGACGGGGTGACAGGCTCGGCTTTGGGTCCTTGGGTCTCGCTCTTGTCAGAAATCCAGTTGATACTGCCGTGGCCAACACTACCATCGCGATGTGAAAGCAGAAGGGGGCGCTTGGTCAAGGACAAAGGACTTCAAGTGGAACTAATTTGCCGCGGGCAATGATGAGGGCAAGCGGTGGTGGGAACTAAACACGGACTTGTCTTCAGAGAGAAGTTTAAGGATTTGTGGGCAGGAAGAGAACGAGGGGTTTTTCCAATGCCCAGACTGGAAGGTAGAAGGATGTGGGCTGCTCTGGATTCCACGCGACTCCGACGACTCTTGCAATGCTGACTCATTTACAGACCCCAAAACTTGTGAAAAATTCGGCACCAAACTCGGCACAATTGTCCCCCCAATCAAAACTGGAATGTTCTTTCTCCAGCCACTAACTAACTCTTAATCGAACTAGGTGTCAATAAGCCCACTAAACAGACACGGATGCACACACCCCACCCCCACCGGCACCCCCACCCCACACTGAGAGAACTACCCAATTCTGGCAAAGCCACAGGGGCTACCCACCCCGCAGCATATGCGTTCTGTATTCCGGGCGCCCGACTGTAATTATCCGAGCGCTTTGCATAATTCACAATACAGTTCTGAAATCATCGTGATGACTTTCTGGCATGATTGGTTCGTTGGTAAAGGCAGCAACTAGCTCCAGAATAGGCTGGCGGGCTTAGGATTCTACAGCCCCTAGATCCGCAGAGAAGCCTCTGCTCACGCCAACCAGCTGAAGGCCACAGGGACCCTGGCTCTAAACTTTGGAAAACTGGAGCTAATTGGGACACGGCTCAAAGAAAAATCTTTAGCAGAGCAAAGACTGACTTCATTTCCCATCAACACGCTGCCCGCCTCATAGGAGGTGCCACAGAATGTGGGAAAGGAGTTCTTGGCAGACTTCCTGAGGGGCCTGTCTGAGGCACAGCGAGGAAACCAGGAGATGGGAAATGAGATCCTGACCATCTAGCTGTGTAACCTTAGGCAAGTGACTAGACCTCTCTGACCCTCAGATTGTTATTTATGAAAAAGATTGTGCCTTTGTTCAACTTGCAGGTTTCCAAAGTTTTCCCTATGGGACTCTGAAGGAAAACGATTAATACAGGCAAATGCCTCCTCTGTCAGGAACATCTTTAACAGACACAAAGATCCATTTTCAGGTTGGCAAAAGGGAAAAGCCAAATCTAGAGGGCCTCCAGGACCAGGTCCAAAGCTAGCCCCTTAGCGCCTTCTCTCACCTTGTCTGTTTTCAGGACACGGTCTAGCTGTGTATCGGGTTGCCCTGGAACTCGCTACATAAAACAGGCTGGCTTCCAATCCATAAAGATCCTCCTGCCTCTGCCCACTAAGTGCTGGGATTAAAGGTACTTGACTTCCCCCCTCACCTCTTCTGAGTCTGCTGCCTTAACCTTAGCTAAAGCCTGCAACCCAGGCCAGGTTAATTTCATTGAAGGATGACTCCATTTTGATTCAGGAGAAAAATTTATGCAACAATAATTAGCACCCACCATGTGAACCCTGGGGATGTAGAATCATGGATGGCCCCTTTCTTACTCAAAGAGACTGGGGGTGGGTTCAGACACATAAAAATGGTGGTTTGGGGGACAGGGCTGGGGGTTTGACTCAGTGGTTAAGAGTCCTTGCTGTAGCAGAGGACTTGAGTTTGAATCCTTGAGCACACAGGGAAGCTCACAACCATCTGTATCTACAGTCTGGGGATCTGACACCCTCTTCTGGCCTGCATGGGCACTGGCCGTGCACATGGTGCACATGTCTATGCAGGCAAAACACCCTTACACGTAAAACCGTATTTTAAAATTTGAACTGTTTCTCTGTGTAGCCTTGGCTGTACTGGAATTTGCCCTGTACACTGTCTGACGCCCTCTTCTGGCCTCGAACTCAGAGATCCACCTGCTTCTGTCTCCTGAAGTGTTGGGACTGAAGGTGTGTGCCATCACCACCTGGCTAAAACGACATTTAAAAAAAAAAATGGTGTTTAGGTTGAGGTAAATGTAGGAAGCTGTTTTCAAGTATACAGAGGTCCCCAGATCAGTGAGCGGCACTGTGGGTTGTACACAGATCCTGGAAAGATTGTTATGCACAAATCTGGAAAGCCCATGTTCTCAGGGTGCTGCTTCTGAGACCGGGTTCTTACAGATCTTTCCTCTGTCAAGCCAGTTGAAAGCAGGGCTTCAATTCCTGTTAACTAGGCTGTGTGAGAGGCAGCAGAGAGGACCTGAGTCCCCTCCTCCCGAAGGGGGGACCAGCTGCATGTGATGCTAGTGCCGCCATTCACTGGCGTCCCCCTAAATGATGCCAATGCTCCTTTCCCTGCCTCTCTTTCTTGCTTCTAAATGGAAAAGACCTGGGGGTGGGGGGGCTGTAAGCAGCAAGCCCTGCTGAAGTTGGTGTGGAACTCCGCCCTTTCCTTGACACGCTGGTCTGCATGAGGGAGAACCATGCTTTTCAGTTACTCCTATGTGTATTGCCAGACAGTCCCTGGCTATGGCTTGCCCAGTAGGTGGCTCATAGGGCAGAGCCCAACAGGTAGCAAGTGTCCAGTAAGATTCTGTTAAGTGGCAGGCTGAAAAAACTGTTATCAGCTTCATGGATCCTTTAGTCGTCCAAGGGCCTCTTCACACATTGCTTGCCCACTAACTCTACTCAGCAAAGAAACACAGAGAACAATCCAGAAGCAATTCCAGCTCCTCCAGAACATAGGCAGCAGCACTGAGTTGCAGACTCTTTTTTTTTCCCTCAGCATAATGCAGGACAGCGCTGCTAGGAGTTGTCTATTATAAATCCTGTCTCTGTATTTACACACCACTAGGCAGAAGAAATTCAATTCTAGAGTCAAAGAGGAGAGACTTCTAGAGTCTCACTTGCACTAACAGTACTCACTAACAATACTCAAATACACGTGTCTGCCCTGCTGGGCTGTGGCAGCACACACCTTTAATCCCAGCATGCAGGGGGCAGAGGCAGGTGGATCTCTGAATTTGAGGCAAGCCTGGTCTACAGGGCAAGTTTCAGGGCAGCTAGCATTATGAAGAGAAACCCTGTCTTGAAAAACAAATGAGGAGGGAAGGGGAGGAGGAGGGAGGGAGAGGAAGAAGAAAGGGGAGGAGGAGGAGGG
>JADRCH010000046.1:2476820-2488910 GCA_019843965.1 Rhynchomys soricoides
GAGGAGGGAGGGAGAGGAAGAAGAAAGGGGAGGAGGAGGAGGGAGGGGGAGGAGGAAGGGGGAGGAGGGAGGGGGAGGAGGGAGGGGGAGGAGGGAGGAGGGAGGAGGGAGGGGGAGGAGGGAGGGAGCAGCAGCAGCAGCAGCAGCAGCCAAGACTGCCCAGCCCACTGTTAGCTTAGCTCTAGTGGAGGTTATAGAAGCAGGATATGTGATGGACCCTGCTTGATTGGTGTCACAAAGCGCCCCCACAGTGGAACAGCATTAGGTGAGAGGATATAGGGACAGGTTCAGGGTATCCAAGCCTGAGGCACAACAGAATTTGACTTTCTGAAACAAAGACTGTCTAAGGGAGCACACAAGAGGCTCCTTCCTGGGAGATACTGGCTACCCATCCCCCTCTAGCCTCTTCAGTTCGTATAAGGTACCCTGGTAACTCCAGACTCAGAGCACAGAAGTCAGAAAGGGCCAGAGTACACATTCCTTTGACTGATAAGGACACAGGGACCCTTCAACAAACAAACAAACAAAACAAAACCCTGCCCTTAGTCATTGATCAGAAAATACAGACCACACAAGAATCCTGGTCTCTCTCTCTTTAAAAAAGATTTATTTATTTTTTATTTATATGAGTACACTGCAGCTGTTTTTCAGACACACACTAGAAGACGTGTGTTACAGATGGTTGTGAGCCACCATGTGGTTGCTGGGAATTGAACTCAGGACCTCTGGAGGAGCAGTCAGTGCTCTTAACCTCTGAGACATCTCTCCAGCCCCAATCCTGGTCTCCTGATGCTCCTTAATATCCATTGCATAGCAGGAAGCCACCCCACATCTCCTAAAAAGGCTTCTGGAAACTCCAATTAAAGGAGCCTCACTAGGTTCCCATGGAAGCCCTGAGAATTAGGAGCAGCGTCCTGAAGTGACAGTACATTGTCTCTGTGACCTCAGGCACCTCCTCACACTCCTTCAGACTTCCTCTCTACTACTGCTTAATTCGTGGTGTCCTAGGGGATAGTAAGCCTGGGAAGTCTTTTTCTGTTTTGTAGATGGATTGTTATGATGTACAAGAGAATCACTGGAAGGTACTGTACATGGGAAAGGCCAGTGATTACAATAAACAATCACTGCCAGGCAGTGGTGGCGCACACCTTTAATCCCAGCACTTGGGAGGCAGAGACAGGTGGATTTCTGAGACCTAGCCTGGTCTACAGAGTGAGTTCCAGGACAGCCTTGGCTATACAGACAGAGAAACCCTGTCTCGGAAAAAACAAAACAAAAAAACCCAAAAAATCCCCCACCAGTGTCAGAATAAACAATCACCAAATTAGATCATTGAGGATTGACAAACTGGGCCTCTTAGCTTTTTAAAAAAAATCTCATTTTAGCACTAACAGAAATAATTGTTAACATTAAAACATGTACCCTGACTTAAACGTGGCTAACACATTGGAGAATACTTCCAGTCCTTAGTGTATCAGTCCCTGCCAACACAGGGAAACATCCAACCATCCTAGTATGCTTTGTTTCTGAGAGAGATGTAGTTCACACAGTACTCTGTTGTCCTCAGTAATTTCAGAATTCACATCACTTCCAAAGACGCAGAGTGGCTATTTAAGGAAGTGTGCTTAAAACTAACCCCCCCCCCCAAAAAAAACCAACAAAAAACCAAAATCCTCCAAAACAAAGCAAATCTCCCTCTCTCTACTCTCCCTCCTTCCAAACCCAAGTGCTTGGGCAAGAAGGCGTCAACCAGTGGGATTCACAGGAGGTCCCTAAGTCAAACGCTGCAGCTGCGTTTTTAAAAAGGGTTGGATAAACTACAGCGGTTAATAGCATCTGTATCCGTACAGGCTAAGATGATGATAGGGGTAATCAGATCTCATGCTTCAGGGCGTAAGATGATTGCTTGCTTGCTGGGAGCATGGATCTGGCCCTTCAGGTACAGGAGATCACAACTCAAGAACTAAGTTGCAAGAATTTCTCCTCGTCTGGAAATTTTCACTTGGAATGGACACGATATTTGAAGTCTGACATTTCTATCAGAGCAGAGCATCAACTCATGGAGTATTTAAATCAGTCTGTTTCTCTCCACCCCCACCTTCTCCGGTACACTTCATGGACATCTCTGCAAGAAAGGATCCCGGTGTTCAGGTGCCCTTTTCTTAAGGTTGAAGTTCTTTGCTGTTTTCATGGCTTTTAATGCTGAGTGGATACTAAGTAACTATCCAAAAGAACAGTGAAGATAATGAGGATACAGAGAATTTATGCTTAGGTACACCAACGTGTACTTAGCCAGCTGCATAGGCTTCACAATATTTGAAACCATACACTGGGGCATTTCCGGGGTGGCTGTAGTTAAGTGGAAGCTTGAATTATATACGCACACTTGGAGTGTGCAAGGGATGAATTCATTCCAAAGGTCCTCATCCCTAAAGTAGTTTTTGTTGATTGCCATGCTGAAGATCAAACCCAGGGCCAAGCATCACACAGTTAACAGTTTTGCAAACAAACTGTGCAAGTGTTAGCTCCTGTTACCCACCTATGCCAACCTGTATTGAAGGTCATAGACCAACAGGCAGCTGTGAACATTCCAGAGAGGTTGATACTGGTTCTTTCTAGCACAGTGTGTATACAGCCTTCTGGGCATGGAAGACAGTTGTACTTCTGGCTTCATCACTGCTAAGGAGCGGTCTCTTCCCTTGCACTCAAAAGGGCTGTTCTGGAGCATATGACTGCGAATGAGATGTTTAAGTGATGCTCCGAAACAGGTTTGGGTTTTTTTTTGGGGGGGGGGGATGGAGAGGGGGATGCTTGCAGCTGTTGAGCTGCAGACAGCCATGGGAAAATTTGTCAGGAGCTCAAAGCACCATCGTTAATAACCATTATTCTGTTGTCTGGGGTGTTTGTTTAAATACTGCTGACACTGTGTGCGTATTGTCATCGTCCCTAAATTGTAGCTCTTAACTGCTGAAATGTTGTTGAGACCACCTAGGGTTTTCCTCCGCGTGGTGCCGAAGCATGCATTCACCTGATGGGTAAACAAAACAAAACAAAAAAAAAATTCGTTTCAGTTTTTTTTTCAACATGTGCAACAAGCAAGACATTTTCTGAAAGGGGGGGGGGGATCGCTTGGGTACAGTTGAAACATACGGTGAAGACCTCACCTTTTCTGTTTTCCACAGGGAGATAGAAAATGAACAAACCGTATTACTATAGCTCAGGGTATTCGGAATGCGCACAAATCTGTGCAGTGTGACCGTATTTTAAGACTAGCTATTAAGTGAAGAAATTAGCAACTATTCTTCTCGCCAACAGTGTGCTACCCCCACTTAAATTTTGCTTATTAAGTGAGGTCATTCGGTAGGAGGATGTCTCTGGTGCGTGGGGGTGGGGGATTCCAACAGCCTGACTCCCAAGTTGAGAGCCGCAGATCATGGCCGGGCAGTACAAAGCGTTTTCTATCTTGACTTATGAGGAGACAATAGCTGGTCGTACAAAGGCGCCACCTGTGACTTTACTCGGTTGACATCTCTGTTAAGAAGGGCAGAAGAGGGGTCGCACGTGCACACTCGGACCACGCCAGCCTGACCCACCTTTCGGGCTGCGGCATGGTGGCCGGGGTCTGGCTGGGGCTTTGGCCCTCGGTTGCAAAACGGGGAGCTGGGGAAGGAGAGGAAACCCGGGTGCTGAGCGCCCGCGGAGCTGGAGCCGTGGATCGCCAACTTGCATGCTTGCCCGCTCGCTGCCCCATTTCCCAGATGCGTACGAGCGCGGTGCGGACCCGGGCCACTGGCCGCGGGTGAGCGGGGGTCTCGGGTGGGGCGGCGAGTCCTGGTCTTGGGGGGGCCCAACCTTCAGACCGGTGGCTTTTTGCTTCCTTCCCGAAGGTCGCTGCTGACAAATCTATCTATTTGGGGCAAATTGTCAGTGAGAAACTTCCGCTCGAACTGCGCTGGACAAAACCCGCTGTTTGAAAAGGGTAAATCCCGCGGCCGGCGCGGCCGAACAATGCCGCGGGCTGAGCGCCGGGGGCGGCGCGGGCCGCACAAAGGGCGGATTAATTGGGGCCGCGGCGGAGCGCGGCGCTCCAGCCCCACTCAGCCCGCGCCGCGGGGCGCCCCATTGACTGGGCCCCGAGCCCCACTTTTCACAAACTCCAAACAAAAGTCAATTTCTTTTTTATAAGGCGGGGGAGGGGGCGGCCGCTGAGATTCTCCACCCGCTCCTCCCAGAGCTCTTGCTTTTGGGGGGTTCGGGGAGGGGCGGGGAGTGGGGGAGACCGGGGTTGGAAGGACCGGGATTCTGGAAGGATGGGGGTACTGGGGTGGAGTTCCTGGAGGAACGGTACCCAAGGAAATAGAGACCCTCAAAGGACGGGGACCCCTAAAGTACGGAGACCCTAGAAGGATGGGAACCTCTAAAAAACTTTGGCGGGACCACGGAGGGACAGGAACTCTAAAGGGACAAGGGATGTGAACCCGGGGAGGAAGAGGAAAAGGGTTTCAGGCCTGGGACCCTGAAGGAGGCCAAAGATAGAGAGGGGATGTGGGTGTGGCTGCCAGACTAGTGTCCCCGCCCCTCCTGCCCCCTTTGGACGCCAGGGAAGGTACAGCCTCCCTGCCACACCCACCAGGCGGGATGGGACACCGCGCTCGGTCTTGAGAGTGAGGAAAGGTGTGGGGTAGTGGCACTGACCCTGATGAGGAATGGTCCTCTGGATTGGGGGGCAGGTGACTTGGGAGACACAGAGAAACGCCCCAATTAGTGCTAGAGCCCTGGCAGACTCCATTACCTGTGTGACTACTTGGCAGCTACTGTATTCTGAGTAGAGAACACAGAGGGCGTTAGTCTATGACGTGAGGTCTGGGACCACAGACTTGTACAGTTGGCTGCTGACAGCATCCTGAGAGTTCAAAGCCAGCCTGAGCTATCGAGAGAAACTGAGAGAGTGGAGGAGGAAGAGGAGGAGGAGGAGGAGGGAGGGGGTAGAGAGGGAGAGAGAAAGACGAGAGGGGACTATGGATGTGGGGTGCATGTTGAATGGGAAATCATAACCTTGTAACCAATGACACCGACTGGAAGAAGTGACTTATGGGAAAAGATAGGTAATTCCTCTGTAGACACACATGCTTGGAGAAGCGATCATGATTTAAAACAAACATAAATTACGGACTCATTGTTGTCCACGATCTAAACACCACAGACAGTGGAGTCACTATCCTTCAGGCTGAGAGACCAGGAGGAGTGCAGAGCCCTCTTGAGCTGACACTGAGAGGAGGAAGAAATTCCTTAACAGTGGATACTTTCTGGGCTGAAGAGATGGTTCAGGGGTAAAGAGCGCTGACTGCTCTTCCAGAGGTCCTGAGTTCAATTCCCAGCAACCACATGGTGGCTCACAACCAACTGTAATGGGAACTGATGCCCTCTTCTAGTGTGTGTCTGAAGACAGCTGCAGTGGACTCATAAATAAAATAATATTTTTCTTCTTTTTAAATTTTTCTTTATTTACATTTCAAATGTTTTCCCGTTCCAGGTCTCCCCTTCAGAAACCCCCTATCCCATCCCCCACTCCCCTGCCTCTATGAGGGTGCCCCACCCACCCACTCCATCTTCCTCCCCTGGCATTCCACCCTCAGGTCCAAGGGCCGCTCCTCCCACTGATGTCCAACAAGGCCACATATGTGACCAGTGCCATGGGTCCCCCCACGTGTATTCTTTGGTTGGTGGTCTTAAATCTTAAAAAAAGGGGGGGGATGCTTTCCCTAGCTTGCAAGGTGGCTTATGAAGGTGGGCTTTGCCTACAAAATATCCCAGTCCTGGTCGAGAGGTAAAGGTCTCATTCCTCAGGCAGAACTAACTTCCAGCTGGGCAGGAGCTACCTGTGTTGTGTTTTAGGGTGGGCTGGGGGCTTGGCAGTGGCTAGAGAGCTGAAGCCAAAAGCTGACAAGAGGGGTTGGGTTCTCTGAGGAAACTGGTTTTTCTTCTGTGCTCTGCCATGACTTTTTTTGATTTCGCAGTCTTTAACTGTTCCTGTGGCACCCTTCCTAGGGCTTCCAGCTATCCTCTTGGCACTCCTGGGTGGGCACAGTGGAAGAGTTCTGATATCAGGCACCAACCCCCTGGCATTCAAGGGTAAAAGAAATCTCGAGAAGCAGACTGAAGAGGGCAGAAGGCAGAGACCTGGACCTGGTGGTGTCAAGAGTTGGCCAGCAGACCTGCTGGCAGAATCCAGTCTAGGCTTCATTTCAACCACATTTTAAAGCCGTCGATTTAAAAAGATCTCTGAGCCAGACAGTGAACCCTTCCAGATTTCTGTTGAATCCGAGGCTGTGAAAAATCAAGGACAAATATTTATCTCAAGATGTCACAACTTTGAATTTCAATGATAACTTCTCTGCTAATTTCTGGTCAGAATCGAGAGCAGCTGTGGCTATTGTGTAGTTTTCAATTCCCAGAAGAGGAATTTGGGGATCCACGTTTCCCCTCCACCAGCCCTCAGTCTGCTTTCTTTTGGGTTGTTGGTGTCTTGTGCAAGTGCAAACAAACAAACGCTGAGACCCTCAGCTTACTGTGAAAGTTAGTAACTCCTGCCAAAAATTAATATAGTATTCGACCTTTATCGGTAGGTTTGGCCGTGATGCTGAGTGTAAAGCCTGCAGCATCATGGGATGCAAGAACATGCCCATTGGTGAAACCGCCATGCGAAGCAGTGTGTGTGCCTTAGGTTGTGTGTATGGCTCCTAACAGCCTCTCAGAGAACCCTGTGTGGTTGCTTACATTACTGATGGAGTTCTGCTGAGCATTTATGAGAGGTCAAGTCACACAGAGGGTGATGGACGTACTGATACCAGGTCTCCCCGTGACTCCCTGGTTACCTTTTTATTTCCTTTTAAAATTCATTTTATTATCTTTAAGTGTGTGTCTCTGTGTGTGTGAGTACTGACCCTTGGATGCCAAAGGTGTCAGATCAACTCCAGGAGCTGGGTTTACCAGCAGTTGTGAGTCACCTAAAACGGGGACGCTGGGAATTGAACTTAGGTCTACCCTCTTTTTGTTGATGTGTCCCCCGCACCCCCAGGATTTCTCTGTGTAGCTCTGATGGTTCTGGAACTCAGTGTGTAGACCAGGTTGGCCAAGAACTTAGAGATCTGCCTGCTTCTGCCTCCTGAGTGCTGGGATTAAGGGTGTGTGCTGTGTGCTGTGTGCTGCCACTACTGTGTGGTACCGCTGCTGCTGCTGCCAACTGGTGCATCACATGCTGAGCCACCTCTCCAGCACTCCTTGGTTAACTTAACTTGCAAACCAAGTTTGAAGTACTTTGTCTTAACGGGGCGGGGGGGATTTTGGAATTACTCTATTTGAGTAACTCCAAAGTATTCTATTTGAATAAAGGGTCCTGGCAGCTCAGGCTCAGGTTGTCGGAAAAGCGCAGACATGGTAGGAGATCCGGAACCCATAGTCAGGAGCCAAAAAGAAAGTCCTGCATCCCAAGGTTCTCTAGAGTCAATCAATCACAGAATGGAAAGGTGGGTGTGGGGCCAGACTAATCCAGCTGTTGGGAGGTAGAGACAGCAGGACCATCACAGCCTTCAGCTGCAAAGTGATTGTGGTGACAGCCTGGTCTAAGGTATGAAGACCAGCAAAGGGGGGGGGGGGGGAGAAAGGGAGGGGAGAGAGGAGGGAGAGGGGAAGGGAGGGAGGGGAGAGGGAGAGGGAGGGAGGGTGTGAGGGGAAGGAGAGGGAGGGAGAGGGAGACATTGAAGGTTTGTATTTCCAAAGCCTTGCACTTCTGAGGCAATCAGTCCTGCCCAAGAGTGAAGCTTTAATGAGCTAGTCCTCCAAGAAGCAGAGCTGAGGACAGTCTGAGCCTCCGCAAACTAGCAGAGGTCGCAGAATGAAAATATAGTTACCATTTGATGCTGAACTGTATCAAGCCAATAAGATGCTTTCTGGATATCCGCACAAGTCAAAGAATGGGCTAAAAGCGTGCAGGAGAGAATGAAGTGAAACACAGCTCACACCTGAGCCAGCTGTGATAAAAATGAGAATTTTAGTGTCCACAAGCAGGCCTCTTTGGGACAGCGTCACCCACTCCTTCCCAGCAACTGCTTGCATTATAATCAGACA
Source organism: Rhynchomys soricoides (assembly GCA_019843965.1). NCBI lineage: Eukaryota > Metazoa > Chordata > Mammalia > Rodentia > Muridae > Rhynchomys > Rhynchomys soricoides. Next base: position 2,484,948 of record JADRCH010000046.1, read on the forward strand.
CACGAGAGTACGCGTGCGCGCGTGTACACACACACACACACACACACACACACACACACATCCCTGGGCACCGTGAAGTTTACCTTTTATCAACTCCTATATGAACAGGAGCAAACACTGAGTTAATTGTGGCGTCCCCCTCCGGGTGGTACAGCCGTCCTCACTGGTGTGTAGATGTCTGCTGTGGGTGTGTGAGGGGTTCCACCTTCTCCAGCTCCTCCTTGGCTTCCTGGTTCACCTCTCCCTGCACCCCCAGCCCCCTCCTTCTCTTCTTCCTGCCCCTCCTCCAAGGCCTCCTCTTCCCTCTGCTGCTCCTGTTTCTGTGGAACAGATCTGCCCGTCTCTGTCTCCCCAATGCTGGAACTAAAGGCAAACACCGCTGCACTTGGCTTTGTCTTGTTTGTGTTCTCCCACACCCTTTACTCAGTTTTATACAGTTCCCCATCTACCTTGAGACCTCGATCGATCGCCCTACTTAGACTTGGTTTTGCAAATGGTGTGAATTGGGAGGTTAACCTGTATCTGTGCAGGGTTAGTGCGTCTTCTCAGTAATAGTGATTGGATTTTTTTCTTGATTATTGCATTGATGTGGCTGTCATGGGCATGCCATGGCCTGGGTGTGGAGGCCAGAAGACAATTTGCAGGACTTGGTTCTCAACTCTTACCCTGTGGGCTTCAGGAATCGAACTCAGGTTGTCGGGCTTGGTGGCAAGCTCCTTTACTTACTGAGCCCTCTCAGCTGACTCAGTTCAATCTTTTTTAAAGGCAATCTCCAGTGCTTTGTAATAAGGTTTATTTTCTTCTCTAAACCAGCAGTGTACAGCTTTTGTTGGACTTAAATGATATATTTTGCCATTATAATGATTCTTCCTCCTCTTCTTCTGTTTTTGTTATTTATTTATTTTTTTATTTTTGGTTTTTTGAGACAGGGTTTCTCTGTGTAGTCCTGGCTGTCTGGGAACTTACTCTGCAGACCAGGCTAGCCCCGACTCACAGAGATCCGCCAGCTTCTGGCTCCCAAGTGTTGGGATCAAAGGCATGTCCTACCACCACCCAGCATTAATGATATTTTTCTAAACATTACACTTTCTTATCAGTATTTTTACTGTATTTAAATACATGCTGACTGATGAATTCTTTTATGGCTCATAATAATTTTCCTTAGTTTCCCTAGGGTTTTCTGCATGGTCAATACCAGCATTAGCATGTGGCATGTTTGTATCTTTTCTCTTTTTTTCTAACATTTGACTTGTTTTCTGTTTGCCGGCTCAGGGTAGGACTCAGATACAGTGTTGCGTAGAGTGGGAAGGCATCACCTCTGTTTTCTTTGACATTAAGGAGTAGAGGATTTAGGATGCATATGGGTGTAGACTTTGTGTATCTTTTTAGTGAATTAGGTAAAAAAAATTTTCATTTCTAGTAATTCTATGGATTAATCGTTTACACCAGATTTCTTTTTAAAAATATTGTTCTTACATCATTAAATTCTTTCATACAACCACTTTGATTTTCTCTTTAATTAACCAATTGTTAAAGTTGAGACAGCTACCTTGGTAGCTAGCTCCTAGAACTCCTGGAGTCCAGGCTGGCCTTGAACTCATAGAGATCCGCCTGTCTTTGCTTCATGAGTGCTGGGATTAAAGGCATATGCCACCATACCTGGCTCTTTCTTTTCTTAATTTTCACTTATTAAATTATTTATATACTGCTATATTCTGCACACACAGGGCACTTGTTCACTCGGAGGTCAGGTTTCCTCAGCTTTCGGAGCTCTGTACTTTTACAATCACAGATCTTTGTGGGTGTTTCTTCCTGTTTCCCTGGTTGGTGTGTGCTTGATCTCTTGGGTCTGAGAGACTGGTACTTTTTTTTTTTTTCAAGACAGGGTTTCTCTGTGTAGGCCTGGCTGTCCTAGAACTCACTCTGTAGACCAGGCTGGCCTCGAACTCAGAAATCTGCCTGCCTCTGCCTCCCAAGTGCTGAGGTTAAAGGCGTGCGCCACCACTGGCGCCACCACTGCCCGGCGAGACTGGTACTTTTTAACAACTTTGGGAAAGTGTTAACTGTTATCTCTTTGGAAAATGCCTCCTCTCCAATTTACTAATCCTCCCTGGTTCTGGTTAGATTAAAACGTAGCACCTTCTTCACATCTTTAAACTGTTTCTTGACTACTTTCTAGAAGGCGTTTTCCCAGTGTGCTTCTGAGCTGTATTCTGGAAAATATTTCTACCTGTCTTCCAGTTCACTTATGTTCTCTTCTGTCTAAATGGGAGCTGGCTTCCAAATTAAAGAGGATCATTGACCTTTTTACTTCCTGAAGTGTGATTTAGACCCACCCCAGAGCTGACCAAATGCTCCTTGGAAACGGTTTCTTGCTAATGTTTTATTTTCTTTGCATGTGTGTCTGCATGCGTGCGTGTATGTGAAACGTGTGTGCATGCGAGTGCCCTCAGGCCAGAAGAGGGCTTTGTGTTCCTTGAAACTTGAGTTAGGGGGGCTTGTGAACTGCCATGTGGACGCTGGGAATTGAACCCAAGTTTCCAAAGAGAAATTTAACTGCCGAGCCAACTCTCCAGCCTCATTTTACTAAGGTTTAAAATTTATTGTTGTTGCTATTATTATTATTAGGGAAGAACATGCATACTGTAGTACACTGGTAGAGATCAGAGGATAACTTTATGGTCTTAAGTCTCTCCATCTGCCTTTACATGGGTTCTTGGAATTGAACTCAGGTCCTTCGGTTTGCACTACAGATCTACCCAGTTAGCCCCTAGCCCACTCTACTCGCTAACATTTATAAACGCCTATTTTGTTTTACTAAGCAGGTGGAACTTTGAAGTGGAAACTTCTGGTTTCTTCGGAGACTCAGTTGTGTCATGTGATGTTTTTGCTGAGACAGACTCGTGGGAGGATGTTTGGTTGAGAACAGACATGGGGGTGTTTTTCTGGAGGTAGCCTGGAAAAAGGGCATGAGATGTTTTGCTAAAGTGGATGCCCGAGAGAACACGTGATGTCTCAAAATAAACAAAGCCAAGCTTGGTGGGGGATACTTTAATCCCAGAACTCAGGAAGCAGAGGCAGGTGAATCTCTTGTGAGCTCAAGGTCAGCCTGGTCTACAAAGCAAGTTGGCCCACAGCCAGGGCTGTCACACACACAAAAACCCTGTCTTGGAAAACAAAACGAAACAAAAATCCAAAAAGCTGAGCCATTACTTTAAAACTGCCCAAAAAACAATTTCATAATACACATAGTCAAGGGACTGGGAGAAACTGTAAGCAATGATTGGCTGATGTAGGATTATTTTCTTCTTTATTATTTGTCTGTGCTTTCCAACTTTTCTATAATAATCATAAAATGTCTTTACTTTTCAAGGTTTATTTTATTTTATGTGTATGACTGTTTTGAATCCATGTATGCATGTATACCACTGATGTTGGAACTGGAGGGTGGTTGTGAGCTGCCATGTGGGTTCTTGGAATAGAATCTGGTCCTCTATAGGAGCAGTAAGTGCTCAAAACTGTGGACCAGCACTCAGAATCTGTTTTTAAAATTTCTAGGGTCTCTTTAAATTCCCAAAGCAAAACCTGAAACACTGAGAAATATTCATTTTAAACACAAACGAGATTTTTTTATGCATGGTCTATAAAATTAGGCTTTATTTTTTTATAAAATTACATCCAGGTAAATTATTTCCATTTCAACAAACAAACTCATTTTCAGCCTAGAGCTTCAGCTGAGAGGTAGAATCCTTGCCTGGTACCCACAATGCCTTGAGTTCAATTCCCAGCCCAGGACAGAAAAATCACAAAAACAACCAACCTGTTTTTCAGGTTAACAAAACTTACCAAGTAGTAACAAATTTAGATACTTTCAGAAATGTTGTTACTCAAAGTATACGTGTATCAAAACATCACATCTTTTTTAAAATACTTAAGTTCTTAATTTAAGCTATAGTTTGTCAG
>JADRCH010000046.1:2489310-2503667 GCA_019843965.1 Rhynchomys soricoides
AAAAAAAGAATGCTGAGTGGTTAGGTAAAAAGCAGCGGGAGAAGAGAGGAGGAGGAGGAGGAAGAGGAGGAAGAAGAGGAAGAGGAGGAGGAAAGAGGAGGAAAAGGAGGAGGAGGAGGAAGAGGAGGTTTCTTGACATTCCATTGGTCTGAGAGGTTATCAGTATGGTACTCACTGACCCCTCTAAGAGCAAGTGGCATCTGGATTAGCATAGAAATTAATAAGCAGCAGAAACCTAGAGGCCGATACTCAGATTCAGAATGTGTAATGCGACTGTGCACAAAAACCGCCTGCCTATCAAGTTTAGCTTTACAGAATCACTCAGAGGCCAGGTGTAATGGCCCACACCTCTAATCCCAGCACTTGGGAGGCAAAGGCAGAACTGAGAGTGTGAGGCTGGAGGGATGGCTCAGCAGTTAAGAGCATTGGCTGCTCTTCCAGAGGATCCAGATTCAATTCCCAGCACCCCTATAGAAGCTCACAACTGTGTATAATTCAAGTTCCAAGAGATCTAACGCCCTCACACAGACAAACATGCAGACAAAACACCAATACACGTGAAATAAAAAGAAATACATCATTTAAGAAGAGAGAGAGAGATCACTGGCTGCTCTTCCATAGGACGCAGGTACAATTCCTATTACACAGTGATGGCTCACAACCTCCTGTATGTAACTCCGGTCCTGGTGGATATAGCGCCTCCTCTGCCCCCCACAGGCACTGCATGTTTGGTGACTTACAACAACCCTGCAAATGCCCCAAATTAGAAGGTCAGCCTTTTACTTCTGTTTTCTGGTTTCTGTCACATAGAGTGAGGTAAGGGACAGTTATTCTGTGAATACATAGACTCAGTTGAGACAGGGATGCCCTGGTCTCTCTGCTCATCTCTACCTTTTCTTGGCATTCTGTTTTCCCTGAGAATGAGTAAGGAAACTGATTCAAACCCATTGATCCAGGAACCTACAGAGACACAAGTGGCCCCAACCTAGAAGAGCCCTTTCTCTACCTTATGCCTGATGTGGTGTCTGGGGGAGTCCCTGAACTGTGGCTGTCTCTGTGCTGCTTATCCATATTATGGATGGATTTGCAGTTTGTATACTGTTGTGTTTTGTTTTTTTCTTTCTTTCTTTTTTTCGAGACAGGTTTCTCTGTGTAGCCCCGGCTGTCCTGGAACTCACTCTGTAGACCAGGCTGGCCTCGAACTCAGAGATCCACCTGCCTCTGCCCCCCATGTGCTGGGATTAAAGGTGAGCGCCACCATGGCCTGGCTTTTCAGTAGTTTTTAGCTACTTACTTATCTTGCTATTTTGATTTAAATTTCTTAAATTTTCTTTTTATTTATTATTATTTTTGTCTGTGGCATGCTGTGTACAGGCAAGAGACATTAATTTTAGAAGAGATAAACGCTCTGTAAGATTTCACCTAATTCTCACACGAAAGCCACAAATTACTACCCCAAATGATTCATAGTAAGCAGTATGTTTGATTTAGACACAGGGTTAAATCTACTCTGCTACATTATCCAGGCCATTGCATCTCAGTTGTTTTTGTTTTTAAAGTCTGGGGCTGGAGAGATGGCTCTGCGGTTAAGAGCATTCACTGGCTGCTCTTCCAAAGGTCCTGAGTTCAATTCCCAGCAACCACACGGTGGCTCACAACCATCTGTGATGGGATCTGATGCCCTCTTCTGGTGCATCTGGAGGCAGCTACAGAGTACTCATTTAAATAAAATAAATCTTTAAAAATTATTTATATATTTAAAAAGTCTTTAAAGAAGGCACTTTCCATTTAAGTCTGTGAGCCCGTGATGGCTTCCTGCCTTGTTACTGTGATGAACCACTAAGATAAAAAAAAAAAAAAACCATTTTGGGAAGGAAACAGATTATTTGTTGTTGTTGTTGGTTTTTCGAGACAGGGTTTCAGGGTTTCTCTGGATAGCCCTGGCTGTCCTGGAACTCACTCTGTAGACCAGGCTGGCCTCGAACTCAGAAATCCGCCTGTCTCTGCCTCCCGAGTGCCGGGATTAAAGGCGTGCGCCACCACTGCCCGGTGGAAACAGATTATTTTACTTTACTGTAAATTCATTATCAGGAACCGGAAACAGAAACTGGTGCAGAGATTATAGAGGAATGCTGCTTACTGGCTTGCTTTCAGGATCACAGTAGTTACCTTTTCTGTACAGCCCAGACCCATCTGCGTAAGGATGGTACCACCCACAGTGGGCTGGACCCTCTTACGTCACTTAGCAACCATGAAAACCCTTCATCTCATGCCCATAAGCCAATGTGGTGGAATCAGTTCCTCAGTTGACAATCCTGCTCATCAGGTGTGTCAAGTTGCCAACCAAGATTGTCCATCGCAGACAGGCTGCCTCACTTTGGGGAACCACTTATAAACTACGGGGATATTGGATATTAAGAGGACTAGAGTTATCCAACCTGAAGATCTTTGCCAGCTAAACCTTAAAGATACTGTAGCCCTACTGGCTGTGCATTTAAACAGAATTGTCATTATACTCTTAATAGTAGGAGTAGTCAAAAATTGACCTCATTTTTTACTCTAAAGATTCTCTGATAATCTATATATTTTTGACTATTTTTTATGTACAGATCTAGTTACTGATAGTTATTACAGTTGAAATTAATGATGTCGCAATAATCAACTAGTAGCTAACAGTCCAGTCGTTACAGCAAGTATCTTGAGTCTTTTTTTTTTTAATTTAATGTTTTAAAGTTCATCATTCTTAAATATCTTAGTATTTTAATTACTTTTAAAAGTAATCAGTTAGTACATTAATTTTGTGTGTGTGCATGTGTGTTATTTCCCGCATGCATGCCGCAGCATGTCTTTCTATCCTTCTCTGTATACGTCCTGGAAACCAAACCCAGTCATCAGACATGACATTAAGTGCCTTTGCCCACTGAGCCATCTCATTGGTCCAGATTTTAGGGTTTTTTTTGTTTTTTTGTTTTTTTGGGTTTTTTTCGAGTTAGGGTTTCTTTGTGTAGCCCTGGCTGTCCTGGAACTCACTCTGTAGACCAGGCTGGCCTCGAACTCAGAAATCCGCCTGCCTCTGCCTCCCAAGTGCTGGGGTTAAGGGTGTGCACCACCACTGCCTGGCTAGATTTTAGTATTTAAAGCTTAGTAGAGTAACTAAAAAGAGAAAGGCATTGGGAAAACGGTAGTGCAGACTAAATTATGTATAATAAAAATTAAAATCTGATAGTTTATACATTTTCACAAACTTATAAACTGCTTTGAAATCTTCAGACTGATGAAATTTGAACTTCTAATTTTTTTTGTATCAAAATCTGAAAGTTGCTATTGTCTTATTAATATTATACAATAATTGGGGCTAGAGAGGTGACCCGGTGGTTAAGGGATAGGCTGCTCTTCTAGAACGCTGGGCTGCTGGTTCCAGAACTCAGCAGGTAGCTCAAAATAAGTCTCCAGTTTTGGTAATTGAGTGCCCTCTTCTGGCCATTGTGGGTACTGCACACAAATGGTACACAGACATACATGCAGGCAAACATTCATATAAAAAATTGTGTAATAAAACAAGTACACAGATAGACAGGGTCTGTCTGGCCTGAAACTTGATATGTAGGCTAAACTGGCCCCCAACTCATAGAGATCCACCTGCCTCTGCCTGAATGCTGGGAATCAAGGTGTGGGCCATGATGCTTGGTCTCTTATTTATTTTTGTTGTGTGCTAGGAACAGTGCAGAGCTTAGCTATTGACCTCTAAACCCACACATCCTCCTGGGTAGAAACTATTGTTCCAATCCATCTTACAGATAAAAGAATGCAGGCCTGTGTAGGAGACCAAACCCAGAATGCTCGCTCAGATACGTCACAGCTCATCTGTTCACTTACTGTACAAAATGTGTAGGATGCTTGAACAGAGGTAAACACGGTTCTCATGAAACATATAGTCTGCTGGCAGGTGAAATCTCTTTGTTCAGTTTTGCTTAAATGACTGCATACATGAAAATCAAATTAGGGGAAAACATTATGGGTGTGTGTGTGTGTGTGTGTGTGTGTGTGGTATGTTTGGGTTCAAATCCAGGGACTGGCACATAGAGAAAGGCGTTGGGAAAATGATACTGCAGCACATAGGTTAATACTTTCCCTGTCTCACTGTGTTGTTATGGCTGGCCTCAGTGTATTGATCCCCCTACTGGGATAGGGACTCCACAAGAAGACCAGCCTGTGGCGAGGATGTGCAGAAAGAGGAACACTCCTCCATTGCTGATGGGATTGCAAGCTGGTACAACCACTCTGGAAATCAGTCTGGCGGTTCCTCAGAAAATTGGACATAATACTACCTGAGGACCCAGCTATACCACTCCTGGGCATATACCCAGAAGATGCTCCAACATGTAATAAAGGCACATGCTCCACTGTGTTCATAGCAGCCATATTTATAATAGCCAGAAGCTGGAAACAACCCAGATGTCCCTCAACAGAGGAATGGATACAGAAAATGTGGTACATTTACACAATGGAATACTACTCAGCAATTAAAAACAGTGACTTCATGAAATTCTTAGGCAAATGGATCAAACTTGAAAATATCATCCTGAGTAAGGAAACCCAGTCACAAAAGAACACACATGGTATGTACTCACTGATAAGTGGATATTAGCCCCAAAGCTCGGAATACCCAAGATATAATTCACAGACCACATGAAGCTCAAGAAGGAACACCAAAGTGTGGATGCTTCAGTCCTTCTTAGAAAGGGGAACAAAATACTCACAGGAGGAAATATGGAGACAAAGCGTGGAGCAGAGACTGAAGGAAAGGCCATCCAGAGACTGCCCCACCTGGGGGTCCATTCCATATACAGTCACCAAACCCAGACACTATTGTAGATGCCAGAAAGTGCTTGCTGACAGGAGCCTGATATGGCTGTCTTCTGAGAGGCTCTTCCAGAGCCTGACAAAGACAGAGGCAGATGCTCACAGCCAACCATTGGACTGAGCACGGGGTCCCCAATGGAGGAGTTAGAAAAAGGACAGAAGGAGCTGAAGGGGTTTGCAACCCCATAGGAAGAACAACAATATCAACCAACCAGACCCCCCAGAGCTCCCAGGGACTAAGCCACCAATCAAAGAGTTCACTTGCAGGGACCCATGGCTCCAGCAGCATATGTAGCAGAGGATGACCTTGTCGGGCATCAATGGGAGGAGAAGCCCTTGGTCCTGTAAAGGCTCAATGCCCCAGTGTAGGGGAATTTGAGGGCGGGGGGGGATGAGTGGGGGGGGAACACCTCATAGAAGCAGGGTGAGGGGGATTGGATAGAGGATTTGGGGGGGGGGACCAGTAAAGGGAATAACATTTGAAATGTAAATAAAGAAAATATCCAATTAATTTAAAAAAAGAAGACCAGCCTGGATTCTTGGGGGCTGGCTCTCAGAGTCTAACCCACCAAGCAAAGAGAGTCCATAGGCCGGACTAGGCCACCTGTACGTATGTAGCAGATGTGCAGCTTGGTCTTTATGTGGGTCCCCCAACAACTGGAGCAGGGGCTGTACCTGACTGGTGCCTGCCTGTGGATCTGTTCCCCTAACTGGGCTGCCTTGTCTGACCTCAGTGGGAGACGATGTGACTAGTCCTGCAGTGACTTGAGGTGCCAGGGTGGGTTGGTACCCAGGGGGACCTCCCCCTTCTCAGAGGAGAAGGGAGGGGGGATGGGAGGAGGGGCTGTGTGAGGAATATAAAATGAATAAATAAATAAACTACTGGGGAAAAAAAAGAATCTATGACCCTGAGCCTGTCTGGGATCACAGGTGTGCATCACCATGTCTGGCAAAAAAAAAAAAAAAAAAAAAAGAAACTTCATTTTAAATAAAATTGTCCACAATTATTTTTGAAGGCTGGCTCTGGATGGCATGCTGTGTTTATTCTCTTCTGTACCTGTCGCCATGCCCAGTTTATGGAGTTCTGGCGGTCTCTCCCAGGGCTTCCACTACACTGTTTTCTAACCACTGAGCTCCACAGCCATCTTTCAAGGCAACACCTTAAAAACTTTTTTTTTTGAGTTAGGGTTCCCCTATGTAGACCAGACTGGCCTTGAACTCCCAGATATACTCACCTCTGCCTCCTGAGTGCTGAGACTGAAAGAACAGGCCATCGCACCTGGCCCCAGATCGTTTGCCCCGGTATATTATGTCTGTGCGAGTGTGCATTGGGGACAGAAGCTCTGGGAAGCTAGAAGAACATGTCAGATTCCCCGGAGTTACAGGCAGTTGTGAGCCACCAGTGTGGATGCTGGGGAATATTAGCTCTTAACTGGTAAGCGATCTCCCCAGCGCCTAGCGCCCAGTTTCTAAAGACATTAACACGGAAGTTGTGTTTAGGATTTTGCACGTGGTAGGGCAGTGCTTCACGGATCAACTTCATCTTCAACTCTTCTTTGCATGTCTTGTTTTCACCCTGTAGAGTGATGCTACTCTGAACACTCTTGACAGGTTTCCATGGTGACGGGGTGAGGGGTGCTTTTTAAAGATTCTCTTGGGCATACTGCTGGGTTCCAGGACAACCCTGTAGTTAACTTTTGGGGATCTACCATACCATTTTCAGACAACAAAACATGAGCAGGTTATGTGGTCACCTGTCACCAATACCTGTCATTGATCATCTTCGGCTCCTAATGATGTGAAGGAGAGTGAGGTTCATGTGGTTGTCATTTGTATTTCTCCTGAGACTGGTGACATGAAGGAGGCTCTGCTTTTATTTATTAACTTAGAGTTATTTATTTTATGTGTGTGTTTTGCCTGCACGGGTCTGTGCTCCCTGCGAGTTCCAGGTGCCTGTGGAGATCGGAAGAGGGCATTGGATTCCTCCAGACTGGATGGTTGTGGGCTACAGTGCCAAGTCATTTCTCCAGCCCCAAGGCATTTCTTTTTATGACTTAAAATAATCTTGGATAGAGGAGCCCTATAGATCCCTTGAGAGGTTTTTGTGTGTACTCCCTGGGTGTCACACTCAGCAAGGTGAAAACCCTTTGGCTGACCCATCACTGAGGTTTCAAATGAAATACAAGAACAATTCAAAATGGCCCAATAAGAAAACCTGTAAAAGTAACTTTCATTCTCATGGTGTAATTGTCATCTCAAGGCTCACTGCTTCTGTCTGCTCACCTAGACCTAGTCCTGGAAGCTTCTAGCCTCTGTACAATCTACTCTAGGCCTAGAATGTTGTCAGCCTCTGAGACTTACTGCTGCATAAGCTTGCCCTTTCTAGTTCTTTCTGACTCAAACTCTTCTCCATGCTGACTGATTCAATCTGGTTTCTCTTGGCTTCTCCCGAATTGCTCTGCTTGGTCTCATCCTAACTTTGGTAATCTGTTGTGATGTCTGGCTTCTTCTCAGTCTCTGGTCATTCTGCCTTCACCTCTGTCTAGCTCGTTCTCTCTCTGCAGCCTGTCTCTGTACAACTGTCCCCGAAACCGCCATCCCTTTCTTCTGCACTGTAGAAGCTCTCAAGTAGCTTCCCTTTCATTTTTTCTCTCAGGAGTTGAGTGTATCCTTTTCTATCAGATCTTTCTCCTATTCGTCACTTTGTCTGCCACTCAATTAGACATCACTTTTAAACATGGGTGCTTCCTCTACAAACTAACTTTATGTCATTATTTGGGATTAAAGGTGTGTACTAGGCTGTATTGCAGCCAGAGGGATTAAAGGTGTATGCTAAGGCTGAGCCACACCACAACTAGAAACAAGTTTTTGTTTTGTTTTGTTGTGTTTTGTTTTTTCAGTCTCAGGGATCACACTGTGATCAAATATCCAGGAACAGAAACCTATCATTTTACATGGTAAGATGTCCAGGTTCAGAACTCTTCAATGCAAAGGCACCACAGCATCACCAAGATCCAAGTTCCTCCCTTTGCTGTGGTACCTAAGAATGCATGTTTTTGTTTGTGCATTTACTGCTCTGTAGTGCTGGAATTCTGGGCAGCCCAGCTGGACCAGACAATGACTAGAGAGAGAGAAATCCCTCCTAGGAGTTCTGCTGATCCTTTCTTACATCCCAGTGGCCTATAACTACACACAAGCCCAAATCTAATCTAATCACTAGCAAAATAAATAGGAGTTCCTAACCCTGAAGCAAGATGTACCACTGTAGTCTTTGATTTTTTTTTAAACCTACTTTGAATAAGGGTGCTCAAATGCTTCAATCCCCCCTGTCTAGCACAGTGTCCAAAGGTAGGGGAGAAAAGATGGCAAATAGGACACGGGGTAGTTCTTTGGGGTGAGTCCAATCTCTATTTGTCAGGATAACAGCAGTCAGTCCAGTTCAGTAGTGTCAGGATACCTAACACTAATCAGCAGCAGTGGCATGATCCAGCAGAAACAGCCAGGCCTCCACCAAATCTGAACAAGTCAGTGGGAGTCACCAGAACCAGCTGGGATGCCAGAAGAAGTTCTCTGCTGTGCCTCTCTCACTGAAGTGAAGATCAGCAAAGATGAAGCTGTGAGACTAATGAAGTGTTCCAAAGCTGGCTATGCATGCCCCCCATCATCGTCCATTGATTCTTATTTATATATTCTCCAATAGGTCAGCCTCACCATGTGAGTCTGTGTCACATGACCCAGGCAGACACTTCCACTTCATACACCTCCTTCAGCAGGAACCAAATGATTGTTTTACTAACAGAGGAGGAGAAATGGATGTTGGTCCAGGCAACTAGCAGTGTCTTTAATAGAAGCTACAGCATCACAAAAAGGGAAAGATTAGATTGGGTCTCAAAATTGCTTTCCTTGAACCATTGACACAACACTAACTCTGTATGGCCCAACCTAATAATTCCCAGAGCCATTTAGACAGACAGATTGGATCAAGGGACAGGGAGAAAATAGTATTTGTCCCAGGTTTAGTTCAATCACTTAAGACAGCTCATGAAGTGTGAATCACTCAGAGCGATTGATACAAGTAAATCAGGCCCCTGTGGGTGAGAAGAATTTGCATAATGCAGGATCTTAACTAACGTCTGTTCTTCTTTATCTCTTTCTTTGAATGTCTCAAATGCTAGGCAGTATCCAGCCCCTGGAAAAGGCTGAAGTACCTGGCCTCACACACATGCTGAAGAAGGTAGCTAGCTACTGTTGTCTATACAGATTTAACAGTTAGCTGAGTTTTATTCTTGAACAATTAAATCAGAGATTATGCTATTTTGTTTTCATTTAAAATTGTTAAAGATTAGAAAGAGAAAGTGACTGTGTGCCTTCCACTTTTAGGAGTCTTTTATTCTGGGCACACAAATTACTTATAAATACGGTATTGATCGATACCTAGGATTGGGCCACCTGTTAATTAATTGTCCTGAGCTATGCACAGATACATTGGAGACTGGGAGTCCTTCTCTCTTTTAAAAAGGTTTATTTTATTATGTGTGTTTAAGTGTGTGTGTCTGTGTCCCATTGTGTATGTGTGTGTGTGTTTCTGTGTGGGTATTTGTGTGCATGTCTCTGTGTTTATGTATATTTCTCTGTGTGTGTGTCTATTTGTATGTGTCTGTATCTATGTGTATGTTTCTGTGTGTGTCTCTCTGTGTGTATGTGTCTGTGTATCTCTGTATTTGTGTGTGTTTCTTGTCTCTCTGTATCTCTCTTTCTCTGTGTCTGGGTGTGTATGTGTCTCTGTGTCTGTGTGTCTCTCTGTGTGTGTCTGTCTGTCTCTTTCACTGTGTGTGTGTGTTTCTGTGTGGGTATGTGTGTGCATGTCTCTGTGTTTATGTATATATCTCTGTGTGTGTCTATTTGTATGTGTCTGTATCTATGTGTATGTTTCTCTGTGTGTATATGTCTGTGTATCTCTGTATTTGTGTGTGTTTCTATGTCTCTCTGTATCTCTCTCTGTGTCTGGGTGTATATGTGTCTCTGTGTCTGTGTGTCTCTGTGTGTGTGTGTGTGTCTGTCTCTTTCACTGTGTGAGTGTGTTTGTGTGTATGCAGGTACATGCTACATGTAGATGCCCAAGGAGGTATCATTACAGGTGGTGGTCAGCAGCCTAATGTGAGTTCTGGGAACTGAACCCTGGCTCTTTGAGAGAGCAGAGAGCACTGTTAGCCAACAAGCCATCCGATCCGTCCGGCCCGTTCTCTTTTGTAACTTTGAATTTTTAGTTCTATCTTTCAATAGTAAATACATTGGTGGAATACAAAATTCAAAAGATATGAAGTTACAAGGACCGGTTCCTCTCTCAGCAATTCCTCATTTCCTTTGCACTTACAACCACAATGGCACTAAAGGAAACCCCTTATGCCAGACTCCACTGTCCTATCTGTGGAAGCATACTTCACACAATGATCTCTCTTTATTCTTGATTTTATTCATTTAATAGACTAAAACTTATTCCAAATTGATTGATTAAAAATGTGCCCCCCCCTTTGAGACAGGGTTTCTCTGTGTAAACCTGGTTATCCTAGAACTCACTCTGCAGACCAGAAACTCAGTCACCTGTCTTTTTCTCTGCCTCCTGAGTGCTGGGATTAAAGGTGTGTACCTCTACACCTCATCTTAGTTTTATTCATTAAATTATAGATGTGTGTGTGCGTGCGCTTATGTGCACGCTGTGATGTGTTGTGTACATGGGTGCCATTGGTGAGTGTGTGTGAGTCAGAGGACATCAGTCAGTCCTTGCTGTACATCTTGCCTGAAGCAAGCTCTCTTGTTCACTGCTGTGTAAGTCAGGCTGGCTGCTTCAGATGCTTTCAGAGTCTCCAGTGTCTGTCTCTGGCTTGCCAAGGATTACAGAAGTGCATTACTGTGACCTGCCTTATGCCAGTTCTGGGGACTCCAGTAAGCACTTTGCTGGTGGCATCTCCATCACCTTGTCATCTCTCTTTTATTTCTTTATACATTTATTTATTTATTTAGATACAATATTTTGCTGTGTGGCCCAGGCTGTCCTTGAACTTGAGATCTTCAAAATCTCCCCCTTCCTACCTGCTTAGCTTACTTAAGCAGTGGCTCTCAACCTTCCTAACACCGCGACCCTTTAAAACAGTGCTTCATGTTGTGATGAATCCCCAACTGTAAAATCATTTTTGTTGCTACTTCATAACTGTAATTTTGTTACTGCTATGACTCATAATGTAAATATCTGTGCTTTCTAACGGTCTTAGACAACCCTTATGATAGGGTCCTTTAACCTCAAAGGAGTCACGACCCACAGGTTGAGAAGCACTGTATGCATGTCTGTCTGTCTATAGCAGTGCTGGGATTCAATCCAGGGTCTTCCATACACTAGGCAAGTGCTCTGTCATTGAGCTGTGCTCTCAACCCTCGGTTCATTTATGAATGCGTCCTGTTTCAGTCTATTGAGCTATTGTGTTTTCTTAACCAAACTCCTATTGCTAGATATTTGGTTTTTGGCTTTTCATGCTTATGAAAAGTGTTGGAGCCGGGCAGTGGTGGTGCACGCCTTTAATCCCAGCACCCGGGAGGCAGAGGCAGGCAGATTTCTGAGTTCGAGGCCAGCCTGGTCTATGGAGTGAGTTCCAGGACAGCCAGGGCTACAGAGAAACCCTGTCTTGAAAAACAAAACAAACAAACAAAACCAAACAAATGAAAAGTGTTGGAAAGAGTGATGAATTCCAGTGCACTGTCTTGAACGTGTGAGGATACAAGTACTATCAAAGGCTCCCTCCAGTTGTGGATAGAACCGGGTTTCACTCTACTGTTAGGCTGCATTTCTAACCCTGAATGGATGCTTTCTAACCATCCAGAGGGGTGAGGACATCTAGAGAGATGTCATCAGTGCTTCTCACCTTATATATAGGCTTACGTGTGGGGGTCCAGAAGGAGCATGTTCCTATTTATAAAAGATTATTTGCTTTTTTTTTTTTTTTTTTGAGACAGGGTTTCTCTGTATAGTCCTGGCTGCCCTGGAACTCACTCTTAGACCAGACAGGCTTTGCACTCACAGAGATCTGCCTGCCTCTGCCTCCCGAGTGCTGGGATTAAAGGCACAGTTTTCCTTTATTTCTTAATTGTCTGTACATGTTGCACAGTGTGCTGTGGTCGGATGAAGGTGCTCAGGGCTCGGTTCTCTCCTTCCACCATGGAGCTTCCAAAGATCAAACTTAGGTTGTCAGGTTTGGTGACTTCACTCCAGTCTCACCAGTTTATGCTGTGCTCTTTCCCTCCCTCCCTCCCTCCCTCCCTCCCTCCCTCCCTCCCTCTCTCTGTCCTTCCTTCCTTCTCTCCCTCCCTCCCTCCCGTCTCTTCCTCTCTTAGAGTGTCAGATCCCTTGGGACTGGAGCAGTGAATGGTTATGGCTATCTCATGGGTGCTAGGAACCAAACTTAGATTCTCCAAACGAGAAGAACAAGTGCTCTCAACAAACAGAGACATCTCTCTAGTCTCTGGCTTCCCAATTTTATAACACAGAAAAAAATGGTCATGATATGGTATTGAGGATTTTCTGTGATTGTTTGGTTGTCTTTGACAGAAACTTTAGGGCGTGTGTAGTAAAAATGACTCTCTCCTTTCTCTGTCTCAGTTTCTTTGGAGATCAAACCGGGGGTCTTGCGCATGTGCGGCTGGCTCGCTGTGTCTGAGCTATAACCCCACTTCCGCACCCCACTGCTCTGGCTACTGATTTGGACAGTGCAGTTTCGTCTTCTCCTCTGACACTGCAACACGGTTTGCTCTCCACTCACACTATTAAAAATATTTGGGACAGAGGAGAGTGTTGCTCAGTAGTAGCGTGCATGTTTAGCATGCAGAATCGGCTGTGCTCATCTCCCCGCTAGGGTCCCTTGAGCACCAGGCTTTCCAGGCCAGCCTATGGAGACCTAGTCTCAAAAAGAACAAAACGAAACAAAAAAAACCCCTCAAAGCTCAACCCCTGAAGATCAACCTATCCAGAAATAGCCCGGCTGTCCTGTTCAGTCTTTGTGCCCCTCAGGCTAGTCAGGAGGAAGCCTCAGCAAGGGTGGTATACTTGGAGCATTTCCTAGGGAGGTGACTCGGAGGTACCCAAGCCCCTGCCTGGCCGGTCTTGCAGTCCCTCCACATAAAGGCTGGTAGCTGCTGCAGTTGCAATTTTCTCTCTCAACTCAAGTCTCTTTTGTTGGCTCGCCGAGGCTTACATTCCAAAAAAAAAAAAAAAGGTAATTTGAAAGTACTGCTGAATTTAGATGCGTTTTTGCTAATTTGTTTTTATTATGCATAGAAATATTGGTATAAAAGGTGTTTCAATTATTTTCTGAGGGAGGGGCCTATGTATTCTCTGCAGCCACAAAGCTTTTAAATGGAGTTATTTTTCTCAGCCTATAATCGGTCTCCCTTTTAAGTACCCCACCAGCAAAAGTAAGTTTACTGCTCCGGGCACAATGGGCCTCTTCACTTTTTAGGTTTGGGAGACCTGGGTGACCTACGAAAGTTAATTAGAAGGTTAACAAAGACGAAGACAGAGTCGAATCCATCGCCTCTCCTTCAGCCAAAGATGTCATCCATTAATTAGGGAAATCATTCAGGTGGCCTCTATAGACTCCATAGAAAATCTGTCGGTGGCGGCGCACAGTTTTGATCAGATTTTCCTCTCCCCCAGAATGCTACCCTTAATGGTACGAAAAGCAGCGGGCCGGGGTGGGGCGGGGGCGCGGGAGGGGGCGGGAAGGATGGGTTTCAGGCGCGGGGCAGTTAACCAGCCGCCCAGCGCCTGCTTTGATTCTCAGGCTGCCCCGCATACTTGCAGTATGATGTAATCCTCATTGAACCCGAGAGCCCAGCCGGCGAGCGAGCGAGCGAGCGAGCGAGCGCGGGAGGAGGGTGGCGCAGCGGCCGCCCGGGCCCGCAGCCTGCTCCCCGGAGCTGGGCGGCTGCGGAGGGGGGGACCCGGGGCGCGGTGGGGGGCCCGGGCCCTCGCATCCTCATGGACCACTCCTCCCCGGACTCCTCTCCCATCCCCTGCAGCCCAGGACTGTGAAGCAACCAGCCACCCCGGGCAGGGACAAGCCAGCCGTGCTGGGTCCCTGTTGGAGCTAAGCAGACGTGACCCGCCTCCATCTTTTTTTCTCACCCCTTTCTCACCATGCTCACAGAATTTCTGATATGGATAGCCAAGCCTGTGCGGTTTCAGTTTGGGTAGTAGGGACATAGATGGAATGCCATTATTATTATTATTATTAATTTTTATTTTATTTATTTTTGGTGTTTCGAGACAGGGTTTCTCTGTGTAGCCCTGGCTGTCCTGGAACTCACTCTGTAGACCAGGCTTGCCTCGAACTCAGAAATCTGTCTGTCTCTGCCTCCCAAGTGCTGGGATTAAAGGCGTGCGCCACCACTGCCCAGCAGAATAATAATAATAATAATAATAATAATAATAATAATAATAATAATAA
>JADRCH010000046.1:2503677-2535751 GCA_019843965.1 Rhynchomys soricoides
AATAATAATAATAATAATAATAATAATAATAATAATAATAATAATAATAATAATAATTTAAATGTAGATTTTTTAAAAACCTTTTAAACCACTTAAAAGCTGGTTTGTATTTGTGGCTCAACCTTTTTATATGCCCAAATAGTAACTTGTGTGCTTTCTGGAGAATTTGGGTTTGGTTTGATTTGATTTGTTATCCTCGTCGTCATCATCACCGCCACCACCTTCCTCACCATCATCATCCCACCGTAGTTCTTTAGACAAGAGTATCACCATGTTGCCCCGCCTTCAAGCTCACTGTGTGGTCCAGGCTGATCTAGAACTTGTGCTCCACCTTTCAGGTTCTGAGACTTCTACAGCACACCGCCGTGCCAGACAATTATTTATTTTACATCCATGCCCATTGAACTATGTACCCCGAGCCCCATAGGAGATCTTTGTATCTGGTGTGAGCTCTGAGCTGAGCCACACGCAGTGCCTGCGTGGCTTTTCTGCCCTAATCTTGCTTGCTGAGGTCTGGCCTCTTGGCCATCCTGAAATCTTCCTGAGAAGAGCTTTGTCTCCAGTGGAGAATGTGAGACTGGGGGGTGGGGTAAGGACCCGAGTGAGATACATTTTTAAAAACTCTCTGGGGATTCCAGTTTATACTTGTAAAAGTAAGCCACAACTGGAAACTGAGATTAATTTTATGCGTCATCCAGACTGGCCATGGGGCGCACCCCCCATACTTAGTCCAGACATTAGTGACATGTGTCTCGTCCTGGTTAGTGATGGCTGTTTGTCAACACAAGCTGGAGTCAAAAGGGAAGAGGAACTTCAACTGAGAAAAACACCTCCGTCAGACCGGCCATTCGGCAAGTCTGTAGAGCATTTTCTCGGTTAGTGATTGATGTGGGTGGGTCCAGGACCATGTGAGCCGTGCCTCTCCTGAGCAGGTGGTCCTGGGTTATATAATAAAGCTCGAGCAAGCCATGAGGAGCAAGTTAGTGAGCAGTGCTCTTCCATGGTCTCTGCCCATGACCGCAACCTGGGAGGTGAACTAACCCTTTCTTTTCCAAGGGAGGATATTTATCACAGCAACGGGAACCCTAACTGTATGAGGTCAACATTTATGTGGGTGGATTGAGCCTTCTGAGGGTGGGTGCCACCAGCCAGTTGAAGAGATGGATGAGAAGACCAGCTGACCCTCCTAAGAATGGCTGGCTGCCTTTGAGATGGGACAGTGGTGTTTTCCCATCCCCACCTTGAACTCAAACCAAAACCTTGCCTGTCCCTACATCAGTGCTGACACTTGTCTGTCTGAATAATGCTGCATGTCAGCCTCACTTCTGTTCATTCATCTATCCATCCACCTTTCTGTTTGTCTTTCTCTGGAGAACCTTTCTTAAAAAAAAATTGTTTATTTATACCAATACACTGTCCCTGTCTTCAGACACACCAGAAGACATTCCAGATGGTTGTGAGCCACCTCGTGGTTGCTAGGAATTGAACTCAGGACCTCTGGAAGAGCAGTCAGTGCTCTTAACCGCTGAGCTATCTCTCCAGCCCAAGATCCTTCCTTGACAAATACAGATTTTTGCTGGTGAGCAGCAAGGGTTATTGCAACAGTTACCTGTCATGTGCAGACATCTGGGACTGGTCCCTGAGTGAAGCTAAGAGGTCTGAACTGTACCAGAGCATGGTTTCCTCAACTGGGGGTTGTGATCCCCACAAGGGATTGTGTAACTGAATGTATGGGTTTTGGCAAATTTGACACCAGTGAAAGATTTCAGAAGTAGCAGCTACAAAAATGAACTCAAAATCAGATGCATAACAAATCCAGGGTGCTTCGGGAAAGCTTGTCTGTGCTGTACCTCATGCCCCCCTCCCCAAGCCTTGGTTCTAAGTGCATGACATGTGTGAGCTATCAGGCATACAGTGCCAAAGAATACCACCCAACACTCAGAGCGTATGGTATGAGTCGCGGTGTTTTTAATACGCATAGAAATAATAATGGTTTAATTACTGAAAACAAAGGCATTCAGTAGTTTTCACCTGTATTGCTTAGCATGTAAGGATCAGGTTAATATAGTTTACTATTGTTCTGTTAGGTTATTTGATTATGTAAAATTCCCATTTGAGTTGCAGACTCTCCCACACACAGGCAAATTGTTAATGAACGTTTGACTTGAGATTAGGACAGAATTTCTAAAAAAATTGTTAAATGGCTCTAAACTCGTCTGAACAGCAGTCTGTGCATTGACGGCTGCAAAATGGAAACACCAGTCTACTCTTAAAAATGTCGAAGCTGTTCTGGGTTCAAACATTCGTCAAGATCTCATTAGTTTCAAATTTTTAATCTTTATATGTCTGTGTGTATGTCTGAGTGAATGTATGCCACATGAGTGCAGGTTCTCATGGTGGCCAGAAGGGGGTGCCAAGCCCCTCGGAGCTGCAGTTACAGAACAGGGGTGCGGGGTACTAAACTAGCCCCTGGAAAAGCTGTAAGCATACTTACCTACTGAGCTATCTCCCCGGGCCAAGGCTTACTTCTTCACATAAAAATAAATAAGCACATCTGTCTCATTAGTATGCAAGCTTACTTTGACCTTTAATAAATGATAAGATTGTATGTATACTGAGTTGTTTCTTGGGGGCTGGCAAGCTGGCTCGGCTGGTAAAGGCGCTTGCCATAAAGCCTGAAACCCCGAGTTAGTCCTTGGAACTTACGTGGTGAGAGAGAACTGACTTCTTCCCATTGTCCGTTGGGTTCCAGACATTGGATGTGGCATGCATACCTTCTCCTATCACAGATATAACCACAAATAAATAAATGCAAAACTTTTTAAAATAAATTGCTTTATGATTTACCATCAGTACGTGTTTTATTTACACACTTGTTTTATATAGCAAGAGTCGTGTAAAAATGTCTTGGGTGAAAAAGGATTGTGGAGCTGGAGAGATGGCTCAGGGGTTAAGAGCACTGACTGCTCTTCCTAGAGGTCCTGAGTTCAATTCCCAGCCACCACATGGTGGCTCACAACCATCTGTAATGGGATCTGATGCCCTCTTCTGGTGTGTCTGAAGACAGCTGCAATGTATTCTTATAAATAAAATAAATATATCTATCTATAATTTTTATGTGTATGATACACTGTCTTCTGTTCTCTGCAGGGCCGGCACCATTCACACACTGTTCACATACAGTTACACAGAGAATAAAATTTTTTAAAAAATTAAGAGCATAGTCTAGGATAATTTGGAATGTATGCCCCCCTACCCCAAAACAAAACAAACAAAATGAAAACAAAATCAAGCCCTCTGGTCTAGATTGCTTAATAGACGTGATGGAATATGGGCATCTCTGGCTGAAGATTCAGAAGAGAGGAAGTAGAGAGAAAGCTTTCATCTTTCTAGAGAATGCATAAAGAACAACGGATTAGGTGTTGGTAGAGACCAGGGCAGTAGAGGCCATTATGGCGAGGCCTTAGGAACGGGTTTCTGTAAGCTCATCCTTACTACAAGGTTCACCAAGTCCTGGCTTCAGGGACTTGATCTGACCGAGGCAGCAGAGGAATGAAGATAGACTTACGGCCACAGCAAAGCTGGGATCAGGTGGACCCTGCTCTTTGATGGAGAAACTGCAGCATCCTGGGAGCTCCGCCTACTGAGCACGGAGGCAGGGTTATGGCGCACAGCTGAATGAGGACGAAGCTATTACCTACAGATAAACAAGGCATCCGGGTTATCGCGTATAGCTGACCGAGGAAGTAGCCAATCTGGGTAGGAGCAGTGTGGGAGGAGTTTGCAGGCCGCAAACGTCCTGGGGAAACAGCTGTAGTGGATAATTTGCAAACATAGGAGCATCCACGCATGGACCAGAGGACCAATGGCTCTGCTGTCCCTTTGAGCTTCACCAGGTTGGGGGGGGGGGGTGCTTTGCCACGTCCGTGGGGCTGTCGCATTGGGGTCCTTGTGCTTGAACTGAGTTGTACTGTAGTGTGGAAGGCGTGGTCTTTGCAAGCAGTAAAAATAGGAAAACCAGCAGAAAAAAGACACTCCCCTCCTCCCCCCTTCCTCCCCCTCCCTCTTCCCCTCTCTCCTCCTCCCCTCCCCCTCCCTCTCTCCCTCCTTCCTCTCTAGAATCTCAGGCTGCCTTTTCTCCTCTGTCGCTGAGAATGACTTTGATCCTTCTGCCTCCTCAGTCCCTGCGTTACTGGGCATGCACTGCCACTCCTGGTTCAACTGCACTGGTGGGAGGAGGGGTGGCATTGTATGCACACTAGGCGAGCCTTCTAGCAACTGATCTTCATTCCCCACAGAGGAGATTTCTGAGGAAGATATTTAAAGTAACTGGGGCCTCTTTGCTGCTGGTAACAAACTGTGACTGGCGGGAGAGGGATAAACCGAAGGAGAAATTAATTCTTCGACAAAAAGGTAGCAGAATTAGAAGACATGGAAAATCCTTGGCCTCTCCTTATTGGAAAAATTGAAGCCACATGCTCTGAAAGGTGCACTAAGGTGTGGCCAGAGGCCATTGGTGAGGAGGTTAATGTGGTTAATGAAAACTGTGGATCTGACCTGCGATCTCCACAGATTCAGGAATAGAGGGGGATTATAGCAAAACTGATGTTGCCAAGTGGAAAGAACAGAGCCTGTCCCACATAGAGCTGAGCTTCCCAGAGCAGAGGCTGTCCCTCTGAGAGGCAGGGCTGGTCGACTGAACACTGCAATACACCAGGCACCCTCTCCTTCATCCTGTTTCTGTCTGTGAGCCAGGACTATCGGCTGCAGGTCTGCCCCCCACTGCACATGAAGCACATGGTGGCTTTGAGGGGGAGGGGCTCACACTGGAGAGGCTCACACCTGGAGGGAGGGGCTCACACCTGGAAGGAGGGGCTCACACCTGGAGGGAGGGGCTCACACCTGGAGGGAGGGGCTCACACCTGGAGGGAGGGGCTCACACCTGGAGGGAGGGGCTCACACCTGGAGAGGACTGTGGCCTTAGCTTGAGTCTCACCTTGATCACTAATCTCATATCCAATCAGGTGATGTTTAGATTAAGATTTGGAATTTTAGAGTCAGATTTTTGGGACCGAAATGGAAGAGGACATGATTTGGGATGACAAAGAAGGATATTACATACTAATGTCAGGTTTCAAACCAGGGACAGAAGCTGAGGTGCCTATATCACATATCAGAGCAGACCTGGCCTCCAGATTCTCCCAGCATCCCTCAGTCCCTACCTGTTACAGGGCATGGCTGGCATACCACACCCTCTACCCTGAACTCCCCATCCCAGGGGCTGGGCTGCCCTTCCCCAGATGCCCATTCCTGTATAAGCCGGACATTCTGGTTACCGGTTTCATCTACTCTTTATTACACTGGCTCTCCCCACCCCCCAGATGCCCCCAGATGCCCCTGCCTCTGGCTTTGTGCTCCCTTTTAACTACAATAAACCACCTCTTCCACCATACCTAGGAACAGTCAGCTCCTTCCTTTTTGTTTGTTTGTTTCTTTCTTTCTTTTTTGTTTGTTTTTTGTTTTTCTCGAGACAGAGTTTCTCTGTGTAGCCCTGGCTGTCCTGGAACTCACTTTGTAGACCAGGCTGGCCTCGAACTCAGAAATCCGCCTGCCTCTGCCTCCCGAGTGCTGGGGTTAAAGGCGTGCGCCACCACTGCCCAGCAGGTCCTTCCTTTTCAATTCTTTTTTTTCTCTCTATGCCTTGCACCTGGCGATCACTAGCACTGTAAAAGCCACCCAACAAACACAACAAGGCAAGTCCCAGAGACTGAAATAAAATGGAGCCTCAGTGGGCTTGTCAGTTTTCACATACAATTTCCATCCCCTCTGGGCTAAAAAAGACCATTATGATTGGCCTGTCTCCTTATCCTGGGAGGAGAGTGGGACTCAGTGATTTTTAGGAACCTCTTGAGGTTCCTTTGATTGGATAGATGAGTGAGAGGTATGTGACCCTAAATTCCAGCTCTGTCCGGTCCTCCCAGTGATCTAGTTCATGGTGAAGAATGGTTTAATTTGAATTTTTGCAGATAAAGGATTGAACCCAATGTCTCCCAGATGCTAGGCAAGCACTCAACCACTGAATCTTCTCATACTTCCAAGCCAATAACTACTGATTATTAATAAACATAATCATAATCATCATTATATATGTATATGGGTGTTTTGCTGCATGCATGTCTACACCACATGCATGCCTGATGCCCTCAGAGGCTAGATCCCCTAGAACTGGAGTTCAAGGTGGCTATGAACTGCCTGTGGATGCTAGGAACTGAGCTCATATCCTATTAAGCCATCTCTCCAGCCCCAGAGAGATGTTTAAATTCATGGTTCCCAAGTAACCAGCAAAGCTACCAAGTTTACACAAAGAGGAAACACTTTTTTATAAACACTTTTCCGTGCAAATTTGATTAAAAAATCTTTTTCAGAAGTCTGAAGAGATACCACAGATAATAAGAGCACATGCTGTTCTTGCTGAAGGACACAGGTTCAGTTCCCAGCACCCACCCTATGGCTCATGATTGTCTGCAACACATACGCATTAAATAAGTCAAAAATAAAAACAAAACCAAAAAACCTTCAGAGGTTGAAAATAAAAGCATTATCTGATTAACACGAACTTTCTGTCAGAAACATTTCCTTTCCGATGTGCCCGTTAATCCAAATTTGAATATAATCATTTAAACTTAAATTGGCAACCAAAGGCCAGCAAGAAAGCTCACAGGATGCTCGCCAACAAGCCTGACATGATCTATACTCAATCCCCAGGACTCACATAGTGGAAGCAAAGAACGGACTCCCAAAAGTTGTCCCCTGAAACTCACATGTGTCATGAACACACATCCCCACAATAATAAATAAGTGGAAAATAAGTCATCGTGGCCGTTTCTAACAACGTGAATAGAAATGGCAGTTGTCACCGTGGACTCCCTCGTTCTTCACCGAGGGCTGTCGTTAGCTGAGGGCTGGTGCGCAAAGTGTACATGGCTGTCCAAATAAAGCAATGCATAGAGGGTGGGGAGAAAGACAGCAAGATCTAGACAGGAGATCAGGATGGGCGGAGAGCATTGGGAGCTATGGCTTCGTAAGAAGCGCAGCTCTAGACAACACTCAGGAGGCAGAAGACAGCACTCAGGAGGCAGAGGATCTCTGAGCTCAAGGCCAGTCTGGTCTACATGTTGAGTTCAGGATAGCCAGGACTAGATAGAGCAGTTTTTCTTTCTTTTTCTTTTTTTGGTTTTTCGAGACAGGGTTTCTCTGTGTAGCCCTGGCTGTCCTGGAACTCACTCTGTAGACCAGGCTGGCCTTGAACTCAGAAATACGCCTGAGTGCTGGGATTAAAGGCGTGCGCCACCACTGCCCGGCGATAGAGCGGTTTTTTAACCTGTGGATTTCGACCCTTGGGGGTGTTGAATGACAGAGGTCACCTAAGAACATCTGCATATCCGATATTTACATTATAACTCATAACAGTAGCAAAATTGCAGTTATGAAGCAGCAGCAAAAATAATTTTATAGATGGGCGGGTCACTACATGAGGAACTGTGTTAAGGAGCTGCGGCATTAGGAAGGTTGAGAATCACTGACATAGTGAGACCTTGTCTCTAACACCACCACCAAAAAGGGCCCGTGTGTGTGTGTGTGTGTGTGTGTGTGTGTGTGTGTGTTGGGGGAGGTGTTGCTATGCCTCCACAGTATCCTACACTCTATATTGGCCTCTGCTCCAAGCTCCTTGGCAGAGCACCTAAGACATCAAAATGACTATTGCAGCGAGCTTTGCAGATAGGCATCACAGTGTTAGGGCTAAGCCTAATGGAACATTTCCCTATCGAGGAATGAGTTCAAAAAAAATAAATCTCACTCACACACAGGCACCTTGAATTGGTGTATTTTGTGAGAATAATGTTTCAGATGAAAAGGAGTCTCCCAGGCCAGACTCAGCATTCTTCATCCAGCTGAGAGCACAGGAGCTTGTGGTTTCCAAACATCTGGGCCTGGCACCAGGAGGATGATTCTGGAAGGGGCAGACTAATGACCCTATACATGGTCCACAGGTCAGTCTGCAGACTGCCACCACTTACACCGTGGACAGGCAGTTTGAGCACCAGGGACGGTCCAGGTCTGGAGGCCACCATGCATAGAGTCCAGGCACCTGCCTGTCCTGTTTCTTACAAAGGCTCTCCTTCTCCGACAGGTGGTGAGTAGCTGCCTTGTGAGTCTTCATGAGCAGAACAAGAGAAGATGAGAGAGACAAAGAGGAAGGTTTATTGTCTTCCCAGACAGCATAGGCCTCACTGGCCTCACCTTTTTTCTTCAGGGAATCACTACACAGTCTAGGTTGCCTAGGACACGCTATTTTTTCTGGCTGGTCCTGAACACCACAGGCTCCAGTGTTAGGATTACAGGAGTCTAGGGCTTCATAGGAACTTTAATGCTACATAAACAGTGGTGAATGAAAAAAGAAATGAAGAGGAAGGAGCTGACTGTTCCTAGGTATGGTGGAAGAGGTGGCTTATTGTAGTTAAAAGGGAGCACAGAGCCAGAGGCAGGGGCATCTGGGGGGCATCTGGGGGGTGGGGAGAGCCAGTGTAATAAAGAGTAGATGAAACCGGTAACCAGAATGTCCGGCTTATACAGGAACGGGCATCTGGGGAAGGGCAGCCCAGCCCCTGGGATGGAGAGTTCAGGGTAGAGGGTGTGGTATGCCAGCCATGCCCTGTAACAGGTAGGGACTGAGGGATGCTGGGAGAAGTTGGTAGTTGGGTCTGTTTTGATGTTCAATAGACAACTCGATCATTTGTCCTAGATTTGAGACCTAACACATAGGAAATTAGGGTTGTCTGTATACGTCCTTGGCCATATTGAACTGAGTAGGAGTCAAGATTCTGGGGCCAGTCCTTTGAAGTTGTTATTTTCACCCTGAAGAGAGGGATGCTATTTTCAACATGTGTTCAGTTTTCTTTCTTTTGATGTTTTTATTAACATTTATGTATTGTCTATGTGCCTATCTATGTATCTATGTATCTGTGTATCTATCTATGTATCTGTGTATCTATCTATGTATCTGTGTATCTATCTATGCATGCATATATATGTATGTATGTATCTATTATCTATCTATCTATCTATCTATCTATCTATCTATCTATGCATCCATCTTTTGGAGCAGGACACGCATGTACCATGCCTGTATAAGAGGCCAGAGGACAACCTTAGGGAGTCAGTTCTCTCCTACCAAGTGGGTTCCAGGAATAGGATCAGGCTGTCAGGCTTTGAGTCAAGTGCATTTACCCACTGAGCCATTGCCCTAGCCCAGTTTCAGTTTTCTTATATTGAAAAATAAAGATCGCTAAAATGGAGGACACATGTCCTCATCTTTCACCCACACAAGCAAATGATATGACTCTGTAGCCAATGTGGATGTTGTACAGTGAGAGACCCATACAACTGTATACAGTATTCTGAGCCTCATTTGCTACAACCTAGCATGTGACCTGAGGTGCACAACATATTCTTCCCCAAAAACATGGTGTGATGGTTTGAATATGCTTGGCCCAGGGAGTGGCACTATTAGGGGGTGTGGCCTTGTTGGAGTAGGCTTGTCACTGTGAGTGTGGGCTTAAAACCCCCACCCTAGTTGCCTGGAAGCCAGTCTTCCACTAGCAGCCTTCAGGTGAAGATGTAGAACTCTCAGCTCCTCCTGCACCATGCCTGCCTGGATGCTGCCATGCTCCCACCTTGATGATACTGGACTGAACCTCTGACCCTGTAAACCAACCCCACTTAAATCTTGTCCTTATAAGAGTTACCTTGGTCATGGTATTTGTTCACAGCAATGGAAACCCTAACTAAGACATACGGCTTTTCCCACAGATAAAATTTCTTCATTCTATGGAAGGAAGAATCAAAGAAACCAAGAAACATTCTCTCCACCAGCTGAAAGCAGGTGACAGATGGATAGAAATAACACAGAGAGAGAGAGAGAGAGAGAGAGAGAGAGAGATATTAAGTTGAGCATGGTAGCACATGCCTATAATCTCAGCACATGGGTTGTAGAGGCAGGAGGATCAGGAATCTGGTCTACATAGAAAGACACTTTTTAAAAATATAAAAACATGGAGAAAAGATTGGTATAGAGGCTGGGGAGGTTTAGTTGGCAAGTTGCTTGCCCAGCATGTACAAAGCCCTGGACTCCATTTTCAGAACCACATAACACAGGTGGGCATGTCATCCCAGCACTCGGGAGGCAGAGGTAGGAAAATCAGAAGTTCAAGGCTGTTCTCTTCTACTTAGCCAGTTCAATACTGGCCTAGGATACTGGAGACCATGCCTCAAAAAAAATAAAATAAATAAATAAAATAAAATAAAAGTGTGAGGTTTTAGGTCTTTACTCCCAGTGGATGTTTTAGGTAGGCTGGGCAGAGGTGTCCTCGAGTGAGTACCAACCTCAGTGGCTCATGTGGTGACCTGGCAAAGGATGAGACAGGAGGGATATGCTGACACACTGGGCTTGTGGATGCTACCTGAGCCTTGGTTGAGGTGTCCTAGAGAAACTGTCCTTTCTGCATCACAGGGACACAAAGGAAGAGTTCTGAAGCCAGCTGATGTCCTTTAGTGTAAGCATAACTTGTGGCTACAAACCACTAAAGATTCTTGGTAGCAGCTAAGTGGCTTAATTGGCTAAAATCTAATTACGAATGTCCTACCTTCCCTAGACTTTGCTGTGCCATAGGAGAAAGTTTTCATGACAGACTGAAGAAGTAAATCTCAAAATTAAATAAAGAAGTCACATGCCAGTTGCAAAGACCAAATCAGAAAAACATTTTCCAATCAGAAACTGCAAAGAAATCAGGGATTGAACATAATAGAAAAATCAGGGTTTGCATGTGATGTCTTTTTTTCAACTAATTTTTCACAAATATTTCCTGAAACGGACTCAATGAATGAATGCTAATTTAGCCTATTCTTCCTCAGATGGCATTGAATTCACTCTGTTAGGTTACTGTCTTGCAGTGGTGGTAATGTGGCTCTTACCAGGCAAAGCCTGGAGACTGTGTTTGACCTCTGTTTCTCGGGGATGCCCCACAGATCTCCAAGGCTGTTCTTGCTTTCTACTTCCAAGGTCTTCCCCAGCTCTGAAAAAAGCCCTGTTGACCTTCTGGCATCAAGCCCTCCACTGCTCTGCTCCCTGTGAACCTGAGGAGGACATTTCTGATTTCTTTGGAGACTCACTTGTGTCATGTGATGTTTTTCTGGAAACTGTCTTATGAGAGGATGTTTTGCAGAAGCAGACACGTGGTGTTTTTCTGGAAGCTACCTGGGAAAAGGGCATGTGATATTTGGCTAGAGCAGACACTTGAGAGAACACGTGACATTTGGAAACTGTATAAGTGTAACCCAACAGACAGGGGACAACACTGTGGCATTGGTTCACCTTGCATTCTTCACTGATCATCGTTTGTTGTGACTTTGTAGAGAGAAATGCACCTAAGAACTTGTAATATTCCAGTGGCGTCTTGCCACTTCTTCAGACTCCTGTGATTGTCAGAGTCTCCTGGTTTCTTCTGGATCAAACTGCCATTGCTGACTCATGGATGGAGTTTGTGAGTGGATCAAACTACCTGCTGCTGATTCATGTGAACTGAACTGCTAATATCCTGACAAAAAAAAGATTGAAATCTCCCCAAAGAACTGTTTCTAAACACTTCTCTTGTATCCTAGTAACTGTTACTTTCTACTACCTATGGTGGGTGGCGGGCTAGAAGAGAGGTTAAAGTGTTTAAGAGCCCTTATTAAAATAGGTTTTGAAAAATCTAACCCTGCATGAGCCTTCCTAGGAGTATGATGAAATTAACATCTGAATTATCTGAAGTATCCCAGACGGGGTGGAGCATTCTGAGGTGCTCACACAGGGTGAGCATTCTGAGGGGTCCACACAGGGTGGAGCACTCTGAGGGGCTCACACACGGTGGAGCACTCTGAGGGGCTCACACACGGTGGAGCACTCTGAGGGGCTCACACACGGTGGAGCACTCTGAGGGGCTCACAAAGGGTGGAGCACTCTGAGAGGCTCACACAGGGTGGAACACTCTGAGAGACTCACACAGGGTGGAGCACTCTGAGGAGTCCACACAGGGTGGAGCACTCTGAGAGGCTCACACAGGGTAGAGAACTTTCAGAGGCCTGTGGGAAGGAAGGAGAAAATGATGCTTTCTGTGTTTGAAACTCAGAAAGGCTGAGCTGCACACTCATGTTGGAAAAGTCTCTAAAGATGCAGTCCCCCCCCCTCCCCCCCTTATGAGACAGTCTTGTGTTCCACCACAGGTTTCTGTCTGGCATCCTCCACTGAGCCTAATTACAGGAAAGTCCTCTCCATGGGAAGGACAGCATTGTCATGCAGTTTCTATGCTAGCTTGATCAGAATGCTCCCCCTAGCAGGCTGGCTCCCTGCTGGGTTCAGAGATTGACTCCGATTCCCTCCTCAGCCTGTGCCTTGAGGGTACAGAGATGTGCAGGTAACCTGGGTCTCTCTAGTTTTGTCTGGCTTACTAGTTTTTGTTTTAAAGATTTTTATTTATTTATTTATTTATTCAGTGTAGGAGCGTTTGCTTGCTTTTATGTTGGTGTACCACATGTTTGTCATGCCTGGGAAGGCCATGAAATGACATCGGGAAGCAGAGTAACATGGTTGTGAGCCACCACCTGGGTACTGGGAATTGAACCTGAGCCCTCTGAAGGAGCAGCCAGTAGTTTTAGCCACCCCACCATGCCATCTCTCCAGTTCTGACTTCTTAGCTTTTGTTTTGAGATAGTGTCTCTCATGCTGGTGTGGAGCCAGGCACATAGATAAGGCTCACCTTAAACTCTCTAGAATGAACATACCACCATGCCCACAACTTCTCACCATGTATGAATGTGTGTGTGTATGTGTGTGTGTGTGTGTGAGTGTGTGTGTGTGTGTGAGAGAGAGAGAGCGAGCGAGCGCAGGCAAAGCCAGGGAAAGGCATCCGGATGTCTAGCTCTATCAGTGTCCATTGTCCTTATTCCCTGGAGACAAGGTCTCTCACTGGTTTTGGAGTTATTCTGGCTGCCAGTGAGCCCTAATGGTCCCCTATGTCCAACCCACATCAATACTGGGCTCATAGGAGCACAGAGCCACGCTTGGCTTTTCCATGGATACAAGGGATTCAAGCCCAGGTCCCCGAGCATGCACAGCAAATGCGTACACACTCTGCACTTTCTTCCCAATCTGCCTTTCCTTTTGATTTTCCCCCTGGAGCACTATGGATGGAATCCGGGGCCTCTCACATGCTACCCAAGGGCTGTACTCCCTTTTCTCTTTGACTGAGGATGGATAGCTTGTAAAAGGAATTTAATCTGAATGCAGAATTTAAAATATGTGTGTGTGGGCCAGGTGGTGGTGAGCACGCCTTTAATCCCAGCACTCAAGAGGCAGAGGCAGGCGGATTTCTGAGTAAGGCCAGCCTGGTCTACAGAGTGAGTTCCAGGACAGCCAGGGCTACACAGAGAAACCCTGTCTTGAAAAACAAAACAAAACAAAACAAAAAAAAGTGTGTGCGTGTGTGTGTCCATGTGTGTGAGTGCATAAGTGTGTGAATGTGTGTATGTGTATGAGTGTGTATGTGAGTGTGTGTCCATGTGCATGTGTCCATGTGTCCATGTGTGAGTGCATGAGTGTGTGCATGTGTGTGAATGTGTGTGAGTATATGTGAGTGTGTCCATGTTCGAGTGTGTGCGAGTGTTAATGTGTGTGTGTGTGTGTGTGTGTAAGCACTTCACATGGGCCGCAGTGCACATGTGCTGACAACATGCAGGAGTAGGTGCTCTCTTTTGACCACATGATTCCAGAGATTGAACTCAGGTCTTCAGGCTTGGTGGCAAGTGCCTTTACCCACTGAGCCACCTCACCAGCACTGAATGAAGAACCTTTTTTTTTTTGGTTTTTTGAGACCGGGTTTCTCTATGTAGCCCTGGCTGTCCTGGAACTCACTCTGTAGACCAGGCTGGCCTCGAACTCAGAAATCGGCCTGTCTCTGCCTCCCAAGTGCTGGGATTAAAGGCGTGCGCCACCACTGCCAGGCTGAATGAAGAATCTTAAAAGACTTCCTTTCCCTCGTGTGTGTGTGTGTGCGTGTGTGTGTGTGTGTGTGTGTGTGTGACCTCTTAGGTGGTTGGCTGTGTCAAGATGAAGCTGAGTATTCCTTCCCAGCCACCAGCAGCCAGGAATTCACTGCAGACACAAATTTTGTACTTGTTAGGAAAAGCATATATCTACAGAAGTAGCTGCCAATGCTCTGGGTGCATGTGTTGTGCATCAGAATCCGTGGTGGGAGCCATGTGTGGGGTTTTCCTATGAAGCATGGTGTCTTGAGCCACAGCAGAGTGTGCCTGCTACTGAGTAAGAGGTAGTCTTACTCAGACCAAGTCTTGTTCTAGACCAAGGAGAACAGGAAAGACAATGCACAAGGCCGTTCGAGCGTGCCAAGCTTAGTGTTCTCAACTTGGGTTATTGAAAAAGACAGAGAGTGAAGGAGATTCCTGGACTGACAGAGACAGTACTTCCCATTGGAGGTTGGGGGTCAAAATAGCTAGCAGAATTTGAATGCTTCTTAGTTTCTCGAAATAAGATAATGTGCACTGAGTGTGGTGGTGCAAGCCTTTAATCCCAGCACCTTGGAGGCAGAAGCAGGTAGATCTCTGTGGCCAGCCTGATCTACAGATCGAGGTCCAGGACAGATAGGGCTACACAGAGAAACCCTGGCTCAAAAAACCAACCAAGCAACCAAACAAAGTGTAACAAATAAGTGGTCAGACCTTGTGGGGAGAAACTTTCTTTCTCCTTTAAGGAGGATATCTTGCCTGTCAGAGGCCAATGTGGTAGACAAGACGCACGCAAGCATGCACGCACACAACCTAGCTTCCCAACTGTCTACCTCTGCACATTTCATGCCCTGGCAGCCTTCCACTCAAGAGCCCTACAGTCACAGGCTATCAAGCTCAGTGAGGGGCCAGGATACATACACTTGAGTGACTGCTCAGCCTGGTTCTCTGCCACAGCTATGGGAGTCTGTGTGATTTCCACCATGTCTTCCCAGAATCTAGCTGCCCTGCCTGCAAGCACAGCATCTACGTGCAACATGAGAATGAACTGCTTGGAAGAAGGGTTTCTTAGAGCAGGACCGGCAGCCAAGTGTGAAGGATGGCAGCAGCCTTGGCCTGCCCTGGGGTGGGGGGAGGATGTGGGAGCAGCTGCCTGTGGTCCAAAAGCAAAAAAGAAGGCCCTGCAGAGAAGAGGGGAGTTTTGAGGTTTGCTTGCCCCTGACAACCTTCCAAGTACTGGGATTAAAGGCATGTGCCTTTGTGCCCAGCTGGGTCTGTATCATTTAAAAGTGTGCCTCCAGCCTACCCTTGACTTGGCTGTCTGCGTTTGGCCAGAGTCAAATCATTCTTATCGACTAGCTGCTACAGTAAAATAGCGTTATCTTGGTTTCCACTGAAATAGAGGTGTCAGCGTTGTTGGGTCAGGTCCCCCAAGGAGGGACTGTCAGTACTGAGACAAGAGATGCCTCACTTCTTGAAGTTAAATTCTCTCACTGCACACCCGTCAGCAAGTGTTACTTGTCCCTAGCATAGAAGTCGTGTCAATAGGGTGTCACTGAGAATCCAAGCACAGTGACAGGCACCTGGACACAGGGCAGGGCGGGGAAGGCTGGATGGGAGGTATGGTTGGTTCAGTACTTCAGCCGGTCTTCCTTGGCTCTTATGTCAGAGACAGGGAACAGGAGTGAGGAACACAAAGAGGCAAGGAGTGTGCCACAGCTCTCCAGAACAGCAAGGGACGAATGGCTCTTCATTGTGGCAAGTACTATCCAGCATCCTTGCCTAGCTCACTGGCCTGTCAGAGTCTGACCTTTGCCCTCTCTCACCAGCCTGGCTCGGCTCTACCCACACTAGGCTTTGCTTGTGTTCACTTCCCATTTCTTCTTGGGGTTTCTGCACCCTGGGATGACTTCAGGGAAATGTCTCTTGGGCAAGATCAGGAAGAATGAGCAAAGTTTTGAGCAGGAAAGGGGGGGAGGGGGGAATTGACAGAAAGGAGTTGGGGAAGTTTCACAGAAATGGGAAAATGGACTGGTAAGATCAGATTGCTCAGCAGGTAGGGAAGCCTGACAGTCAGAGTTCCAGTCCCTAGGACCTTCATGGTGGAAGGAGAGAGCTGCCTCCTGCAAGTTGCTCTCTGACCTCACATACACTGTCACAAGTGCACATTCACACACACATGGATTGATAAATATGTGTAACAAAAACATTTTTCTTAATTAAAAGAGAAAGACAGACAGACAGACAAACTGTCCCAGAAGCAAGTTGGGAGGACATGATCTGCTGGAGCCAAGAGGCTTTCCTTAGGAACCTGGCTCAAGGTTCCTAAGGTGCTTCTCTGGGCTTCAGAATTTGTGGAATACATTCCTTAAAGATCAGGTGATTAGAGAGCTAGAGACCTACTCACCCAGAAAGGAGGAACCCCTGGGAGATAGGGGTCTTCAGAACGTGTGTGTGTGTGTGTGTGTGTGTGTGTGTGTGTGTGTAGCTAGAAGCCAAGGGCTGAAGGTTCAGTCCGGGGAGGCATGTGTGGGGGTAGCTGCAGCCTGGGAGGTATCGGTGGTCCACCAAGGCCAGGTCAAACCCCTCTGCAATATTACAGGACAACCTGACCTCACTTCTAGCCTGACTTCAAGTACCCACTGCAGGGGAGAAGGCTGGAGTGGCCAGCAATGGGGAAGGCCAGGAGGGATGCTTTCAGAGAGTGGGGGAGGGGACAGCTGACAGCTCTCTTTGGATTGCCCAAGTGTCAGAACAAGCCCCTCACACGTTTTTTGGGTTTCTTTTCCCCTCTAGTGACCCCATTCTGCCCCATGGATGTCACTTTTTCTTCTTGTTCCTTTCTTTCTTCGAGCTTCTGGGGAGAAGCAAGTCTAGGGAGGTGGGTAGAAGCATTTTTTTTTTTCACACGAGCCCTCAGACTTACAGTTCACAAACTATTCAGTAAACTGACCGGCCTCAACCTCCCTTCAACGGCCTAATCTAAGGGGTGGATCTACGTGTTTTGTTGCCTGTCAGGAACAATCGCAGCGCGGCCCATTACATTTACAGCACGTCGCTCTTTAATTGGTGTAACACCCGAGGCCTGAAAGAGAAGGGGCCTACAAAGGCGCCGTGAATGAGCCCCGACTCACACAAAAACACTCTGCAGAAGTTCAGAGCTGGCCACTAACAAGGAGGTAGGGAGTTAGTTTGAAAAGAGGGTGACGTTCAGAAATGTGTACCTTGAGAAGCGTCCCATCAAAGCAATGGTCGCATTGACAAGCTGCAAAGAAAAAAAGTTAAACCTTCAGCGGCCGACCTGCCTTGCTGGGTTTATTCTTGCACTTGAGGGGGGCCCAGGAAAGGGGCCCTCTTCCTCCTGGCCCCTAGGCTCGCTCTGCGCTCTCTCTCTCTCTCTCTCTCTCTCTCTCTCCCTCTCTCTCTCTCTCTCTCTCAAGCTAGGATGATGAAGAAACATACCTTCCACCCCTCGACTGAGAAATCTTATTTAAAAAAAAAAATACTTGCATTTTCATTTAAGCAGATTCCACGAGGCTATGGGAACAGCGGGTTGTTCTCGCACCCGTCTGTGGTCCTTTCTCATTTTCTGGGGCGACGTCCTGAGTTGTGGGGCTCAGGGAGGGCGAGGGGAAGATGCTGGCTGATGCTCTGTGGGAGATGCTTTGCACGTGGACTCCTGCAATGGCAGAGGGCGTTCTGATGCCGCCTGGAGATATTTTGCTGCTGTCCAGGGGAAGGAGGACACAGTTTTCCCTCCTCACTGGCATACCCAGAGAAGACCCCCGCGTGCGGAAGATGTTCCCACGGTGCAAAAATTAGGCATGCTTAGAA
This sequence comes from Rhynchomys soricoides, assembly GCA_019843965.1. Taxonomy (NCBI): domain Eukaryota; kingdom Metazoa; phylum Chordata; class Mammalia; order Rodentia; family Muridae; genus Rhynchomys; species Rhynchomys soricoides. The sequence continues at coordinate 2,521,630 of JADRCH010000046.1, forward strand.
CAAACTAGCGTGCAAGGGCCAGGGGTGAGGGTTAGGGTGGCTAGGTGGCACTTCAGTTGTGTACTCCCCCCACCCCGCCCCGCGCCCCTATCCCCGAGATGACCTGGCCCCTCAAAATACCTTCTGGCGTCCACAGGCCTGAAATCACCCAAAGGTGGTGGTGCCGCGGTGGGTCTCCCTGGCCACCCTCTCCTGCTCCCTCCTCCTGGTTTAAGTTGGTGGGGGCTCCGTCCCTGGCCTGCTCTGGTCGGACACCTCGGCTTTCGCTTCTCTGGGGAGCTCCCTAGCGCCCCGAGTCCCCCGCCTCCGTGCCAACCCCCACTCTTTTTCCTTTGTCATGCGACCGGACCCCCGCCCCTTGGGCCGCTCCTGTGAACCGCCTGCCCCGTGCGAAGGCGGGGGTACTTTTCAATGCAGCGCCGCTGCTCCCTCCAGATTTGTAATCCGCCAAAAAGCCGCTGATCGCCGCAATCGTTACTTTTCATTAAAAAAACTTAGAAGCAATTTGGGAGAGCCCCTCTCAATGAATACATTTACCCCCGAACGGTCTTTATTCTCCACCTCCACTTGATGAGTTTCTCTGGCGAATCCGTTCTTACAGGCACAGAATGGGCAATCCCTTGATCCCCGTCAATTGTCATCCCGAGTCGGGGCCACTTTGACCGCCAATAGTGGGGAAGTCAGAGCTAATCCTCAGAAGGAATCACGGGAAAAGAAAAGCAACAATAACCAAGTCAAGCGTAAAAAATGAAAGAGAAATCTCTATTATCAGTCAGTACATTTCCCAGCTATGTACTGAAAAAATCAGCTCGCTTGTCATTCGAGTCAGACACCCGCAGAAGAATATGGGGTCGTGGTGGGTTGGTAGACTCACACGACGTCAGGAGAGATGTTTGAGAGCGAAAGGCCTCTCCTCTGCTTCTGCCAAATCCCCCTCACATCCGCCATAACCATTAAATACAGACTGACTTTATTCTGTATGGGGAGGCCCAGGGGTGGCTGGTGAGGGAGCCCCCAACTGTGCACAGATACAAAAAACCCCTTGCAGAGCGGGGTTGGGGGGAGCTGTGGAAGCCAAGGATACACAACTCTCCCGCCCCTCCCGCTAGGGCCGGCGGGCCTACGGCTTTGGCAACTGTCCCCTCAAGGGCGCATGTGTTCTGTGCACACGCTGCGGGTCCCGGGTCCCGGCCGGTGTCAGGGCAGCCTAGGCCAGACCTGAGGGAGTGAGCCAACAGGGCCATTTCCCACGCCCACACCTACAGTACTCAACACTGGCCAGGACGCCCATTGTCGCTGCTGGGCAGGGGACAAAGTTAATTCTCAAGTGGCAGAGGTCAAGAGAGTCCCAGCCCAGGCGCGGCCACAGTGTCTCGGGAGGGGTCAACTACTCCAAGGTGTGAGGTGTGAGGACCATGGCCAGAGTCACCTTGGGTAATGGCCTGGGAAGGAGGCGGAAGGGATTAAGCCCAAAGGGCCTGGGTGTTGGAGCGCCGACACTGTTACTTTCAGTTTCCGGGTGGGTGCAGGAAACCACCTATTCCTAGAGTCGACTCTGCCTTTCCCAGAAGCTCCCAGGTGATGTGTGGCACTTCTTCTCTTAGCTGGACCTGGAAGAGTCTGAGAGGTACGGCTCTAACTGGTGTTGCTGCTCAGGGTTTGGAAGCAATGCCCAGGTCACTCTGATCACCCAAGCCCACCCTTGAGGCCTGAAGGGCTTATTCATCTGGGGAAACCTCTGGGAACGGTCCCTTCCCAGACCCCATCACATGTGTTTAAGTTGCGTACACTACTTTCAAGCGCAGCCTTTTCATATCACAGATTCAGAAAAAACCTGTTCATGCAATAACAAACTTCTATACTACACAAGAGCTGGCCTCATCAGCACGGGGGGGGGCTTACACACACACACCACACACACACTTACACACACACACGAGCACAAGCCTGTGCACCAAAGCACATGCATGCACAGGCACGCTGACCCCCTCCCCCCCATTACTGCAACCCTAGTTATGCACTATGGTCCCCAGGGTGTCCAGACTGACTGTCCGGAATGGCAGGTTAAACTTGCTTCTGGAGGGAACCACCAGTGTGTGGGGTCTTTGGTCCTAGGCTGAGAGATCTAGACCTCATCTGGGTTCCCCACTGGGGCAAGTGCCTGGAACTTCTCTGAGGGCCATCTCAGCTCAGTCTTTTCACGCTGTAGACTGGTAGAGTTGGGCCTGTTCAAAACCTCCACAGACCAGATCAGAGATCACACCAAGACCTATGTGGTGAGGCCGGCTCACCTAGGCACCAGATACTGGCCAAATGACCCCTTAAGGGAATGGGCAGGATACCCTCCAGTGGATGCATGAATGAAGGTCTGGGATGCACAGAGTAGAAGATACACCCCCAACCCCCACTGAACCCCATCCCTGCTCATGCAGAGTAGGGGAAGGTGAGGTGAAGCTGGGTGATATCTACAAAGGACATTCAGTCCTACTCAGACTTACATAAACGCAACCTACACTTGGTCCGCGGTCTGGAAAGGGTGCTTGCCAAGAGTGCGACACTCTGCAATCCTAATTAGTGATTTTTGTCCCCTTGTTACTGGGCTCAGCATCTCATGCAAATGAACGCTTCATTTCAGCCACATTACCCCAGCTCCAGAATTAACTGACTCTTATGTTTAATGATATGCTACTGAAGTTCTCCCAGCCCGGCTAGCTTTTTATCTTGATTACTCTAATCAATAAGAAATGATAGAGTAGAATTATAAACTCTATTGGCTTTTAAATGTTGCCGACAAGCCCTCTAGATGCCATTCCCGTTCATTGTTATTTATTAAAATGATCCTCAGGCTAACAGCGGATGCAAATATAGAGTGAGACAAGGAGAAAGAGCCTCAGGACCAGTCCCAGCCGGTCCCTGATACCCCACCCCCTAGCCCCAGCCCTAGGGAAGATTCCATGCTGTTTGGGCATGAAAGGGTAAAAAGGATATTTTATTAAAGCTTTAAAAGGGAAATTGCACCTTTGAAGTATCCAGAGAAACAGAAAAACAAATTTAAAAGCATGAACCCCATCCCCACCCCACCCCTGCCCCGGCCAAATGGTTATTAGAGGTGAACACTTCGGGAAAAGGCAGGTTGAGTCTCATTCTGGGAGGAGGTGCTATGCTGGTAGATGCCCTACTCGAAGATATTCATTTTCATTCCCCCCCCCCCCCCCCGATTTCAGGCAGGCGGACCAGCGGCAGAAGGTACTTTCTCCTTGAGTTGGTGTGTGGGCTGTTGGCTAGGACCTAAAAGTACCTGGAAGAGATTTTGGGTTTTCTACTTGTCTGGTCCCAGGTGCGCCGAGCCTCGGAGCTCGACCCCCTAGCGTTGGCCTCAGGCGAGTCTCAAGATTCCGGACTCCATCAAGCCCAATTTGAGCGGCTCGGTCTGTTTTCCCAGCAACCTGGTTTTGGCTAAAACAGTCTTCCTTGCTTGCTCACTGAAAGAACTGTTTGTGCTCTGTGAGAGGGCCCAAGAGGATAGGGAATGTCACTCCATCCGCGCATTACCACCCCACCCCACCCCACCCCACCCCACCCCGTTCCCCCAGCGCGCAAACACTCAGAATTTGGTTTCAGGTAGATTGAGCGCTTTCGGGGTGTTTCCCTAGGGCCAGGGGCTGCGCAGAACACAGGCGGTCTCAACTCATCAGAGTCCGGTTCTCACTGGCTTTCCTAGCGCACCAGGCACTAGGGAGTGTAGGCCACTCTTCGGAGATCGGTGACATTTTTTCCCACTTAGGCTGAACCCTATGCCCCGTCTGGACTTCCGATGGAGTCTCGAGATCCCTGGCACCCAGAGCCCAGAAGCTCGAGCTGGGGAGGCGTGCGCACAGCCCCACACTCCATAGGACTGGCCTGCGGGGCGAGCTGTAGCCCAGCGGGGCGCACCCGGCTGTCTATGCTCCTCTGGCCCTGATTGCCCACGCTCGCCCGCAGCTTCCCACCCACTCCGGTTTGCAGATTCCTTGCTGGGCGTCCCTCCACGCCACCCCCGGCACAGCCCCAGGAGCAGGCTGGCGCTCCGGCCCCGCGGGGCGGGGAAGCTGCGCGGGAACCGAGGCCAGCAACCTGCCGACGCGTGGTGAAGGCTGAGCGCCCGGAGCGGATAGCCACGCAAACTCCAGTCCTCGCCAAGGCCGTGGTCGAGGTGCCAAGGGAAGAGTTGAAAATCGCGAGCTAGCTAGGCCTTTTTTTTTTTTTTTTTTAAATGACACATGGGGGAAGGGCTGAATGTTTCAAAAATCATGTAAAATTTCTGTTCTTAGCAACATCCTTGTTATTAGGAATGATGACTAAACCGACAGGATTATTCTGGACTGTAAGTTATCAAGAGCCCACTAATTTCACATTAAAGCCCATTGACTGCAACGGCGTGATTGAAGGGTTTTTAACAATTAACATAATCAGAAAATGAGCTGAGATAATTTTTATTCAACTCATTACTTTTTAATCATGTATTTCTTTTAATTAATATCTTCTCCGTGAACATAACACAAAGCGGAGCACCAGTGCTGGCCCAAGCCAGCCTTCGGGACTGAATTTGACATAACCAAATATTTCACCAGTAGCATTCATCGCTTTTCCATTGTGGTGTGGGTGAAACAGAAAAATCTTGTCCAAAAGTCACCATGTTGTTTTGAAACACAGTTTAAAGGGGTGGGGGGCGTTGGGAGCACATAAACCATAATACGCTTTTAATTCGACTTGACTTTTACATGTGGGTGCCTCTCTTGGTTTGTAGCCAGAGAGTTTCAAATGCGAAGAAACACACAGGAAGAAGAAAGGCTTCTGAAGAGGGGTGACTGGTCTTGGATCCTCAGTGAAGCAGGATGTAGCTGCATGCACCCAGCTGCAGCTATCCGTTGGTGCGATGACCCGAGGCCACGTCGGATGGAAATGGTCTAAACCTTCAAGAATGAGGAGTTCTGCCAGACACCACCATTTTCTCACCTATTGGCCTTGGTTTGACCCAGGAGAGGAGAGTTCCTCCTCTACCCTAGCCTGAACAGAAGTGGGCTGGACTCTCAGGCTTTCCATAAGAATCCTGCCCCCCACCCACCCACCCCCTTGCCCAAGTCCCCGTGAGTCCCAGGTATTCGCTTTTGCGGTCGGTCCCAGGGTTTCCTGATATGCCCAACCAGGTTGACTTGATCCAATCCAAACGTCTCATATGTGTAGGGAACTGGTGTTGTCCCGTTGACCCAGATGGGCTCCAACCTCTCTTTTGTAGACCCTCCTCGCCACTTACCAAACTCAGACCCTCACATCGTCTCTGACACCTCCAGAAAGGGACATCGTGGGCTAAGATCGCTTCAGGAGTGAAATCTGTATTCTCTTTTGAAAAAGAAAGAACGCGACCCCTGGTGGAAGAAAATGGAAGTTCAAGAACGTAAGGATTGAAGAATTTCACCGCTGTCGAAGGCAGAGGATATTTAAGGACTAGGACTGTCTGAGCCGGTGGACTGGAGGTGGCATCTGGAGGTGGCGTTCAGGTGGAGAGCGCGGGAGCAAATGCTGACCAGGCACAGTTTGGTTAGGCCCCAGGTCCTCCCTCAGCCCTGTGGTCTGGCTAATGTGAGGGCAGGCTATCTGATTCCTTCCTCTCCATCCTGAGCTCAGTAGTTACAGAAAACAGATGAAGGTTTTTGTTGACTGCTCCAGAGAGCATCCAAAGTCCAGAATCTTCTTTGGCTTCCTTCTAGACAAGCCTCCCCCTCTATCATTTTGACATCTCCGACTTCCGGAGGTGATGGCACCTTTACCCACCTTTGAAATATGGGTCTCGAGTATGGGGCTGTCCTCAAACTCACTCTGTTGCTGAGGATGGCCTTTGTGTGTGCCAGGCAAATGCTGTACCAACTGAGCTACAAATCCAGCCCAGGGGATAGACTAAGGCAAAAACTCAACGATGGCGGCTTTGAATGGAAGACTCACTCCTCTGGTATTTATTTGCTTCTCCTTTTTAGTAAGGAGAATCAGGGCACAGGACTCAGTCTAAGTAGTAAACATGAGCAAGCCATGGAGAAGAGGACCCTGGGAGCCTCTGTTCGTGTCCAGGACCAAACAATTAAACATGAGAGAGAAAAGGAGGTCCTCCTGCCTCTTCCTCTGCAGTGCTGGGACTAAAGGCATGCACTGTTATGCCAGGCCTTATTTTATTTTTTGAGATGAGGTCTCACTACATAGTCCTAGCTGGCCTAGACTCTGTAGCCCAGGTTGACCTTGAACAGTGCTGGGATCACTGGCATGAGCTACCACAGCTAGTTCTTCCTTGACAACTCCCACCCTGTGTGTGTGTCTGTTTGTCCATCTGTCATCTGTCTGTAGTCCAGAGAACAAACTAGAGTCCTAAGAGCCAGTTACTTTTCTATTGCTGTGATAAGATACCATGACCGAAGCAACTAATAGAAGAAAGAGTTTATTTGGGGCTTAAAGTTCCAGAGGTTGATTAGAGTCTATGATCATTGTGGCAGGGATAATGGCCACCAGCAGGCATGGCACTAGACCAGCAACTGAATTACATCTCAGTCTACACACATGAAGCAGAGAGAGCCAACTGGGAATGGTATGGACTTTGGAAACTTCGAAGCTTGCCCAGTGACACACCTCCTCCAAGACCACACCTCCCAAACCTTCCCAAACAGTTCCACCAACTGGGACCAGTCTATGCAAATATATGAGCCTATGGGAAACACTCTCACCTAAACTACCACAGCCATCAGTTCACTGGTTAAGTAGGTTAGGCCAACTAGCTAGTGAGCCCCAGTGATCACCTGCCTCTGTTTCCACAGCCACCTAGCCTGCTTTTTCCACATGAGTTCTAGAAGACTGCCCATAGCCCTCATGCTGGCCTTAATCTAGGGTGATCTTGAACCCCTGATCTTCTTACCTCCCGAGTGCAGGAATTACAGGTATGTACTACAGCTCTTCTCTGGCTAATTTCAAAAGTGATTTGTTTCTTCTCCAGTTTGAACTGAGTCTAAATAGTACAAAACATTTTAAAAGCTGCACAAGTCATGGGCCACTGAGAGGTCCCAGTGGGCAAAGCCGTTGGCCAGCTTGGCTTTACAGCTTGAGTTCAGTCCCTGGGAAAGGAAGTCATTCTCTGACCTCTACTTGTTCTGTGTCTCACATCCCTTGTCTTAGTTAGGGTTTCCTTTGATGTGAACAGACATCATGACCAAGGTAATTCTTATAAAGGACAACATTTACTTGGGGCCGGCTTACAGTTTCAGAGGTTCAGTCCATTATCATCATGGTGGGAAGCAGGGCAGCATCCAGGCAGACATGATGCTGGACGAGCCAAAAGGCAAACAGGAGAACACTGACTCTTCTTCACTGAGTGGAACTTAAGCATAGGACCCCAAACTCCATGCCACAGTGATGCACTTCCTTCAATAAGGCCACACCTACTCCAACAGGGCCACATCTCCTGATAGTGTCACTTCCCAGGAGCCAAGCATATTCAAACCATGACACTCCTTCATCATACATATTCATACAAAGTAAATAAGTAACACGTACTGGCATAATTCCTGTCAGAATGTACCCGTGAAGATGAGATTGTCTGAATTGTGCCTCCCCAACTCTCTCTGTTCCTAGGTGACTCCTTCCACTCCCTTTGTGCTTTATAGCTACAAACCTGTTCAATACAAGTTTCTTGGGCTTCTAAGGGCGTGTGAAAAAAAACTTAGTTTATTGAATGGTTCCCAAGACCCCAGTAGTCCCTTTAGAGACAAATTAGAAAATGTGCTTCAGATAAAAAAGAGAACAAATTAGCCATGGCTGGTGGGGTCAGGGCTGGTGGGGCACACCTTTAATCTTAGCCCTCAGGAGGCTGAGACAGGAGAAGCCAGAGTTCTAGGTGAGCTTTAACTATAGAACACATTCCCGGGCCACGTTTATCATGGCTCTGTCTCAAGTGAAACAAAACACCTACAAACTGGGTTCCTCAGAAAAATTAAGCCATCATAATGTGCCACGTTGTATAGCATGTCATCTTTTTCCACACTTAAACCTTCGCTACAACTTTTCTGTGTATGAGTGTTCTGCCTGCCGTAGTGCCTGAGCATTAGGATCCCCGGAGCTGGAGTGACAGATGGTGGTAAGACACCATGGGGGTGCTGGGAATTGAACCTGAGTCCTCTTTGAGAGCAGCAAGTGCTCTTAGTGGCTGACCTGTGTCTTCTGACCCTTGCTTATACATATTTTAAGGTGAAAACTTCCACACTTACGAGTACAAGATGGACCCACGACCTAGTGTCAGTAAACACCACAGAAACTCTCTCTTCTTTTGTCCACTAAACAAAGCAAGCAAGCAAACAAACAACAAAAATGCTATTATTTTAATTAATTAATAATTAATTAAATCCAAATTGCTGCACCCCTCCTAAAAAGTTGACAAAAACAAAACAAAACAAAACAACCCAAAAACAATAGAAAAAACCTGACAAGGACTAAGTCTATGAATCGTTCTTTTAGTTCTTTATTGAAAATATAACACACAGTTATAAATTGTGGTCACCCTCTGTCACTAAGGAACATTACAGTTTCTCCTGTGTCCCCTCTACCTTCCCGCTTCCTTCCTAGCCCTTGGAATCACACACACTCACTTAAGAAGAAGCAATACCACTGAATAGAATCATAACCATTAAGATACCACTGAGGCATTGGCTTGGCATGGGGGAGAATGCTTATAATCCCAGCCCTGAGGAAGCCAAGACAGGATCATGGCTCTACCTCAGAGCCTCTGAGTCCAAGGCCTCTGTGCATTACAAACATTTAGAGCCTGTCTACAAAGCAAGCAAGCAAACAAACAAAAAACAACAACAAAAATGTTATTGCTTTAATTTATTTTTTTACATCCAATCACTTCACAAAGCAAGCAAACAAAAAACAACAACAAAAATGTTATTGCTTTAATTTATCTTTTTACATCCCAATCACTTCACCCCTCCCCAAATATTATTAAAATAAAATAAAACTCTGTTAGCACCAACCTGGTGCTTATTTGTTGGTATTAGTTGTTATTATTATCTTGGCAGAACTCACATTTGAGGATTTGCAAAACGATGCTACTTTAAGCTCCGAAGAGTTTGTGAATGCCACCAGGCTGTTTTAATGTGCACCTGGGATTCGTTTTACATTTTAAAAAATGTGTGTGGGGTGTGTGTGTCTGTGGTGTGTGTGTGTGTGTGTGTGTGTGTGTATGTGTGTCTGCATGTGTGTGTGTCTGCATGTGTGTGTGTGTCTCTGTGTGTATGTATGTGTGTATGTGTTTGTGTGTGTCTGTGTGTATCTGCATGTGTGTGTGTATGTGTCTCTGTGTGTATGTCTCTTGTGTGTCTGCATGTGTATGTGTCTGTGTGTGTCTGTGTATATGTGTGTGTCTGCATGTGTGTGTCTCTGTGTGTATGTATGTGTGTGTCTGTGTGTGTCTATGTGTGTCTGTGTGTGTCTGTGTGTGTCTCTCTGTGTGTGTTTTGATAGAAGAACAACTCACAGGAGTCAGTTACTTCCGTGTGAGTTCCAGGGATTGAACTGAGGAGAACTTGGGCTTGGTAGCCAGCACCTTTACCAGATGTGGCATCTCACTGGCTCATAGAACCAGTATATTGGACATAGCGTAGGTCATAGAAAGGAGTTCAGGTGTTGGTTACCAGATCAAATGACAAAAAGCCACTCAGAAAGAAAAAAGAAACTCCTACCATTTGCAGATGGTACAATAATCAAATTGTACAGTTAATACAATTTATCTCATAATGAAACACTACATAAAATGAGTGTCATACTTGAACTGGTGTGTGTGTGTGTGTGTGTGTGTGTGTGTGGTGGGTGAGACTTGCCAGTTCCAGTAGCAAGTCATTATAAAACTTCAGTGATTAACATGAATACTGGTGAGGATTGGTCAAACAGGTGAGCAGACTGGAACACGAAGCCCAGTCTTAGAGACAGGCATTTATGTCCCTTAGTCTAGTGACAGAGGGGCACTGTATACCAGGGCTGATGGAATGGGTCACTTTCCACACAGGCAAATACAATTAGGATCCCTTCATACAAAGGTAAAAGTGATTTCAGACGAAGACAGTTACAAAATTAAAAAAGTTAAAAATTGAAGAAATTATAGGGGACATCTCCAGGGTTTTAGGTTCTGGACTTTTTTTTTTTTTAATAATTTAAAGATTTATTTATTTTATATATGTGAGTACATGGTCGCTCTCTTCAGACACACCAGAAGAGGGCATCAGACCTCATTACAGATGGTTGTGAGCCACCATGTGGTTGCTGGGAACTCAACTCAGGACCTCTGAAAGAGCAGTCAGTGCTCTTAACCACTAGCCATCTCTCCAGCTCCGTGGACCTTTCTTAAATTAGACATAAAAAAGTACAAGTCATAAAAATCGAGACTGATGCATGACTATGTTATAATTGTCTGAAGCTAGACACTGTGGCTCTTGTCTGTTATTCCAGCATTCAGGAGGCTAAGGCAGGAGGATTCCCTCACTGCTCTTTAATAGTGTCTAAACGAGTTTGGTTCACAGCACACAAGTCGGGTAACTTCCGACAGTTTGAAACTCCAGCTCCAGGGAATCTGGCGCCCTCTTGTGGCCCTCATAGGCACCTGCATCCAAGTGTGCACACCAAACACATACTTTTAAGTAAATAAAAACAATTAAAAATGTTGCCTGGCTGTGGTGGCAAATGCCTTTAATCTCAGGAAGCAGAGGCAGTCGGATCTCTGAGTTCCAGGCCAGCCTGATCTACATAGAGTTCCAGGACAGCCAGGGCTACACAGAAAAACTGTCTTTTTAAAAAAAAAAAAAAAAAAAAAAGAATAGAATTCCTTAGTTCTGGAGTTACAAACAACTGTGAGCCACCATGGAGGGGTGATAGGGATTGAACCTGCGGCCACTTCGAGAGCAACAAGCACTCTGTACCACAGAGCCGACTATCCAGCCCACATACACATCTTTTTAAAAAGTTCCTTCCCTTAAAGCAGCTGTGTCGGGTTACTGTCGATGGTCGATTTCCTGGGCTTTGGAGTCCGAGTGAAGACACACCCGTGAGCTCTGATGGTGTTTCCAGAAAGGGTTGGGAAGCCCCAACCTGAATCGAATCCAGGTAGCACCATCGCGTGGGCTGGCAGCCTGGCGTGAAGGAGGAGAAAGTCAGCTGAGCACCGGCTCCGGGCTCTCTGCCTCCTGACTGCAGATGCAGATAGAAGCTCCCTTACATCCCCGCTGGCTGTGATGTCTTCTGTCCCGTGGTGGACTGTATCTCTTGCACTGTGAGCCAAAATATCCTCCCACCCCCTTAGGTTGCTTTCCTTTGGTACAGGATCACAGTAACAAGAAAAACACTGATTGTCCCGGAAGCGCCAACATTTGTGGGTGCTCCAGCAATTCCTGGTATCCACACAAATGCAAGTTCCCTATCCACCCCGTGGCCAGACCCTCTGGACCTGGATGTGCAGGGCCTAATGGAGGAAGCTTTCAAAGATACAAGCTCTCTATTTAAAGTCCAGGCTCAGAAACCTTCCAAGCTCTGGGAAGTTACAGATTTAGCTGAAATCCACATCGGAGCAAGAGTCTTTCCACAGCCAAGTAATGGCGGAATGTCTCTGTCAGCAACCCTGTCCTCTTCCCCCTGGCCTGAGGCTGGCGGCTGTACACTAAATTGCCAGTCAAATCTGCCTTTCAGAAAAGTAATTACCCCGATTCAAATGAGATGACCCATAATTGCAAATCATCTGTAACTCAATCTCTGCCTCAATCTTGGAAATAATATATCTAAATTTGTCCAAGAGTTAATGGGGTTAGAAGCAATAAGGGAGACCCGTATTCTGATAAGTGTTAGTTTTTCAAAGCACTGTTGAAGTGTAAAATTACGTATTTGTTCAGAATCAATCCATATTCGATAGACAAATCACTTCAGGTGTGTGTGTGTAGGGCAGGGGAGTCTTCAGAGAGGAGTGGGGCTTCATGAACCCCTCCCCTCTCCAAGACAGGATGTTGGTGACCCCAATTTTATGCAGGTATAGAGGTTATTTTCAAACTTCTCTGATTTTCCTCTGCTCCCGTTTCTTCCTGCTGCTCCTTGAATCAAGAGTCAGTGGCTTTGCTCTCTCGCCAGAGATCAGGAGTCTCTATGATGTGGCTGGCTCTCCAGCTCATGGTCTTCCAAGGCTGCTGTCAGGGTGTGAACTGGAGCTGCGGTCAGGTGCGTAGCTTCCCAGCTTACTCACAATTACTTGCAGGATTCAGGTCCCCATAAGCTGTTTCCAAGGGTTTCAGGAGCTCATGAAGTCTCTGATAGCTCTGCCTCTTTACTGCGTGAGGGTCTCCATGTTTATTTAATTTTGTCAGAGCTTGATGTCCGGGACTAACAGCAGCAAAGTCATAGTTATTTATACGCAACCTTGGTAGTGACACCCCCATCGGTTCTATTCATTAAAAGCAAGCCATAACTTAAGGCGACGCTCAAGGTGAGGAGATGAGACAAGGGCAGGAAGACTAGCAGGCAGGGTGCTGCAGGCCATCTTGGAAGGGGGATACCAAAGTGCATATCTTTTAAAAAAACATTAAAAAAAATATTTATTTATTTATTTTATGTATGTGAGTACACTGTTGCTCTCTTCAGACACACTAGAAGAGGGTATTGGATCCCCTTACAGATGGTTCTGAGCCACCATGTGGTTGCTGGGAATTGAACTCATGACCTCTGGAAAAGCAGTCAGTGCGCCATCTCTCCAGCCACCAAAGTGGTTATCTTTACAGCTGACTATTTTAGGCTTATGTGGAAAATGAAGTGTAACAAGTTATAAAGGAGTTTTACACATAAAATATTGACATTTACAATGTTTCAAACCTTTTCAAGTTGCAGTAATGATTTGATACATTGTTGTGATGGCAATTGGAAGTTGTCGCCTTGACCAGATCTGGAATTAACTAAAATTCAAGAGGCTGGGCACACCTGTGGTGGTTTGTATACGCTTGGCCCAGGGAGTGGCACTATGAGTGGCCTTGTTGGAGGAAGTGTGTCATTGTGGGGGTGAGCTGTGAGACCCTTCTCCTACCTGCCTGGAGCCAGTCTTCTCCTGTTTCCCTTCGGAACAAGATGTAGACTGTTCGGCTCCTCCAGCACCACATATGCCTTCATGCTGCCATGTTTCCACCTTGATGATAATGGGTTGAACCTCTGAACCTGTAAGCCAGCCCCAATGAAATGTTGTCCTTTATAAGAGTTGCTTTGGTCATGGTGTCTGCTCACAGCAGTGGAAACCCTAGCTAAGACAACACCTGGGAAGGATTTTTTGTTTGTTTGTTTGGTTTCGGGACAGTGTTTCTTTCGGTAGCCCTGGCTGTCCTGGAACTTGCTGTGTAGAGCAGGCTGGTCTCGAACTCAGAGATCTGCCTCCCCAGTACTAGGATGAAAGGCATGTGCCACCACTGACTATCCAAATTCAACAGTTTTTTTCTGGCTTCAGTGACACCAGGCACATTGTGAACATGCATACCTGCATGAAGGCAAAACAATCATACACATAAAATAATACATATTTAAAAAAAAAAACAGTAATTGAGAGAGCATATGTGACTGTACTTGTGCGTGTGTTGGAAGTATATGTGCACAAGTGTTTGAGGATGCATACATGTGAAAATGTATGTGCCCATTTATGCATGTGCAAAGGCAGGAAGTTGTCATCAGGTGTAGTCCTCAACTGCTCTTCACCTTATTTTCCTGAGTCAGGAACTCTCACTGAATCCCTACTTCACTGACTGGCAGCCTGGCCGGCCAGGACAGCCCCCAGGATTCCCCTGTATGTGCTCTCCTAGTGCTGGGATTTTCGGTCTATGCAACGATGCTCAGATTTAATGTGGAGACTTGAGATCTCAAGCTCAGCCTTCATCCTCACTGGACCATCTTTAGAATCTCTCTTTTGTTCAAAGTAGGATGTACGTGTAGCTCAATGCAGTGGGGAGAGGCTAGGTTGCTAAGTGCATTGTTTGGAGGTGTGTGTGTGTGTGTGTGTTTGTGTGTGCATGTGTATATGTGTGTGTGCTTGTGTGTGTGTGTG